>WAEK01000005.1:1222500-1642500 GCA_011634665.1 Mortierella sp. BCC40632
CATTTTGGGCCAGATTTGTTTTTTTTTCGGCCCATTTTTGTTTTTTTTTTTTTTACGATTTTTGGGTTTTTTTATTTGCCCATTTTTGTTTTCACCATTTGGTCATTTTTTTGCCCATTTTGCCATTTGGTTATTTCGCCCATTTTTTTCCCATTTTATTCCGTTTTGTTTTTGTTTTCGCCGTTTCACCATCTGGTTATCGTTTTATTTTGTTATCACCATTTGCCCATCGCCCATTTGCCATCGGTTTTATCATTTTCAGTTTCCATTTTTCATTATTTTGCCATCACCCAGCAGCAGCCATCTCGCCATTTTTTATTTGTTATCACCCAGCAGCAGCTCCCCTTTTATTCCATTTTTATTTTACCTTGCTATCTCACCCAGCAGCAGCTCCACTCGCCATTACCTACCTTGCCATCACCCAGCAGCAGCTCCACCTCGCCATTACCTACCTTGCCATCACCCAGCAGCAGCTCCACCTCGCCATTACCTACCTTGCCATCACCCAGCAACTCCACCTCGCCATTACCCTACCTTGCCATCACCCAGCAGCTCCACCTCGCCATTTGCGACGATTGTCCTCTTCAGGCTGCGCCCTTTGCCACTATTTGTGACTGTCCAGTTGCCACCACTGCTGCGCCCCCCCTTCCATTTGCCACCAAACCACTTGTATAAATAGTTAGCTTTCTCATTACTTTTAATCTTTTAGCAATAAACTGCCCAAACCAAAGACTCCCTGGCCTCTGACTGTTGCATGGCAGCAAAGGTACAATCTCTTTCCACCGACCCCTCTGACACCGACTCCCCCCTCGAACCCTGCCACCCCTCGGACCCCCACGACTCCAACCCAAGTACCCCAAGATCAAGACCCCCTTTCCGATTATTTTTCTTCCCTTTCCATCATGAGCCAAGAAGCCGACGCCTCCGCCTCCATTCTTCAAGGATTGGCCGCGAATGATCAAGCAAGAACCCTTGCCGCCGTCCTCAAACCGCCCAAGCCCGAGCCCTTTAGTGGCATTATCGATGCTGAAGAGTGTCTAAATTTTGCCGATAGCTATGAAGAGTATTTCACTGTCTTACAGCTCTCCAAGAATCTTTTGGGTTCGGTACTTTGTACTTGCCCTCACAAAAGACGCACGCTCTTGGTGGCGCACATCTGAGATCAAGATTGACACCCCCTGGGAGAATTTCCGCGCTTCGTTTATCGCAAGGTTCACGCCTCCTGATGCTGTCCACGCTGCTCGTTTAAAGTTGGAAAATCTGATCCAAGGAAAAAAGAGGCGTCGCTGAATATACAAATGAGTTCAGAAGATACCTTCGTCTCATCCCAAAGGAAGACAAGGACGCTTCACTTTTCCGGTTTCTTCGTGGCCTCGATCCAGAAACTTCTAAACAGGTTCGACTACGCCAACCCAAGACCCTTGAAAAAAAGCAATCACCGAGGCAACAATCGTCCACGATATCCTCTACCCCTCCAGTTATTTCTCCCACGATAATCACCATGGTCCCTCTTCCCCTCCGGTTCCAACAGTACTCAAAAAGACCCGATGGCTATGGAAATTGATAACCTCAGGACCGAACTTAACGCCCTTCGTCGACAGTTCTCTTCCCGCCCCTCATCAACACCCAAACTATCGCCACAAGAACGCGAGCGACTCCGCCAACGAGGAGCTTGCTTCCGCTGCCGCAAGGATGGACATATGGCTAACGAATGTCGCAGTGGAAAACGTTTCAACAACATAGAATCCGAAGAGACCTCTCCCCTCAGCCCGAGCAGGGAAAAGGCCCCAGCAATTAAGATCAGTCCAGGGCTTAGTTGCTGAAACCCCTCTCCTATCCACCTGGATCAGGGGAGTGTTCCAAGACCAGAGTTAAGTTCTCAAGCGAATAAAAAAAAAAAAGTATTCAACTCTACTTCGTCCACTCCTCAGAAAAATAATGACAATAATACTCACGACCCAACCAAGGCCCACACAAACATCCATGAACCAATGCCAACGTCGTCAAAGACTGAGGAGAAGGCTTGTATTAGTGACAAAGTGGACCTGGACCCACCTGCTCCTGAATTACAGCTAGACCCATCGCCAGAGTCAACACACAAAACCGAAAAAGAAAGGATTGGGTCTTCATAGCTTCACTATTGCAAAGGCTCAACAACGACTCCTTACTTTCATCGGCGCAGTCAACAACCACCCTGCAAAGATTTTAATCGATGGCGGGGCTGAAATGAATGTTATCAGCAAACGATTTTTATCCCAACACTCGATCCCCGTAAAGTCGTGCAACCCCATCCCAGTCCTCCTCCCTAACGCTCTTCATCTACGACATCCCACACGGCAACCATTACACTTGCACGCGATAATTACACTGACACGGTAGACACTATCGCTTATGACCTCCAAAAAATACGACATCATCCTCGGTAAACCCTGGCTCACTGACATCAACCCGAATATCAACTGGCAGACGAACAAACTAGTCTTTGATCACAACGGAAAGACAGTTCACTGGACATGTCGCGGCTTCAAACCCACTTCAGTAACGACAACCTCTGGTGGACTCCTCCTTAGCCACATGCACTTCAACACCATCGCCGCCCTTCCTGGTAGTGAAGTCTTTATTGCCCTACTCAAAGAAGGAAATGTCAAGCCTGTCACCAACCCCTTGGAAAATGCTGACCCTGAAATCCGAAAAATAGTTATGGAAGAGTTCCCTGATGTATTTCCCGACTCTCTCCCTGATGGACTCCCACCAGACAGAGGAGATGCAATGCGAATTGAGACCGACCCTACCGCCGATCCACCTGTCCGACCTGTCATTCGACTTTCAATCGCTGAACTTGATGAACTAAAAAAGCAGTTAGACGACCTGTTGAAAAAAGGGTTCATTAAGCCTAGCACATCACCCTATGGCGCTCCCGTCCTATTCGTTCGCAAAAAGGAAGGAACCCTCAGAATGTGTGTGGATTACAGAGGTCTCAACCGAATCACCAAAAAGAACCGCCACCCTCTGCCTCGAATTGACGAGTTGATTGACAGATTCAGAGGTGCCAAGTATTTCTCGAAACTCGACCTCTTATCAGGATACCATCAACAACGAGTCTACGAACCGCATACCCACAAAACAGCCTTCCGTTGCCGATATGGACATTATGAATTTAATGTTGTTCCTTTTGGTCTGACAAACGCCCCAGCTTCCTTCTCTTCAATGATGCGCACCGTCTTGAACCCTGTCTTGGACGAAATTGTTGTAGCTTACTTAGACGACGTGCTAATCTACTCTAAATCCAAGAAAGAACACCTGGACCATCTACGAACAGTTCTCTCTCTCTTCAGGAAGCACGGCCTCTACGCAAAGCTCAGCAAATGTTCATTTCTACAACAACAAACGGAGTTTTTGGGACACATTCTCACCAAGGATGGCATTCAAACAAACGCTGGACTCGTCAAAGCTATCAGAGAATGGCCTCGACCAACAAAGCAAAAAGGAAGTTCAACAGTTCATCGGCCTCGCTCAGTTCTACCATAACTATGTCAACAACTTTGCTCAGATAGCTCTGCCCCTGACATCTCTCTTAGGAGACGACGTCCCCTTCGAATGGAATGACAGCCATGAGTCAGCCTTTATCGCCCTCAAAAAAGCTGTTAGTGAAGCACCAGTCCTCAGGATATTTGACCCTGAATTGACTACATCCGTGGAGACAGATGCATCTGGATTTGCTGTGGGAGCTGTCCTATTTCAGATAGACAAAAATGGAGAGTCACGACCAGTCGCCTTCACGTCTCGCAAAATGAACTCAGCAGAAAGGAACTATCCAACACATGAGCAGGAACTGTTGGCAGTTGTACATGCCCTGAAAACATGGCGATACTATCTCGATGGAACACATTTCATTGTATACACCGATCATGCTACCCTACGACACTTTCCTACACAACCGAAGCTCACCCGTCGCCAAGCTCGTTGGATGGAACTCCTTCAGGAGTACGACTTCACCTTCAAGTACAAGAAAGGATCGGAAAACATCGTATCAGACGCTCTCTCCCGCCGACCTGACCACTCCCTACCCCAACCTGTCGATTTTAATTCCATGGAAATAGCTCTGGACCGCGATCTTCGAAAACGACTCATCCTTAGCTACAGAGACGACAGCCGTTTATGGCCTATTTATTACAGCTGCATGAAAGGACAACCACCTCAAGGATATGCTATATTCGATGGCCTACTCCACGTACTACGACGAGGCAAATCAGTAATTTGTATCCCCAGGAATGCTGACATCCGCCACTCACTTATCCATGATGCACACGACTCAGCCATAGCAGGACACTTGGGATTCGATAAAACCTACGACAACTTGAGACGCTTTGCATTCTGGCCACAGATAGTCAATGATATCAGGACGTACGTCAGAACTTGTGAGAGTTGCCAAAGGAACAAACATAGCAATCGTGCACCAACAGGACTCCTCCATCCACTTCCAATCCCAGATCAGCGATGGGAAACAGTAACAATGGATTTTGTCGTTCAATTACCACGAACAGAGAGAGGATTCGATGCAATCACAGTTTTTGTCGACAAACTATCAAAGCAGGCCCACTTTGCACCAAGTAGAACAACTGACACAGCTGTTGACGTGGCCCATTGCTTCTTCAAAAATGTCTTCCGACTTCATGGAATGCCAACAACTATTGTGTCAGATCGGGATACAAAAGTTTACTAGTCAGTTCTGGCAGGAGTTACATCGACTAATGGACACAAGACTAGCCATGTCAACTGCACACCACCCCCAAACAGATGGACAATCAGAACGCGCAATCCAAACTCTCACAACGATGCTCCGGTCTGTCATAGATCAACAACAGACAAACTGGGATCTTTCATTACCTTCACTCGAATTTGGATACAACAACTCGGTCAACCCAACAACTGGTTACTCTCCCTTCTTTTTGAACATGGGCTACCATCCCCGTATCCCATCCGCTCTACTCCAACCCCAACCGTCTAAAAGCTCCCAAGGTTGAAAGTTTTGTAAGCGACCAGAGCAGGATACTCAAGGAGGCCCAGGATTCTATTCGACTCGCACAGGAAAGGCAGACTTGGAACGCAGACAAACATAGGATCGAGCACAGCTTCAAAGAAGGCGACAAAGTCTTGCTCAACGCGGAACATATCACTATCCCAGCAGACCAAAACAGACCATCAGATAAACTGAAGCCGAGATTCATTGGACCCTACACACTCCTTCAGCAATTGTCCCCTGTCACCTTCAAAGTTGAATTACCTCCGACAATGAAAATACACGACGTGTTCCATGTGGATCGTTTCCGACACTATGAAGAGTCGCCAGAATCACTCGGCCCTCGGACAACAGTACATTCAGAACCAGAGCCTGAAATCATCGATGGAGAAGAAGAGTTTGAAGTAGACAGTATTCTGGACTATCGGTACTATCGACGGCAGCATCAGTTCCTTATTTTATGGAAGGGCTACTCTCGAGACGAGGCAACATGGGAAAAAGTAAAGGATCTTACACATTGCCAGGAAACTGTGGACGAGTACAAGCAGAAACACGACCTAAATTTTTAAAAGGGGAAGGTGCGACAGTGTCCTCTTCAAGCTGCGCCCTTTGCCACTATTTGTGACTGTCCAGTTGCCACCACTGCCGCGCCCCCTTCCATTTGCCACCAAACCACTTGTATAAATAGTTAGCTTTCTCATTACTTTAATCTTTAGCAATAAACTGCCCAAACCAAAGACTCCCTGGCCTCTGACTGTTGCAGGTACATTCATTGTACTCAGTAATGGTAGTCTTCATACATGCCTGTGAGATGATACAAAATTAAATTGAGGTTAATGAAAGCTAGAAAGTAACAGCAATATTAAAGTGGCATGATATTGTACTGACTTACACGGACTTGAAGCAGGTGAGTAATGACCTGACAGTGTACCACCCACGATCCGGTAGTCACCGGAAGTTTAAATTCATCATACGTATAGGCCAACATCACATACTGACTAATAGCACAGGGGCGAATCTCCATCGTCACGAAACCACGTCCTGTTGTAACAAGTGAAATGTTAAAGAAAAAAAAACATCCCAAAACGTAGTATTCTCCCTCATTTGACATGCTTACCTCCGGCATAAATCGAGAAGAAACGTGCCTTCTTGCGAAATTCTGCATCGGGTTCTTCCGCGAGTCGGTGAGCAGCGATGAGGTGAAGGTTACGGAAGAGCTTCACATCCAGTTCCTTAAGGAATTTTGTTGATTGTTGATCCCATTCCTTGAGACTTTCAACAATGAACCAGTCACGCTTATTGGTAGAGTCATATGCAATCAAGTCCAACTTGGCACCACCGCGTTTTCGAGGAGTGGCACTCTCCATATCAGCAGTACGTCCGTGGTTCCGATGTCTCGCTGATTCGACTCCTTGTTTTTCTCCATCTATCATCGATATACCCCGCACATCGGAGAGAACATTCTTGAGGAGTGGCCAGGCCTCACGGCACCAGAATGCTTCAGTCAGAGCCGAGTTAGTGAATGCCGAAGGCTCTTCAGCATACAGCGATATCCTGACGTCAATGCGCAATGTTAGCAGTGATTGGCAACTGGATGCTGAGCCTTTTGAGATCTTGACAATTCATGTGTAGCTTACCAGGAGAGAAAAGTGCGGAGAATGAGATCACAAGAATAGCGATCCTCACAAGGCACTGTCACTGAAGCAGGATGAGCGCCGCTCACAACGGCGTTCCTGACTGCCACAAGGTACTCCGTCGTGGACTTTGGTAACTTTGGTAGAGAGATTTGGTCGATTGCCTTAATCTCCTCCCATTCGGTGCCCGAAAACAGCTCTCTTGTCCGTTTGCAGTCCAAGTCAATTGTGTAGGATCGTATTCTATTAGACCATTAAGACAAAAATGAGTTAATGTTGAATTAACCAATCTCAACTCTAAATCGAGTCTGGAACGTACTTGACATTGGCATGCCCGCTCACTGCGGCTTCAAACAGAATGTCCTCCACGCAGCGACCGCTAGAAGTTAGTTTCCAGAACTTGGAGCGATCCAGGTCAGCGTGTCGCTAATTTGAGGAGAGTTCATCGATTAGTAATTTGTATTAAATCTCATAGAAGCTAACAAGTACTTGTCCAAGGAAATCCTTACTAACGTACACTTGATCGCCTCTCCACACGTCGCTGTTTAGCCTCTGCGCATTCAGCCGCTGAAATAGTGCCACTCTGCTTTGACGTTCGCTTTCGTTTGTTTTTCACTGGTCGAGATACTGTCGGGAGAAGAGGGAAGCGATTAATCAACAGCTTGTTTCCGCATGGCCAGTCTATTGATCGAGTCTACATCCGCTACGAAGACCTACCAGTAGTTGTGTACGAATCCTCTTCAGCAACGGGTAAGATCTCATGAGCAGGCACGGCAGGAGCATTGGTGAACCAGTCTTCTTCAGTGTATTGTTCTTCCTCATTGTTAGGCAGTTCGTCTAGTACAGCTGACTCAAGGCTGTTAAGCTCTGAGAGTTCTCCTTCAAGCTCTTCGTAGAGGTGCTCAGTCACCATGAGATCCGCTGCTGCAACCTGCTCAATGGAACTCTCAATGGCATCCAGCTGGCGTTTCTTCAGCAGTCTGCTCTTATAGTACTCGTCCAAGTGAGCATGCGTGAGTGGAGGCGCTGAGACGGCCGTCCGGCGCACATGTTCTTGTTGACTGTGTTTCAGGTCTTGAAGCCATTGCGCCCACTCCTGAACCAAAACGTCAGAGGCCACTCTAGGAACAGCACGAAAGGCAATATAGCCACTAGGTTCAAGCTTCAGACGTCCACTTTGCGACAGAAAATATCCTGCGCCTTTCCGACGCGAATCTATTTGGCTGTGCCAGCTAGATGCTTTCGAGGAAGACATCTGACTGGCACTAAAAGCAACATGCGAGAATATTAACGAATTAAGCTAGTAGGTCTGCCATTCAGATGGTATAGCCTGCTGTTCTCTCCTTGCCAGTCGCGACCGCATTGTGACCCTAATGGAAGAGGACACAAAGACGGGATCATTGGTGGTCAAGCAGGAGGCTTTCATGTAGAATGAACGCGTGCCGCGAGACGGGCAATGACCACGAATTCTAACCCATTCCTCTGCGGACCTGAATTCAGTCTGCTGGGCAGTAAATACCGACAGAAAGCCAGAGCGCAGAGTGGGCAGGCTGGACGAGTAAAGACTAAATCATAGCACTAGGTGCCACAATTGACATCCCTTGGCTAATGAGCCATAGGTTCAATTGCACTCCTTTGCCAGTCGCGACCGCATTGTGTCCCTAATGGAAGAGGACACAAAGACGAGATCATTGGCGGTCAAGCAGGAGGCTTTCATGTAGAATGAACGCGTGCCGCGAGACGGGCAATGACCACGAATTCTAACCCATTCCTCTGCGGACCTGAATTCAGTCTGCTGGGTAATAAGTACCGACAGAAAGCCAGAGCGCAGAGTGGGTAGGCTAAGGAGGTGAAAAATGACTCACTTGGAAATGAATTGTATTACCTTGTTGACGATGAGACAGCTTTGTGGAGTGATGGGAATGGTGCGAGGTTTCTGGTTAGATTGAATATTGCGCAAGATGTAGCCTCCGAACTGACAATGGACGCCCTAATTACGTCACCGAAATTCCTGCTGCAGTAGTTGCCACCTCCCTTTGCATACCCTCCCTCCATTGCCCCTCGTCACTCAATTATCCTTCTCTCCTCCATTGCCCTTGTCGATAGTGTTTCTCAAAAAAAGCCCGAGCCAAAAAAACTAGTCCCACACAATGTAAAATTTCTCGGTGAAAGCTCACCCGACTCGGCTCGAAAATTTACATTGTGTGGGACTGACTTTTTTGGCTCGGGCTTTTTTTGAGAAACACTACTTGTCGATCCACGCCCTCCTTCATTCTTTTTTGCCACCATTTCCACATTTGCGTCGTCTTTGCCACCGCTCTGACACCTTTCCATCCCTTCTTCCTGCTCCTTTTAATCGCAACCCTTCTTTCTCTTTTCCTTCATCCTCGCTTCTCTGCAGCCTACACCTTTTTTTATTCAACTTCCTCTACTGATGCTTCGCGTTTCCTGTTGACGTTGTCATGTAGCAACTACGATATCGGAAGATAGTGAAATAAAAGACACCGAGCAAGCTTCCTTGCTCGGGGATGCCCCTTCTTTGTATTTCGTCTGCCTGCCGTCTTTGAAGAGTAAGTTACTCCCTCCCCTGGTTGAGCGACCCTTACCCAACGACAGACATGCGACATCCACCCTAAGTCATATGGGCTTTGCGCTGCTGACCGCTCGTTCCATGCCATCGAAGTGCTCCTGGCGACCCGTCGGCAACGCGACGTTTATCGACCTTCTCCCCTCCTTGGACCATTGCAAGAATACTTCAACGATCGTGGGATCAAGAAGCCAAGACTCGCACGAGGAGTATCAAGAGACATCCGCGTGGCCTCTGGCCATTGCTATCCCATCCCTTTCTTTCCTTCTCCTTTCTTTTCTTTTTTTTCTTTCTTGATCGAGCTGTTTATTCCTCGTGTGGACAGCTACCAGTGCCAGCTTGATTGACTCGAACCCATTTGTGCCATCCCCATCCTTTCAGAATAGCATCTTGATCACTTTCTTCGGTCCTGTCCCATTGTTGTTCTTCTGGAAAATTCCTGTGAAAACGAGATATATCGACAAAAGGTTGGTCTTTGTCTTTGGACTCTGGCACGACACCAACTCTTTTGTCTGAATCTCATTTTTTGCCTTATTCACACAGTGTAAATTTGCCTACTTTGGACTTAGCATAATTTTCCTCAGCCCGATCGGTTTTCTTCCCACTTTGGTTCTTGTTCTCCTGAGATTGCTCTAGGACATTGCCATTCCCATTTCTGTACGTATTCTCCCTTCGTCGTTATGAGAGTTGAATGTAGATTTGTAGAAGATAGACTGACCGTAGACCCATTTGATCCTATTTCCCCAGCGGCCTGTTTGTGATTTCTACAGGGCAACGTTGAGCCAAGTAAGACATTTACTCATCTCAAGGAGCTCATCAGAACTAAGAAGACCAACGATTTTCAGGATGTCGATGCGGACAAGCTCTCTCTTTGGCGTGTCCCTATCCCCGTTCTGCCAAAGAAGGACCGCAAGGAGATTTGGCTTACTGATGTTCCATCAAAAGACGAGCTTGATGAGACTGACGACATTGCTGACGACTAGTGTTCTTCGTGAGTTGGAAATCTTGAACGCTGATTGGCTAGATTTAGAGTTTCAGCCAATCAGCGTCCAAGATTTTGAACTCATGAAGAACACTACTGACGACCTTCCCGAAGTACCACCCAAGAAGACCATTCACATTATTGTCCAGCGCCTTCCTCCTCATGGTAATGCACATGCGTTTTTTTTTCTTTCGTTGAGTGCACACTCATTCATTGATTAAACTCCACCTGCATGACCCCATTCACCTGCTAAACATGTTCCTTTTTCTCTCCATTATCCTCATGGTCCATGCACCAGCGCCTTCTCGCTCATTGACTACGCTTCCTGGTTACCACTCGGATGGTTCTCGTCCCAGTACGCCACTGTCTGGTACGAGTTTATTCGTGTTCTACTGTCTCTTTTTTTGTGGTTTTTTTCAGTGGTTCTAACATCACACTCTTTCCTCTTATCCAACTAGGCGACCTCCATGCCGACATCAAGACAATCACTGAAAAGTTCTTTGCGCCGGGTCCTATTGCCAACTTCCTTGACGCGTTTGTAAAAGGACAAGGATCGCTGCCCGTCACTAGCGGATACATTCGAGGCTTACTATAACAGGAATGAGGTTTGAGAATGAACTGCTGTTTATTGGGGGGTGCGGCGTAGAGGACCAGCACAGGGGGAAAGAGCTCGCACTACTTGGCAGGCAGGTGTGTGAAACCTATTGGGAAAGGGGATTGCCAGCATAGAAGAGGGAAACATAATGATCACGACGCGTATCACCGTTCTATAGAGAGAGAACAAGGCAAGAGAAAAGACTCGCAAATGAACAATATCTAGCTACAGGATCGCACCCCCGGGGCGGGCGGACGAGTGGACCTGCTCCAGACGGTAAGTATTCACAAACGGATCGGGAAAATAAAAGGAAGAAAACAAAACTGTCTTTATTGTCTGGTGTCGAGGGACACCATTTATACCCCCAGGCCCAGGGGCCAGAAGATCGCCCAGTCGTATTTACTACACCACACCTCTCTGATCCCCGTGCCTCTTCGATACCCAACTGGATATCGCAGCTGCTAAGTGAGTAGCTCTACTCCTTTGAGCTAGATTTTTTTTTTTTTTGACATCTCCTTGCTCAAAGCACCACCAAGTGATCTTGATTATCTGATTGGTCCACCATGCATCATCTGATTGACTCAATCTCATCTGATGTTTCCCAAAAAATAAAATAAAATAAGAGTTCGAACATGGGCTCGACAAGAAGACATCCCCTCTTCATCTTGTCCACTCGTTGTCTGCTTTTTTTTTTTTTTTTTTGAACCTGCTCTTTTGACCTGCCACTTCTGCTTTGATACCCTTCCGGGAACGCCCTTTCACCGTTATCACCCAACCACCATGCCCCGCCCACGTTCAGGAAACACTCAGCAAGGTCGTGTTGGCGATGCGCCGAGCGCTGGGGGACTCTTCGACAGCACATCCCAAGGCCACCCTTAGGGGAGGTCAAATTAATATCCTGTTTAGCCCCCAGTGGTTGCGGAGGGATCATCCGAAGAACCTCCTCCATTCGATCAGCCGACTCAGATACTGGAGCGCGAACTGTGGTCGGATGCGTTTTGTGGCCAATTCGGACGGCGAGGATGGCGATGAGTCTCCCGCGCACCGCAAAGGTGCAGACCAAGACAGGAAAAGACTCTTTCTTGAGGACGCGACGGACGTTGTGCCTGCAACAGAGAGGCCTCTCATCGATCGGCATGTAGGGTCCGAGAGAGACGAGGAATCATCTATTCCGGGTGCAAGGGCTTCTGCGGATGCTGGATCTTCACAGCGTCCAAATGAGACGACTCGTGGGGCAAGTCCTTCGGGTCCAGGCACGAGGAGTTCTCCTGCGCTGAATTTGCAGGGGTCGGGTTCTCGCTCACAGGAGGGGAGTCCATCTGGTCTCGGTAAACGGAAACAACGAAGTGATGAGGAAGTTCCTGGCTGGTCCAGGAAGGCTCACGGGACCCCTTCGATGCTCGCTGATCTGTCGTCCTATCAGCAGTTGTTCCGGCGTTGGGAGCACCTAGAGCTACTCCGTTCCGAACTAGCGTTCAAGGCTCTCCATGATCCGACGATGTGCGCCAGACCCATAGATGTTCTTGGGGCCGCTCAAGACCTGGGCCGCTATACAATCACTGGCTTGGGGGTCAGCAGGACTTCCATGGATATCATCCATAGTCAATTTCTCTTGGAGAGCTCCCTTCGTTCCTTAGTCCAACATCAATCTGCGCTAATGCAACATGAGGCCGCCCTTCGCGAGAATGGACAACGTCTCGACGCCATAGGCCATAGCCTGGATCGACATAACCTGGAAGCCTGGAAACACGCCAAGCGTATCAGGCCTTATATTCGTGAGGCCGAGGAGATGGAGGAGGAGAATCTTGAAGCCGCTCGAGGTGGAGAAACTGATGAGGATGAACCAGAAGAGGATCAAGATGGAACGCACGGCAGAAATATGTGAAATGGGGAAACCAAGGTTGAATAATAATAATAATAATAATAATATTTTTTTTTTTTTTTTTTTTTTTTTTTTTTTTTTTGAGAGATGATCATGGTCGCCACAGGGAATAGGGGAAGGGTGAAAGGAAAAGGACAAGGACGAGGGGGGGAAAGGACAGGGAAGAAGAACAAATGGAAGGAGTCAAAGAGAAAGGACAAAATAAAGATAAATAATAATAATAACAAAAACTGCTTTTGCAAACTGCGGGCACGAGGATCTCCTCCCTGCTCCCTTCTAGTCGATCCGTTCATTTACTTTATCACCCACCAACGGCGAGCCGTCCGTCCTCAACCTGAACAACCGTTACTTAATTTCCGGAGACGACTTCCTGCCTTTTCTACAAAAGGAATCGAGGGAGTGTGGATTGGGAAACTGTTCGGGGTCATCTTAAGCTTTGAGCCGGCAAATATTGAACATCAGGGACCTTTGGCCGTAGAAAGAATAGAGGGAAGAGAGCAGTTGGTGATCCATGGCAACCCGTGGCTTTTGTCATTTCAAAGTGGTAACGAAAACACTTGAACCGACAACTAAACTCCGGCTGAAAATATTTTACGGATCTGAGGGTGTGGAGGGGAGGCATGCCATCAAAGGACAAATATTTTGAAAGGGTATGTCGTGGGTGCAAGTGTGAAATGGAGCAGGGTCTGGCGAATCGCTTCTGATGGAGATAACTTGTGGTGGTGGAGGGGTATCGCCCATCGATGGCTCAGCGTGTGTCAGAAAGGTCGAAAAAAAGAAAGTAATGTGATGAAAAAAAAAGAGAAAAAAGGGAAAAAAAAAAAGGTACAAAATATGAAAAACAACAAGAACAGTGAAAGCAACGTCTTGATCGGTTGTTTGTTTTATCTAGGGGAGAGTGCAATCATTGAAGATGACCTTCCGCTAGAACCTCTTATTGAGTATCCGACAATGGTTGCCCAGGTTCTCCACCATTTTTTCTGTGCGGCGTAGAGGACCAGCACAGGGGGAAAGAGCTCGCACTACTTGGCAGGCAGGTGTGTGAAACCTATTGGGAAAGGGGATTGCCAGCATAGAAGAGGGAAACATAATGATCACGACGCGTATCACCGTTCTATAGAGAGAGAACAAGGCAAGAGAAAAGACTCGCAAATGAACAATATCTAGCTACAGGATCGCACCCCCGGGGCGGGCGGACGAGTGGACCTGCTCCAGACGGTAAGTATTCACAAACGGATCGGGAAAATAAAAGGAAGAAAACAAAACTGTCTTTATTGTCTGGTGTCGAGGGACACCATTTATACCCCCAGGCCCAGGGGCCAGAAGATCGCCCAGTCGTATTTACTACACCACAGGGGAGAGAGGAGGTGTATTTATACTATTGCACCTTCCCCTCATGAAAAAAAAAATACACTATCTGTCCTGAACCTAATCCGAAAAAATAAGCTCTCTTTGTCGTTTGCCATTTTCATTGTGGAGGGTGAGACACTCCTTTATAGCCTCCTGGTTCGACCGAATTGATTCCAAGAGTCGGTCCTCACGCGCGTTGAGCAGAGCCAACTCAAGTCTTTTATGGCTCTGTGTCGCTGTCCTGAGTTCGGGGACTAGTTCCGGAATGTCTGGAAAGCGTTGGACCCGTTGCCATAGATTGAGCTTAACTTTTAGCGCATCCATGCATTGTTCTTCCAAGTCTCGAATGGCCTGAGTCTAGTGTTCTTCAACTCAACTCACCAACTCACAGACTCAACTCAACTCATGTTACACGAGTCGGGAGAAAGTTTGAACTCAACTCAACTCAACTCATGCGTTGAGTTAAGTCGGTGAGTTGGTGAGTCGAGTTGAAGAACGCTAATCGTCAACTTGCTATCGCGGTCTGAGATGATCCCGCAAGGCATGCCATGTACTCGGAAGATGTGATTAAAGAATATACGGGCGACGTCGGATGCCGTGTCTGTGGTCCTGGAAGGGGCGAAGCAGACTTTTTAGAAAGTTTGTCCACAAACAACATGATCACATCAAATCCTCAGTCCATCTTTGGCAGGTGAACAGCGAAATCCATGGTGACCGTATCTGAAATAGGACAGCCACATTGCTGCGCCTACCTCTGTACAACATAGTGGCACGCCACTATCCGCGCCCCCAAATAGTCCCTCAACCAGTATAAATACCCTTCCCCCACTATCCATAATAAAGCAGACTTACTCCAACTTCCCCGATCGCCTTTTCTATTGCATTGGACCTCGCTCTTGCCAGGGCGCAAAAAAAAATCGGGGGTCATGGCTGCAGTGTGGCACTCCTGACTCCAAGTGTTCACTTGACAAATCATCTTTGCCAAATCTTGGACAAGTCAAAATAGGTAATGTCGACCTAGAGCTCCCTGGCCATGCCATCACCTTGGCATTAAACATGCATGAAGCCAGAATGATGTTCCTTGGATTTCTAAAGGAATTCCAGGTGTCGAGACTTCGATCTGACCAGCTGGGGTGTAACAAGGCAAGAGGAATAGGGAAGGAGAAGAACAAGGACAGGGACTAGGACAAAGGCTAGGGACAAGAGGTGAGTTACTATGCAATAGAAAAGGCGATCGTGGAAGTCGGAGTAAGTCTGCTTTATTAAGGATAGTGAGGGAAGGGTATTTATACAGGTTGAGGGACTATTTGGGGGCGCGGATAGTGGCGCGCCACTATGTTGTACAGAGGTAGGTGCAGCAATGTGGCTGTCCTATTTCAATAGGGGTTCCACAAGGGGGTGGAGGGAAAATTATGATGTGGGGTTGCATTACATTTTTCGGCGTAGGTGACTCCGAGTGGATCAAGGATAAGATCAATTCGCAAGTGTATCTGGAGATACTCGATGACTATGTAATCGCTTCTCGCAATTGGTGGCAAATAGACGCAGCAAGTTTTCTTTTTCAACAGGACAATGCCAAAGTTCATACTGCACGTATTATCCAAGACTTCTTCAGACGCAGAAGAATTCGAAGACTCGAGTGGCCTGCAAACTCTGCCGACCTCAACATCATTGAGCATGTGTGGGCATACATCAAAAGGGCTCTGGATAGATACGAAATGGCAGCACCAAATCTACAGACCTTGTGGGAAAGAATCGATCATATCTGGGGATCGATCCCAGATGACTTCCTCCATTCATTGTATGAGAGTCTTCCCAGTCGAATGGAGAAGGTAATACGACTGAAAGGATGCCAAATAAATTAAAATCAGAATTGATCCGACTCGGTTAAAAAAAAAGTATAGTGATTCAAATAATGTGTTCGAATGGAGTGAAAAATAGACTGTGCTTATATCTTGCCCAAATCGTATTGCAAAATAGTGCCTAAATTATCATGACTCTAATCAATATCTGTTCTTCTCTATAATAGACCTCAGAGACGCAAGCAGGATGGACTAACTTACGAGAACAGGAAAAAAGGTAACTTCAGGACGAAGGAAGTTGCCCAGAAATAAGAAAGGAGATCTGATATTCTTTCTAACTAATAAGAGAACAGTAGAATAGGGAGTGGCTATCAATAAATGGGATCTTATGGTCATAATCCTTTGCGGATCAAACTGGAATAGGTCCGTGAAGTCCATGCATCGTGGCCGGGAGGACAATGAGCCAAACGATGGTCCATAGACCATTGTTTGGGAGCCTTTCTTGAATGCAATCACCTCCAAACCGAGTCTCATACGTACCAAAATGCAGTCGTTACTTCGATCTGTTAACTATCTCCTGCCGTCACGCTGGTGAGGAATCGAGGAGAGGTATGATGAGATCTGTTCAGGACATATGCGAGAAAATAGGCCTTAGTATGAGAGAGTTTGGAGGGGGAGCATGGTTCCTGTAGAAGTTCGGAGACTTGCTGGTACCTGAAAAAAAGAGCACGCTGGAAGCGAAGTGCAAATGTATTCGGAAGAAAGAAGCTGCCCTTTATTTAGTGGGGGGGGTGGGGTCCTTATATAGCCCCCACGGGCCACCACCAGAAGACACCTAATCGCGTTTACTACACCACAGTATCCAAATCAATTGACATACACCCAGAATAGACACCATCGGCCAAGCAAACTACCATTAAAAGAAAAGAATCGCATAGGCTAAAATGGAAGAAGGAGAGGAACGGATATGGCAAAACAGGAAACATGCGAACACTTTCGCTGACTACTATAGAATAGCCAGAAATTGAGACTGTTGTAGTGTAAGCACCGCCTTACTGCATTTTATAAAGGACAGTTCTTTTTTTTTCCCTCCTTCTTCTCGATCCGTTAGTTTGAACACTTACCTTCTAGAGCAGGTCCGCCTGTTAAATCGCCCCGCAGGCGAGACCCTGCAGCTAGATATTGTTCGTTCACGGATCTTTTGTATCACTTTGTTCCTTTCTTTCCCTCTTCTTCAAGGAGATCGGTTGATGCGCATTGGTTGGATTGTCCCCCTTATCCCCTTTCCCAATCCGGTTTAACAACCGTGCCGGCCAAGCGGTGCTAGCCATTTCCCTTTTGTGCTTGTTCCAAATACTATTTTGCACTGTCCCCTCATAGTTGTCGCTGTTCCCTCTCTTGTAGTTGTCCCCACCTACATGTACCATTGTAACTGACAGTGACCCTGCGTACGAGATAGAAACCATTCTTGATCATGAACCTCACCCAACTATTCCTGGCAAGCTGCAATATTTTGTTAAATGGAAAGGCTTTACTGAAGACTATAATACATGGGAACCTGAGGAGTCCTTTGTGGAACGAACATGTCTCAAGGAATATTGGGACAAGCAGAAAGCGGCTCAATCCATGGAGGCTACTCCTAAGAAAACTACCGCAAGGCGTTCCAGTGGCAAAGCTCCGAATAAAAAGTTCACCCCTGCGAGTCGTGTGTAGTGTTCTTCAACTCAACTCGACTCATGGGAAACACTAGTCGTGTGCAACCAACCCGTGCGCGTGCTGCACGCAAGCGGACATAAAAAAAAAAAAAAAAAAAAATTCTCCACCGACTTCTCACCATTTGGTCCCGCGTCGTTAATACCTAGGAACTCATGCTTTGTTCTCCATAAGGAGGGGGGTTTTTCGTCTTGGGATCTATGGCGAGCAGCCTACGCTAGAGGAGCAGTGTCTGAGGTACGTGCGCCTCACAGTACTTACTTTAGAGTTAGCTTCCTGTCTCTCAGGAGACAAGAATAAAATACCCAACGTCCCTGGGCCAAGTGGCCAGGCATGACTTTTTCTCACCGAATCCTCTTTCCCCATCATGACCTTTTCTATGCTTTGTTATTCCATGTCGAGGTGTTCCCTCGAGATAAGTTCAATCACATCACATAACTAGTGTTTCCCATGAGTCGAGTTGAGTTGAGTTGGAGGTCCGACTCAACTCAACTCATGCACACATAAGTTGGGAAAAATCTGAACTCAACTCAACTCATGAGTCGAAAAGTTTAAACTCAACTCAACTCAACTCAACTCAACTCATGAGTTGAAAAGTCGAACTCATCTCAACTCAGGGCATCTACGCCCTGTAAGCGAGTCGACTCACTCCAACTCAACTCAACTCAGGGCATCTACGCCCTGTAAGCGAGTCGACTCACTCCAACTCAACTTAACTCAACTCAACTCATGAGTTCACCTCCGAAGGCCCGCGAATATGCTATCAAGTACGCAGGGTTCCCCCCCGAACGCACGACCGCCTGGTCCGCCTCTTCACCCCCCCACCCCTACCTATGCAGGCATCTCGTACAGAGATGCGCTCCGTAGAAATAAACCTGTATTCTTTCAGAAAACAGTTTACACCCACAAAGATCTGGGAAGGTTTGCCAACCAAACCAAGCTTCCCCAAAACAACATTTCTAGACCCTCGGTGGTCTACACAAACCTCCCAGGAGAGACATCTCTCTTGGACTTTTTAAAAGCGGTGCACGAGCAGGTTGGACCCATCCTCTCACACCGTTTCTCCATCCTCCCTGGAGCAGGACGCTGTGCCAATGTCTGCTTCCAGAACAACGCCAATGCGGAACAAGCATTGACAAATCCCGTCCTCCTCAAGGACAACCAACACCTGGCGATAGCCACCACCCCCACCAACGTCACCATTCAGAGAATCTTCGTTAACAATGTGGATATCTCAGCAGAAGACAACTGGATCGAACGCCTCCAGGCTGCTCTCATTGGAGCCTTCGAGCCATTCGGAACGGTTGCAAAAATTGCCTTACCTTACGTCTCCCTTGCCCCTCTCGAGTCTCACACTGGAGGAGCTTTCGTCTTTGTCAACCTTGAGGCTGACAAAGAGCCCCTGGATCAGGACTCAACCGTGATAGCTGAACTATGGGACAACCGCCCCCTAACCTTCAACCTGGATGGCAAACCCCCATGTTCCTTTTGTAAGAAACAGGGGCACACCGTCACAGATTGCCAAAACCGACTCTCTCTCCGCTGCGCCCAATGTCAGCACAATGGCCACAGGGCACAGGACTGCGCCCGTTTCGGTGAACGAGACAGAAGGGCTGCAATCCGTGAAGGGCGTACCGTTACTCGCCCAAACTCCCCCATCTCCCCCCACCCTTCCCCAAGGATAGCACACCGGACCTTGAGGATCTTGAGGAGCCCTCTGGCTCACCAAAAATAAACAGTGACTTGCCTCAGGCAGAGCTAATGGAAGAAGAGGAGGAGCAAGAGCTGCAACCACTGCCAACCTTCTTTATTCCTAGTACCCAAGAAATCCTAGAGAATGAGGACTCTATTTTTGGCCTCACACCTGGACAGCAGAACAGGGACGAGATCGACAATGGCAGCTCTGTAGTCAGCTCAAACAATAGCTTCAAGACAAACGAGTCCGCTGCGGCCAGCATGAAAAGCGTGACAAGCACAAAGTCTAACAAAACCAACACATCAACCACACCCAGAAAACAACCAAGCACAACTGTTAACAAAGTAACCACCAACCCTATCACCAAGTTCGGAAGTCTTTTCACGAGTCCCTACAAAAAACAAAAGGAGACTCGACCAGAGACAACCAGACCAGCATCCATCCGATCGACGAGGTCTACTCGATCAAGACTCAGACAATAATCATGATTAAAATAGCCACATTGAATGTAAGGGGCATTCGCAAAGATTCGCCCCAAGACCTGAATGGCATCTAGTGTGTTCTACCGATGGTTGAAAGACCTAGGGGCGGACATACTAGCATTACAAGAACTACAACTGGATAACGACACCGCTAATGACAAAAAGACAATGGATAGAATAAGACAATCAGTGGGAGCCCATGACGCTATCTGGACCCCCCACTGCGCGCTTCTTCTTTGCAACCCCAACTTAACCTTCCAAAACCAAAAAGCAGCACACAAGAAGGCAGATGCATTGTAGCCACCATCCAATCACCCGCCATGGAGGATCTACTAACCATCTGCAACGTTTACGCACCCGCACAACGTCCAGCCAGGACACCCTTTTTTCACCAAATCACACAGCTCCTTTTTTTTTTCACGAGTCCACTAAGTCAGAGTATTCTGCTTGGGGATTTGAACATGCGACACCACGACGAGTATCGACACCCAGTTATTCAGGACTGGATTAGAACCAACATGGCAGACATGATCAATGGAGCACAAACCAAACCCCTGCCAACCTTCTTTAGACGATACCAACAACAACAGTCGACCATTGACTACATCTTTGGTTCGCCCGATTTGGCAAGCACTAGCAAAAATCCAACACAACTCTTCGCCAGTAACTTCACAGACCATGATCTTTTGATGGTTACCTTCCGCGTGAAGGAACAGGTCCAAAGAGGAAAAGGATCATGGTGTTTAAACACATCCCTGTTGAAATCCAAGGCCTTTGTGGAATACTTACACTCGACACTGGATATATTGTCTGAGCCGAGAGCTACAGAGACAACCCAAGACCACTGGGACAGGATGAAGAAGAAAGTTAAAAATGCCTGCATCACATTTGCCATAGCCAACAAATCAAAGTCGGAGCACAACAAGAGAACTCTCCAGGAGAGGAGGATAGAGCTTATGGAGAAGGAAGAAGAAGCCAGAGCCACCCGGGACCCTCTGGAAAGTATATATCGAGAAGACCTAGAAGAAATTGAGAAATGTATCGAGCAAGAGACGGTAGCCTTAATGGAGGGTCTTGCCCTAAAAGCAGGAGCGCGATGGACAGAGAAAGGAGAACGAAACAACCAGTACTTTTTCCAGACCATAAGACAGCGGCGAGAGAAAAGACTAATTTCTTTCTCTCAGACACCCAGCAAACGACTCGATATTCAAGAGCCCAGAGGACATCGGGAACCATGCTCGGGAATTCTACCAGGATCTATACTCTCCAGAAGAAATAGACCAGGCAGCCTCTCAGACGCTTTTAGAGTCGCTGAGGAACCGCCCTAAGGTCAAAGAAGAGGACAACAAGAAACTCCTAGGCCGGATGAAAATGGAAGAGCTCATCGCCCTCCTTGACTACTCTCCTCGACATAAAACCCCAGGACCGGACGGCCTCCCCTTCGAAATCTACCACCTCTTCCTCACTCACCCACGCACTGCCAGACTGCTGAAAAGAGTACTAAATGAGGCGCTCCAACATGGCAGGTACCCGGAGACATGGCAAAACACTATAATGATTCTATTAGCGAAAACGGGCGACACGACACGACTAGCAAACTGGAGACCACTATCGCTTATCAACTGTGATGCTAAACTGTTTACAAAGCTCCTCACGAACAGACTCCGGCCATGCCTACAATACCTCATCACTACCTACCAGTCCGGTTTCGTAGCGAACAGACTCATTGCAGACAACGGACTGGCTCTCTCGGGAATTATGGACCACTGTCGCCAAACGCAAGGAAGGCAGGTGGGACTCTTGTTGGACCAGGAGAAAGCTTACGACAGAATACACCCAGAGCACCTAAGAAAGACATTATTGGCCCTAGGTTTCCGACCATCTTTCGTCGACCGAATTAGCACCCTTTTTTTTTTGGCACCAAGATAGCTCTAAACATCAATGGACACCTTCAAAAGCCCTTTGATCAAAGAAGAGGGTTGAGACAAGGAGACCCCTCTCACCCCTCCTTTTTCAACATCGCATTCGAACCATTACTGCAGTCCATTCTCTTAGACTCTCGTCTCAGAGGATGTGCTCTCCCGGCCCCAGAGAAACCTATCAAGCTCTTGGCATATGCAGCTGCCCTCCTGACATTCCTGAACTCAACCCAGGAATGGACAGTGTTACAGCAACTGCTGGAAAGATACTGCAAGGCAACAAATGCAAAAGTGAATCTGAAAAAAGACTGTTGCATTCCCGGTCACATGGAACCCAGACAAGGACCTAGTCACAGCGGTAAAAAGAGGCATCTATTGACTGGCATGACTCTACAAATCCGGATTACCTACGATACCTAGGCTACCCAGTGCCAATATGCGAAAAGACATATTACGCTATTCTTTGACAAGGCTCTGGCGAAAATAGGGAACTGCCTCAACATTCACTCACAACGGTCGCTCTCAAGTATGGGAAGGGCATTAATCATCAACTCCCTGGCACTGTCGAAGATTTGGCATGTACTGTGGGTATGCCAACCAACCAAAACATGGTACAAGAAAATGCGAAAGGTGGTACGAGATTTTGCATGCCCATTTAAGCCGAAAGCATCATGGGCCGTCATCAGCTCCCCAAAAACTCAAGGTGGATTGGGTATCATCGATCCCGAGATACAAGCTCTCGCATTCCAGCTCAAACATCTCAGGAACATGCTTGACCCTTCACCAAGTCTAGGCAGATCAATCTTGGCAGCTTTGTTACAAGAGTACTCCAAGCTAAAGTGCATCCAAAATTCGATCAATGATTTTTTTAGATGGAATCATTCCGCATTTACTCCTCAGTTCATGAGTCATTCCTCATGTTGATTCGTAGAGAAGATCTGCTTTGCATACTTATGTGGTTCCAACTACAAAGGTCCACTCCAGGTATTGTAGCCATTCTCCAATCGAGCAACATAGTCAAAAGTACTAACAAAATTTTACACGGGTTTAGTACAGGGTTTTTAGTCTTTGTTCATGGGCTGATAGTTTCGAATCCATTGAAGTTGGGAAAAAACCCTAGATACACAGAGTACGTCAGTCAATAGACATCACAATCTATCATTATGACTATTTCAGTATGTCTTTTAGGCGGTCAAATCAATAACCATGGCCAGGCACCTTTTTCACAAATAGGCTAAAAGTTGCAAAAAATTCTCAAAGTGGACGTTCTTCAGAGCGAGAGAAATCGTGACAGATATCCACGCAGCCATTGAAATTTATGCAGGCTGTAATCATTGCTTGGACAACTCCTTCTACGTACCCAGCCGGGACATGGTTGTTTGTTCATTCGAACTATCAGCCCGTGAACAAAGACTAAAAACCCTGTACTAAACCCGTGTAAAATTTTGTTAGTACTTTTGACTATGTTGCTCGATTGGAGAATGGCTACAATACCTGGAGTGGACCTTTGTAGTTGGAACCACATAAGTATGCAAAGCAGATCTTCTCTACGAATCAACATGAGGAATGACTCGTGAACTGAGGAGTAAATGCGGAATGATTCCATCTAAAAAAATCATTGATCGAATTTTGGATGCACTTTATCTCACCCTTTGGAAGCTTTGCTTGGACCTCTGAAAAGGTCGACGTGGTCCTCTATTCGGAAAATTGAGATCCTAAAAAGCCTAGTTCAAACAGCCCACAGATTACCAAGGATGGCACAGGATAGGAACGCCCCTCTCCCGCCAGTCAACACTCTTCTAGCCACACCAGTAGAATGGTGGCTCCAGACGGCGACTACGCCCTCGGTCCCCTTTCTACACAGGACTGGGGAAATACTCATGTACAACGAAAAAGTCAAACTCCTACAACCACGACATGAAGATAGAAGTATCAAAGTGTTTTGGAAAGACCTCCAAAGAAGCATGAGACACATCGACAGAAGACTGCTGATGAGTATGACAACCCCGTCCCTGGAACCCGGAGATAATACAGCCCAGATTATTCTCAATGCTCCACTCGCCCTCCAAGAAGGGATGAACAGACCGAAGGAACCGCCAACGTTGGAACACGCCTCGTCCAAACAGCTCAGACTCTTTCTTCAAAGCCCGATCCCTGAGGAGAGAAGACAAGGCAGTACGACTCAGTGGACAAGATTTTGGAAACTTAAAATTCCACATCAAGCTCGCACAATCTGGTGGAGATATCTCCATGGGAATGTGGCTACCAATGAGATCCGACACCAGAGATGGGGCCTTGACACATCTTCCACTTGCAGGATATGCAATGAGGAGTCCGAAGACAAAACTCATATGTTCTTCTTGTGCCCCACGAAGCGACAGGCATGGCTAGAATACCTCAGAGAGACCACAACCAAGCTAGACTGGACGGATGAAGACCTGTGCTCTATGACAGAACTGGCTCCCCTCACAAATCAAAAGTCAATCAAAAGTACCAGCTCTCCCTCCAACAATTAACAGCTTGCGGGCTACTCGGTATCTGGAGGATGCACTATGCAGCAGTGATGGATGGAGCCAGCCTACCGGGGACGAAGGGTGCAAGCCTTATGCATGAAAACGCTAAAAAACTAGAGTCAGAACTACGCCCCCTTCCTAAATAGATACACCCCTATTTTAATGCAAATCAATCTCGAGTGGCTCAATTAACAAGCACACCTCATCGTCGAGACTGAATAAAAGTACCAGAAAAAAAAAAAAAAAAAAACTCATGAGTTCATGAGTTGAAAAAAGCTTCGACTCAACTCAACTCATGTTACACGAGTCGGGAGAAAGTTCGAACTCAACTCAACTCATGAGTTGAGTTGAGTTGAGTTGGTGAGTTGGTGTCATGTCCTATTAACTCTCCTCTTACTATAGGATCGCGGGCAAGTATCCTCCATCGGCAGATGGAGGAAAAAAGGTTGTGTTATACTTTCCGAAGTGCGCGAGCACTCGGAAAGGATGAAGTTTATTATTTTCGAGCAAGAACAAAAATCTAGTATAAAAGGGCGCAATAGGCGCATCCTATTTCCGTCAGTCTGCAATAAATATCTTCCCTTGCCCTTACCTTCCTGTCTCTAAAGGAGAGTCCTGTATTTGTCCTTGACAGTTGGTGAGTCGAGTTGAAGAACACTATCTGCAACCAACAAACATACTGGATTGCTGAAAGTCCTCAGTTCCAGGAGCTTGTATTTGTCGCACAGAGAGCGCCTGAAGCAAGCAGAGTGATATTCATGTCGAACGATACGGTTGCGAGAAGAGTAGGTGGATCATGAGACTGGGGTAAGTAAAGCAGAAGACTTTGAATTCCTTCCTAATCGCTCACTACTTTCATCACGTCTTTTTAGGTAGCCGACGCGTATCTAGATTACATGCGGCAACTAAGGGTCGAGCTGCGCGAAATCTCTAAGGTGTCGTTCACGCTAGATGGATGGACGAGCCTAACTGGAACTTCTTTTCTGGCCGTCACTACTCACTGGATTGATGAGCATTGGAATTTGCACGATGTTACGCTCGGATTCGAGAAGATCACTGGTTGACACACAGCTCAGGTCCTTTTGGAGACATTTATTTCAGTTATCGAGCGGTTTGAACTACAGAAGAAGATTATGGCGATAACAACAGACAATGGCGCAAATATCCTCAAGATGGTAAAGCTTTTGGAGGAGCACACAAAAAAGTACCCTCAGGAATGGTAAGTCCTCAAATTTCAAATGTCCCAATGTAACGTTGTGTTGCGAGCACGGCTGCAGGAGTGCTATCCCGCTGATCAAAAATGAACATGGTGTATAGGGACCAGTGTTTCTTATCGAACAGAAAAAGTCAAGATCTCTTCTCGTTAAGCCGCGGACTCGTTTCGTTAAGCCCGTACTAATTACCTGTAAATGACCGTTATCAAAACGAAACGTTAACGAAACGAAACGAGTTATCGAACGAAATCCGTCTCGTTGAGAAACACTGATAGGGACCATTTCGATGCAAATTGACAGCATGTGTCATGCATTGCACATGTTGTTAACTTAGCTGTGCAAACACTGCTAGGCAGGAATGGCCTCGGCGCAAGCCTCTCTGAAGAAACTGGAGACATGGTAGACGACAATTCCAGTGACGGGGAAAGCAGTGATGACGATTACAACGACGCACTTTTCTCCTTCAATGTAGGCCAGGAATCTGCCACCGGTGTCAATGGATCAAACAGCAACGACGAAACCAGTAACAGCCAACATCTGTTGGACGACAATGCGTCCGATAGTACTAGTGCTAGCACCAAGCAAGCGCTAGACAAGTTGCGGATAGGATTGAAAAAAATCAGGTGTGTAATGTACCAAACCGTCCAAGTCTTCATTTCTTTATTTCAACTAATTAAATTTGCAAGATATTTGTACACTTTCCATGCGCTGCAGACTATCCTCTACAAGGTTCGAGAAGTTCATACAGTTCACAAAAACGGATGACAACAAGAAGGGCCTTCGGCCACTCCTTGATGTCTGCACTCGTTGGGGGTCAACATTTACGATGCTCAAGCGGGAAATCGATTGCAGGGCAGCGTACAATGATAACGTGTTGATGGTGACGACCTCTCAAGGATTACTTCCTCAGTAACACAGAGTGGGAGCGACTAATAAAGCTGTAGGACCTTTTAAAAGAGTTCGACGAGTACACCACGACAGCCTGTGCCAGTGATTCCTATGTAGCAAATTAGCAATCGGGGTGGGCATCCAGATCTACAACGATCTGCTTGAGAACCTCGGAAATTTCATAGCAAGTGATAAAAACCGCACATCGGATCTAGTGTGTGGCGCAAAAGCAGCATATGAAAAACTGAAGGACTACTATTTCAAGACAGATAACTCGCCAATTTACTCTGTGGCTATAGCTCTTCACCCTGCATGCCAGTTCGAGTATTGGAACAAGGAGGGATGGGGCCAATATATCGAGCCAGCCAAGGCAGCCGATCGCGGCGTGTGGAAAGCAAGCTACAAGCCTTCGTCAAGCACAAGCTCGACTGAACCAGATCCAATTGCTTCCACCAATCTCAACAGGTCACTTATCCGTTTAGGAAGATCAAGGTCGCGTGCAATCGATGTTGGTGACGAGTTAGAGACGTTTGTCAATGCTCCTTCCGGATCGGTGTCGCCGTTAAAATGGTGGAAAACACGCCATGGGTCTTGGCCGTCTCTATCAACAATGGCGAAGGATCACTACGCCATTATGGCTACATCAGTGCCTTCGGAACGAGCCTTTTCAAGAGCGCGTGCCCTTCTTCGCTACCAAAGAAACCGCCTCTCTGCAGATAAAATCCAACAGAACTTGTGTTTGATTTCTTGGTACAATCGCAAGAGTGAGAAGTGATACTTAGACAGATTGAAAGTGTAATAAAGGCACACAATGCTAATGGTCAGCAATCTTTATCCCTTCGTCTGTCAAAATTTCAAAATCTCTGTAAATTTGGAACAGATTTGTTCCCAAAACAGACGAAGGGATAACTTAAAAAGAGGATAGAGCATGTAGATGTTGAGTATGTGTTATCAAGGCTACACAACAATGGGCAGGGTGAGTAGTCCAGACATTAATCTGTTTCAAAAGCGAAAAATTAATTGTTGGATATCGTGTGCTTGTTCAGGGAAAAAGAGGACAAGAGAAGCATTCCATAGTCCTACATCTTTTGCAGAAGAGTACTGAGCTAGACATGGGAGAAAGAGAGAAAGAGAGATAGAGACAGAGAGAGAATAAATAAATAAATAAAATAAAAACAGAGACAGAGAAAGAGAGAGTCTAGGAGACAGAGAGGGTGGGGGAAGGGTTGAAAGGTCTTTCGCACGCATGAGAGTGAGAGTCAGAGAGAGAGAGAGAGAGAGAGAGATTCAGCTGAAAGCCAGAGAGAGAGAGAGAGAGAGAGAGAGAGAGAGAGAGAGAGAGAGATTCAAAGGAACGCCAGAGAGAGAGAGAGAGAGAGAGAGAGAGAGAGAGAGAGAGAGAGATTCAAAGGAACGCCAGAGAGAGAGAGAGAGAGAGAGAGAGAGAGAGAGAGAGAGAGAGAGATTCAAAGGAACAGCCAGAGAGAGAGAGAGAGAGAGAGAGAGAGAGAGATAGAGATAGAGATAGAGATAGAGATAGAGATAGAGATAGAGATAGAGATAGAGAAAAAAAAAAACCAAAAAGAGAGAGTCGAGGAGATCAGAGAGGGTGGGGGGAAGGGCTTGAAAGGTCCTCTCAACGCATGAGAGTGAGAGTCAGAGAGAGAGAGAGAGAGATCCAAAGCCGAAACAGCCAACCAGAGAGAGAGAGAGAGAGAGAGAGAGAGAGAGAGAGAGAGAGAGAGAGAGATAGAGATAGAGATAGAGATAGAGATAGAGATAGAGATAGAGATAGAGACAGAGATAGAGATAGAGATAGAGATAGAGAAAAAAAAGGGGGGGAGAGAGAGATTAAGAGTGATAGCGAGAGAGATTGTGTGTGCAATAGAGTGTACGCAAGGGAAGGAATTCACAAAAGTCTGTTCTTCAAAGGAGGTGATGATAGTTCAGATCAAAGGATGATGAAGAAAGGATGGTTGAGGATGAAGAAAAAGGCAGATGTGACTGATGAAAAATGAACAGATGTGACTGATGAAGAAATGGACAGAGGAGTTTGATGAAGAAAAGTATAGATGATGCTGATGAAGAAAAGGAATGCTTAGGTACTGAGGCTCTCCAAAAAAAAAAAAAAAAAAAAAGTTGGCTGCGTTCCTGGGATTTCTCTTGCACAGGAACCGTCATTTGATCTGGACTCTAATTCTTGAGATGCCACTTCACTTGGGCTGCTGCCTTACGAAGTTCTTGGGGGAGGCCAGATTCTGAGAACTCTCTTCCTCAAGCTGTCAAACCTCGCCTATTCGCTGGTGTATATTGATGAGTTAGTCTGGCATCGCCTGATCTTTGGAATGCCCTCAGATCTATCCCTTTTGAGATCAAACCATGCAAGCCAGCCCGAGTTGATGTGAGCCAACTCGAATTAATTCGAGCCAACTCGAGCCATGCGAGCCAGCTCGAGTCATGCGAGCCAACTCGAATTAATGTGAGCCAGTCCGAGTTGATGCGAGCCAACTCGAATCAGGCTGAGTTGTGGTGAGTTGGATTCGAGTCGAGCTGAGCAAAATTTTGGCTCGATTAAAAAATTTCGAGCCGAGTCGAGCCAAACCTCCGGCTCGACTCAGCTCGCCCGTGAGAAACACTACTCTGCACCTACTGCGACAACAATCCATTACAGATCTCAAAGCCTTGGATTTGGATCTCTCTCCTGCCATTCGCCACTTGGAGTCATTGCCGGAGAATGCACTATTGGATTTGGAAAACCTGACATCAAAGCTTTGCTGGTTGATAGCAGTTGTTGGTATGTTTCGAGGGGACGACATCGCCTGTATTGATATCGCCCACAGCCAGTTCAGGATCAACACTCAGGTTGCCATCCTGCCGGTGGTCCTACCCAAGGAGAGGAGATGAAGAGGCCGTATCAGAAAATTCACCACTATCCAGGCTCACTCCAACCCTCTTCTCTGTCCGATATCGACGCTACAAGAGCATCTCGCACATCTACCAGACGAGGTAGAGCTGGTGCCCCACCACAAGGATCCAAATATCCTGGTACGCCCACTGATACGAGACAGACGTAACTTGCGTAGGGCTGTTGGGGCCGACACCATCAACAGACACATTGCCGCTATCACAGATTTATTGGAGCGACCTTCGTCTACTCCACGCCCACGTGCACGCGCCATCGGTGCATCCACGGCGTTCAAGAGAGGGATCCCAAAAGACTACATCGTGGTGCAAGCCAACTGGTCGTCTTCCCTCATGTTTGACAGCCTCTATCGTTTGAGTGGGGTGATACCCACCAACTTCACGAACGCTGTCCTAGGGTACTCTGGAGCCACATATGGGGTTCTCGCCACTGGAGGATAGTGTTCTCAAAACTTGGCTCGAGCCGCATGAGGGGGCCGTGCGCAATTCAATCACTATTTTAAAGCTCGAGTTTATAACATGAAGGCTTACGCTTATTATTCGACTACGGCGAGGACCCCATATGTCTCACCGCTTTGCCCACCCTTCGTCTCTCTCAGCCTTTGCTCACGAACTCGAAGATAGAGATCCAGTAGGGCTCCAGCCAAGTTCAAATGCACCACTCTTTCACTTTAGTTTAGTTCAGATTCTGGAAGTTTCGAGCGACTTTTATTAAAAGGTTACACATATGGGGTCCTCGCCGTAGTCGAATAATAAGCGTAAGCCTTCATGTTATTCGGTTACGCTGGAGATAGTAATAGAGAGATGATTACGAGCTGCTTCCGAATAAAGATTATCCATATTATCAGTGGCAACATGGTTGAACTTCACCAAGTCATTAGGCAGTTCTTTTCTGTCGCATCAGATATCGTGTCTTCGGTGGAAATCACCCCAGCCCATTACCCACATTTCTATCGCATGAGCCTTTCATACCACCGCTACCGCGTCGATCACTGGAGCCACGATCACCTCCATTCTCAGCTTCTCGTCCAGCTTCTTCTTTCCCAGCTTCTTCTTTCCCAGCTTCTTCTTTCCCAGCTTCTCCTTCATCTTCTCGCTCGGCTTCCCTACAAATTCCACCAGCATCCCTCTGCCTTCACCTCTTGCCTCTCCAATTCAGCCACTCTCGTCTAATGACCCAACCATTCCAATCGCGCCAATTGACCTGGATGCCTTAGCTGAGGAGCTTGCGTTGCCACGAAACAGACTAACTAACACTGCTTACACTATGCAGCCTCGTCCTAATACCCTCGAACCACTCTGACTAGAATAGTTCCATGATCTTGCCGGAGAGCCTTCGATCTGGCTAATGAATAGACACCACAAGTGGCGTCGGAATGCGAGTCCTTTGGTGCGAAATCAGTACTCCTTCAAAATCGAAAATTTATCACTTCAGTCCTGCGAGCTATTTCGGAGGCACAGGAGCCTACACTGGATCAGCAACGAGAAGCAGGGATGCGGACAGTCCAACAAAAAATTACTCGTACTGGTTCTCTCAATAAATAATTCATACAGCTTCGTAAAGAACTCGTCGATTAATAAAAAAAATTAATAATAAATAGACTGCGTGAATGCATTCACACCTACTTTACCCAATGTCCTGAGTGATTTTAGCATTGACACGCACACAAGAAAAAATATATGGAGTGAAGCCATTGTATTTAATTCAGTCTGATTGATTCCCAGTATCCGCCCTCCTAGCAAAGAATTTAAGTGTAATACCACATGCTAATTTTGCCGTGGCTGGCTTTCACTTTTGTGAACAACGCCGTGGTGACCCGAAATCGTTGCATACTGTAATAGCTGTATGGTTGAGCGAATTACAGGAATATTTGATTGCAGTCCATGGGAACTTCGTCAAAGCGAAAAGAAGACGGCTCATGGTTTTGCTTTCCTTGGCGTGCCAGATGTAGTTGTCGTTAATGCTTCCGAGCAACTCGTCACCGCCAGAAACGGAGAGGCGATACCAATTGTGCTGGCTCCCTTTGTTCTTGTGCAACGTGAATCCGGTGCCTCGACTGTTGGCCCAGCCCACCTTGGTCTCGCCTCTCTGTACACTCCAGTTTTCAGCGAATTTAGTGGTCGTCTGTCTTTTGCCGGCCGAGTATTGCTTGTTCTCATTCATATCGCCGCCGCGATCCATGCACTCCCACCCTGAGGCAGCCGTGTAGTCCCAGGTGTTGCAAAACCAGACACGAAACCGGTTGTGTTTTGGTTCGGTAAGCTTGAGGGATCCTCTGCCAGAGCTCTGCAGCACGCTCGTTACGCCGTAAGGCTCCCACTTTTTAGTGGATTCTCGATACCACTTAGCACAGACGTAGTACGGTTCGTTCTCTAGCATCTTCCTATTTCTCGCATCCATGACGACTTGGCCAGCAACACAGCTGCATAGATACCCACACAAGGATAAAGGTGTATTTGCTTGGTTAGCATCTGTCTCTCACTAAACACAAAATCTCTTTAAGGTCTACAGCAACAAAAGACTGCGGAGAGACGCGAGATAAAGGGCCTACATGAGCTGGATGGCAACCAGGACGAGTAGGGCGACGAGTGAACGACAGGTGCCTGAAAGAAGAGCCATGGCTGCAAGGTGTTGGAGTAAGAATAGAGTGCTGTAGGAGTTGGAAGAGAGTGCTGTGGATGAGGGTTGCGTATTGTTTATAGTGTGGGAATAAAATGTAAGGAGGCAAAGAATTGTTTTTTTTTTTTTTTTTGTGGACATTGACTGGTCTTTTTATACTTTTTCAGCGGGGGTATTACAGAGAGTGAGAATGGGAGATGGACAAACCTCTGGCTGTACAAAACGAGACTAGATTAAAGAGATAAAAGATACTGATGCTACATGAGAAATAAAACTATTACTGGATCCTCTGCGGACGAAAGTAGCTCTTGTTGTTGCTGGAGGTATCGATGGCCGGGTGAACTTGTCAAGGGTCAGGTGAGTCATCGAGGGATAGCAATGACAGGGTATTTGGCAACTGGCTACTAGTCTGGACCACCTTTTTTTTTTTTTTTTTTTTTTTTTTTTTTTTAGTCGAGTGCATTATTCAGCCTCGACAATGAGGTGTACTTGTTAGTTGAGCCACTCGAAATCGATTTGTTTTAAAATGGAGTGCATGTTATTTAGGAGGGAGGCGTAGTTCTGATTCTAACTTTTAGCATTTCCATGCATCAGGTTTGTACTTGTTGACGCCGGAAGTCTGGTCTTGTCCATCACTATTGCATAGTGCATCCTATAGACACCTAACAGCCCGCAAGCTATCACTTGTTGTAGGGAGAGCTTGTACATTTGACTGGCTTGATTTGTAGGGGAGCTAGGCCTGTCATGGAGCACAGATCTTAGTCAGTTCAGCCCAACTTGGTTGTGGTCTCTCAGAGGTATTCTATCCATGCCTGTCATTTGGTGGGACACAAGAACATTTGGACTTTGTCTTCTGGACCATTGTTACGTACTCGACAGTTGGGGGAGGTGCCTTGTTTCCGTCTCATGTGTCGGATCTCATTCGTAGCCACAATTCCATGAATGTATAAAGCCCATGATGCCTTGGGCTGTAGTCTGGACTACCAACGCTTGCTTGTGAAACGAGTTACGCCAAGCCTAGAGAGTATGAAAAATGGGTATCAGCACTAGGCTAGTACCTTGGCTGACCCACCGGCAAATTGGCAGCCACGAATATCACCAAGCTCCAACTCATCAGCTCCACTATCCTCTCAATCTGGGACCACCACTGGCATACCATACTCGACAACACCATTTTCTCGCGCACAACAGGACAGGCATCCGCCCTTCGTAGACTCCGCACCTTCCATAACAGAATCATTTCTCCCTTAACACGCACAGCAACACTGTTAACCAAACCACTTTAAACAAAAACAAAACGACGATGTCTTCGTTATTTACCCGTCCTTTTCAATAAACAAATAAATTAATTAAAAAAGTTGGACCAGTTTAGGAGGCTGACGAAATATTAATGACAAGACTTCCAACGTTCATATCTCGCATTCTCGTATCTTTCATCCTGCTCTACCTGTCTGCCAAGAATGAAGCCGACTCCTCAAGCAAAAATCAACGAAGCCATAAGTCTCATGGCAGAAGGCATTTCTGCCCGTGAGACACCTTGCAATATCTCGTACTTCTGCCAACCGAATCTATTCAAACAACAAAGAAATCATGCCAGTCAACAAGGGAGGGTGCTCCAGAAAGGTTAATGCCGAAACAGTGGAGTATCTGAAGGTGAATATCAAGCGAGGACTTCTCAAGACTGCTGTCGAAGCCACGGTTCAGGCCAATCAGTTGCTCCCGCAAGCCGTATCGGTTTCGACAATTCGGCGGCGCCTCCAAGAAGCAGGATTGATAGCCAAGAAACGTGTAAAGCAAACAGCCCTCAAAAAATGACATATTAAAGGGCGTTTGCGATTCGTCGACAAGTACAAGGAATGGACCTAGAAAGTCTGGGCAAGGGTTGTGCAAGAAAACAAGGCGCCTTGACCCTTTCCTTTGATCCTTTTCCCTGGTAACGTGTAGCGCTCTCATTGTTGACGCCCACTCTCTCTGCCTTTTAATTTCCTCACTTGGTGTCAACTGTGTGTCTCACCTTCCTACGCCGCTCTACACATTCGTTCATAGCCCTCATGACAACTTGACGTATCCATACTACGCCAATACGCTCTTTCCTTCGTGATCACTGTCAGCGCTGGCACTCAGCATCTCTCTCTCTCTCTCTTGGGCGCTCTTCCAGCTATCTACTCTCTTACCCTCTCTCTCTATCATTCTCTCTCTCTCTTTCTCTCTCTTCCTCTCTCAATCTCTTTGTTTCTTTCTCTCTCTCTCCCATCCCTCTCTCTCCCATTTCTCTCTGTACTCTTTAGGCAAAAGGAGGAAGCACCTGGAAGCAATTGACTATGGAATGCTCTTGATATTTTATTCTCGTCTCTTCTTTTTTCCTGAACAAGCACACGACACCCGTTCTTGCATGACCCTTGCCTGCCTGCACATACTTTCAGGCCTCAAGTCGGAAAGTCGTAACTCTCATAACGGAATATCTCCTTGCTTCAACAACCGATGTCTTGACAACCCATATCCAATCCACCGTCGCTTGGCCCTTGCTAGTATACACTCATTATCTACATGCTCTTCCCTCTGTTTATGTTATGTTATGTTATGTTATGTTATGTTATGTTATGTTATGTTATGTTATGTTATGTTATTTTTTTTTTTTTTAAAAAAATACTAAAAAGTAGAATTAGCAGCAAAAAAGTAGAAGGGTGGGGTCAATATGTCGAGCCAGTCAAGCGCTAGCTCGGCTGGGCCAGCTTCGATTGCTTCCGCTAATCTCAACAGGTCACTTATTCGCTTAGGGAGATATAGGCTACGTGCTATCGATGTTGGTGGCGAGCTAGAGATGTTTACCAATGGTCCAACCGACTAGGAGTCGCCTTTGGAATGATGGAAATCCCGCCATGACTATGCTATTATGGCTACATCAGTACCTTCGGAACGAGCCTTTTCCCGCCTCTCCGCTGACAAGATCTAACAGAACTTGTGCTTGATCTCTTGGTACAACCGCAGGAGTAAGAAGTAATAGTTAGACAGATACAAAGCGCAATAAAGATACACAATGTTCATCAAGTGTCAACAATCTTTGTTCTATTTCCAATATCTTCCTTGTTCCAATAGTCGAACCGGCATGCAGGGTGAAGAGCTACAGCAACTGAGTAAATTGGCGAGCTATCTGTCTTGAAATAGTAGTCAGCCAATTTATCATGCAGGACTAAGACGACAAAGGAAGTCTTATGTCCATTATCCGAGCCAGCGACCCCTTTACTGTGTAATCCTTCTTTCATTTATTTCCACTCGAGATACAGATAAAATAAAGAAAATACTAGCTAGATAACCCTCTCTCCTTGGCTGACTCTGAACCCCATCTTTCTTTCGCGAGTATGGTGAACAGATAAAAGGAGGGAGAGGGTGGGACAGTAAAGGGGTCGCTGGCTCGGATAATGGACATAAGACTTCCTTTGTCGTCTTAGTCCTGCATTATCCTTCATAGAGCCAGCGACCCCTTTACTGTGCATTCAGAGTAATCAGCCCAATACCATTTTCGTAAAAGTTTGATTTCGTCTTGCTTGACATACGATAAAACTTGGAGAACATCGCTGAAGAAGACCAATTGCCTTGAGTGACAATGTCGTTGATGTCAGCTCCTTTCCTTGCCGCTTGTGTAGATCCTGCGGCTCTGGCCTTTGGTACCCTTGCTCCTGGTGGTAATTGTAGCTTTGACATGACCGCCTTGATGTGTTTTCCGATGCGCTGTGCTGAAACACCCATCTCGTGATACTTGACGTGTCGTACCAGTGGATTGTACATTAAGGAGGGCTGGGTCGGATGCGGAACTGATAGGCGGTCCTTTGTGAACCGTGACACATAAGCCTTGAACGTCTTGACTGGACAAAGGGCGGGATCCGATTGCAGCGCTTTAAGGATCACATATTTGTTTTTGTGAATTCCGTTTGACTTTTCTTTTGGGACGAAGGACGAGCAGTTTCACAAACGTGTTCTCTATTTGGCACTCATCCAGATCAATACGCTCGATGTCGCTAGGGCGGAGGAATGCGCACATACCCAGTGACCAACATAATTTCTGTGCGAGGATCTCTGCTGATACATTTTTGTTTGGCGGTAGTGACCGAAAATAATCCAAGATCGGCGTAATGTCTAAGTCCATCTCCTTGTTTGAATCCACTTCGTTTGCGCGTAAAACTTGGAAGAAGCTGGAGAAGTAGCTGTCCTGTTGGAAAAGTGAGGTGTCTTCATAGAGTCCCGTGAGCTGGGCTCGATAGGCTGATATTGTAGTCGCTTTCCATCCTTTGGTGGTGTGTCCCCAAGCAAGAAAATTGAGGACCATCGCTGGGTTGGGAAGTGTGGGGTCTACACTCTTATCCTCACACCATTGTATGAACGACTTCTGAATATGACTGTAACGTTTGCGTTTGAGCCTTTCCGTCTCCGCGTCTCTCAGAATGTTGACTACGGAGTTGTCGTATCCTTTCATTGACAGGGTCTTGCGCCGTTTATGTTCCATGCGATCAAGGACCAAGCTGGGTTCTTCTCTAGGATCCCGGGGTCTTTTTTGAAGGCGTCCTGAACGGCGGAGCGATGTAGATGAATTGGTGGTTCTGATGTCATCATCTTCATTGTTGGATACCAGATGGCGCCTGTCCAGTTCGGAGTTATCAATGTCGCTTTCAGGCCCTCCTTCTGAATCCTCGCTAGAATCAGCGGGATCAAATTCCATGGAGGACAGACATAGAGTCTGCCTTGTCCTTTCCATTCCTGTTGCATGGCGTCCTGTGCCACTGCTTCCTTCTCGAATTTCCATGACATGTAGTTCTTCAGCTTTGCGTTGTGTTTCGAGGCGAAGAGATCTATGTGGTGGGGTCCCCACTTGTCGTCCAGTGTCTGGAATGCTTCGGGACTGATACTCCATTCTAGTTGCTTCTGCAATTGTCGACTGGGTGGATCGGCAGGGTTGAGTAATGAGGGGACGAATGCTGTGGAGATTGTGGTTCCCGTCGCCAAGCAATGAGACCAAATCCTGTCTGCTAGCTTCATCAGCTCTGGTGATCTCGTCCCTCCAAACTTGTTCACGTATGCAATAGTCGTTGTGTTGTCGCAATAAATCATTAATCTCTTCCCTTGGAATTGAGGGTGTGCCACTGTGTACCAAATCACCATTAACTCTTTCAAGTTGATGTGAGTCTCCATCAGCTGTCTGTCCCATAATCCTGAGATGGTTTTCTGTCCATGGACGATCCCCCATCCCGTATCCGAGGCATCGGTGTAGATCTCCGCTTGGGGAGGTTGTTGGATCCAAGTGAGGCCGTTCCACGATTGTAAGCCTTCTATCCACCATTGAAGGTCCTCCAGAGCTGGTGTCGTCAATGAAACATATTCCGTCCATGAAGTCCCCCGTTGAAGGGCTTCGTTCTTCACTTGTACCAGGGTTTGCGTCTTGAGTCTGGCAGGCAGAACTGCTGCCGTCATTGCGAGTGCTTTCCCGATGAAGGACGAGAGGGCTCTCAGCGTCATCTTGCCCTTCTTGATCATCTTGGAAGCTTCTCTTCTGATGTCGCGGATCTTGTCTTTTGGCACTGAAAGTGTCATCTTCTGGGAGTCGATCTGGAATCCCAGATGTGATATCGACTGTGTGGGCTCCAGATGAGACTTGCTTTCCTTTACTAGGAATCCGAGCGACTTCAACTTGTCGAGAACTTGTTTTGTTGCTAGTAAGGACTGTTCCCTGTTCCTGGCTACTATCAATAGATCGTCTAAGTACGCTGCGATCCTTATTCCCTTGCGCCGAGCCCATCTGAGGATCGGTTTGAGGACCTTCGTAAAGACGAAGGGCGCCAATGAGAGACCGAAGGGTAGTACGCGGAACTGGTACTGTTTCCCTTTCCAGTGGAATTGTAGGTGTTTCCTGGAAGACTCGTGGATGAGAACGTGGAGGAATGCATCCTGGAGATCTACACTGGTCATGTAGTCTCCCTTGTTTATCATATTGCAAACTACCTTGATCGTCTCCATTTTGAAATGTTTCTTCGGTACATACTGATTTAAGGGACGTAGGTTTAGAACAGGCCTCAAGTCTCCCGTTTTCTTTTGGGATCGTAAAAGTCGGCTCGTAAAGCCATCTTCGGTAGCTTCCTCTATTGCGCGTTTTTCGAGAAGAGCGAGGATTTCCTTCTCTATTGTTTCCGTCTCTTTGGTCGATCGGGGATGGTGGTGTCTGGGATGGGGACTGTCTGGCGGGAGAGAAGTGAACGGGATTCTGAATCCATCTTCGATAGTCCGACGAATCCAGTCTTCGTCGGTGAGTCGTCTCCACGCTGCTTGGAACCGATGTAGTCGTCCTCCCTACTGGCGTCCTCGGCCCCGACCGCGTCCCCTTGGGTTCGAGGCTTGCTGAAAAGACTGGCTGCTGCTGTCGCTGTTTGGAGTTTGATAAGAGTTCGAGTTCGATTGGCTCTGTTTCTCATTGTTGTTGCCTTCTGTGTGCCGCTGTTGGTTACCCTGGAAATTGTGGTTCCCATGATTTTTGTAGCCGCCTCTGCCCCTGCCCCTTCCGTTACCTCTGTCACCCTGTCCTGTCGCATTCTTGAGTGACTTGGTGAACTTTTTGTTGATCGATAATCTCCTGGTGAGAAATGATTGGGGTCTTCCCGTTGGGGTCAGTAGGGGGAATGATATTCTTGTCTCTGCAAATGGCCTGCGTACGAAGATGGCCCATCTCAGTGCTGATTGCTGCGAGATTGTAACGAATGGTGTCCAGAGTCTCAATGATGTTAGCCATGACCGGATCGTCCTGATCTGTTGCAGGTGAGGAAAGGATAGCATGGACTGTGGCGTCAATTGGTCTGGTGAGGTGGGCCAATTTTGTTTGGAGAGTAGCGAACTCTTGATCTCTTCTCTGTAAGTGTTTGGAAGTGTTGAGGTGAGTAGGGAGGACTGGAGCCGTGTACTCAATCCCACGCACTCTCGGGAAGTGCTTGATGTGTCGGTGTAGCCATCGTCTTCATCCCACTTAGGATGGTCGTGAAACTTAAGCCGGTTTTGAAGCTAGGCAGGTATTCCTCGAGCTGATCGTAAGGTTCGAGGATTGGAACAGATGGGTTGACTGTGAGGTAAGGGTCTTTATGTTGATCCGTTGATGGAGTGATCCCTGCCTGTCGAAGAGCTGGGGCAAGGACCGCCACCAATGCTTGGATGTCCTCGTTGGTGAGGGTGGAAGGGAGGAGTTGTGGAAGGGGATTCTGCGCAGGTTGGATGGGGTTACCATCCGATGATTGTTGAGTAGGGTTACCACTCTGGGAAGAATACGGTGTAGGTAAGTCATTGATCATATTTGCTCGAGCGGACGTGTTCCTGCGAGAGAAAGAAAGATGGGGTTCAGAGTCAGCCAAGGAGAGAGGGTTATCTAGCTAGTATTTTCTTTATTTTATCTGTATCTCGAGTGGAAATAAATGAAAGAAGGATTACACAGTAAAGGGGTCGCTGGCTCTATGAAGGATAATAAGCAGCTTTTGCGCCGCACAATAGGTCTGATATGCGGTTTTCTTCACTTGCCATGAAGGTTTCGAGGGTCTCAAGTAGAACGTTGTAGATATGGATGCCCACTACAACAGCTGCATAGGAACCACTGTCACAGGTTGTGGTAGTGGTGTACTCGCCGAATTCTTTTAAAAGGTCTCTCAGCTTTACGAGTCGCTCCCACTCTGTGTTACTGAGATAGTAATCCTTGAGGTCTTCGCCATTGTAACAGCAAGAGTTGTAGAAAAGAACTGTAGTTTATTAGAGGGAGGCGAGAGGTATTTATATACTGCTGGACCTTCCCATTTAAAAAAATATATATATCTAATTTCCACGGCTCTGGGGAGGGTTCTCCGGTCGTTGGACAGGTGGAGACGTGTGAGAAGTATGGGCCGCTTCTCTCGCTCGGAGTTCCTTGAACAGGGAGGTCATCGAGCGGTCTTTTCGGACTCTTTTTGTGTCCACTTGATCCGGAAAATACATCACCGCAAGGTTGTTGAACTCTACTCTCCTTTTTTTACTTTACTGCAATTCATGAGAAAACGCCTCAGCCTTTTCCATGTCCGTGCCGCAAGTCTTTTCGAACCTCAAGGCCATGGCTCTTGAGAATGTTAGCTCATCCTCGATGACGAGCATCTACCTTTCGAAGGACAACGGTCTGCGAACAGTATTTGTTTCCCCCAAATACCTCCATTGTCTCTCCACTACCGAATTGTCTTACCCCGGTCATTGGGGCGGTTGATACTGGGTCGGCTGCTGTGGGCCGAACTGTGTCTGTGCTGACACGGTGGGGGGGTGGTTCGGTCGTCCTTGGAGGGGAAGGGAGGGTGTCTTTGAGGCGGGGAGGGCGGCCTGGGCAGGTGTCTTTGGGGCGAGGGAGGGCGGCCTGGGTAGGTGTCTTTGGGGCGAGGGAGGCGGCGATTTTGTGTGTGTGGTAGAGGGGGGGGGGGTGTTGGTGGTGGCGGTGGTGAGAGGAGAGAAAGAGTGAAAGAGAGGGAGGTTCGTCGATTTCTGATTGGATGCCAGGGTCCTCACATGAGGACGGCATGACTTTTTTTTTTTAAAAAACTTGTCCGTGTTCTATCTCCAGCGTAACCGAATAACATGAAGGCTTATGCTTATTATTCGACTATACCGTTACTGTATCGCAAATTCAATATGAAGAGGTTTCTATTGAAGGGAATGATAGAAATCAAAACAGCCAATCATTGGCGGCTCTCTCTACCATTTTTGGAAGTTGATCTCTTTGAGGAATACACTCAACCACCCAATGGTAGTGCGGATCGGATTGAGGAATACATCTTGTACACTCAACTCTCTTTGGCCGCGCTAGCCTAAAAAAAAAAAAAAAAAAAAAAGGGGGGGGGAGACAGGGACAGAAACATTGGGGGGGGAGGAAAAAAAAAAAGAAAAAAAAAGCGAGAGGACAATGGTCACATGCCTCTTTGATCTCTTCTTACTCATTCATCTGCCAACTGAGATCTGGCGATTTGCATGCCCTAGCTCCAGATCTTCACAGAAACCAACACACAGCACACAATCAACTCAAGCCCTTCTAAAGCTTCCAGCTGCAGCAAATACCATTCATTCTAAGGCGAAACGCAACGCGACAAAAAAATAGTACGGTGGTAATGAAATCAAACTCTCTCTGTCGGAAGAATCATCAAACTCCAACTTCATCTCCAAGGACTCGTCAGCAAAAGCGAGCTCATGAGGCCCAACTTGCGGCGATTCATGACTTGAGCGAAGGGAGTCATGACCTAAGCGAAGAGATTCAGCTTGACCCTCAACAACAGATTCAGTCAAGCCTGCAAGAAAAGGGTCAGCCAGACCTGGGAGAAAAAAGTCAGGCAGATCTGGAAGAAGAGCCTCTCGTTCGGAGTCCCAGGCGCAGGAGAGTGTTGCCTCAGCAACCTTGTCCTACAGCGGCCCAGCCAAATAACCATGTCAACCAAGGACAGCACCAGCGACTTCCGCAGGAGCAAGTGCAGGGCCCAGCACCTCAAGAGGCACAGCTGCACCAGTAAGCATCGGGACAGGGCAAGAAGGTCAGACCACCCGGAAATGTATTATCGCGGGAGCAACTTCTGGCCTGCCTTCAGGGATTGTCGCAGGAACAATCAGGTTCCCAAGATCAACCTATGCTCGATGAACTGCCTACATTTCATGAGCAACTAGCAACTCAGGAACCAATACAGGTCCATGAGGAACATGATCTCCAAGGTCAACCTCTACCCGACGAACTGTCTGCACTCCATGAGCCACTATCAAGTCAGGAGGAGGAGCAAACACAGATCCATGAAAAGCAAGATATTCCAGTGCGACGCAAACCTGGTCGACCTCGAAAGCGACCACTTACTGACACTGAAGGTAAATGTTGTTGGATTGCTGCTCACGAGTATCCACTTGGTGTACAATGCGTAACGATACAGAGGTTTGCTGATTCCCAGTACTATTGTATTGCTACTGATATTTAGGTGGCACAGTCATTACCAGTGAGGGTGCGAGCTTTCCACAGCCTCGAGCACCACCTCGGAAAAAAGCAGCCCGCACTACTGAGAGAGCTCAGGCACCACAGTGGACTGAATCTTTAAAGGACACCATTCTACGGGAGCGACTGATGCTTGAGAACGATACGAAGGCAATGTCACTGGGGAAATCAAGGAGCACGATTATCCAGTACGTGCGCGTCATTGAGCTCTGGAGAGTAAGCACTTCATCAGAGGATCAACGTGTTGCTGAATGACCTGGCGAGCATTTATGTATGGCATCAAGAGTGAGGAAAGTCCATGCTTTAATCCCGTTAACTCACTCCCTTTTCATCTGTTTGTTTTGTGGGTTACCAAATAGATCTTTTGCGAAGCAAACGTTGATAAGTTCTCTATAGGTGATGGATCTTTGCTCTTTGCCGTGTATCCGATGGAGAAAGTTCTCGAATTTTTTAAGGAGCATGTCTTCAAGAGGACTGCAACAAAATACGTCCCTATTGGAACCGGATACAAGACTCAGGTTCACGTCTACGACCCTCATAATCCTGAGCAGGAGAATGCTGGCCTCTTGGAGTGTATGTGCCATTGGTGCTGTCCCTGGATTTCCCAAGTCTACTCTTAGCCCCTACTCACCATTGGTTTTACTTGTCTTTTAATCTCACTAGTGATCAAGCAAGCCAGATTCAGCAAAGACGGGAAGAAAAAAGTCATTGAGGTGCCGATATCAGAAGAAACCGTTAGTCAGGACAAAAAGGGTCTCGTTGAACTTCATCGTGTCCAAAAAGAGCGTAACTTGTTTGGAGGCCCACCTCCAAGCAAGTGGACAGAATTGAAGGAGGCCATCAGGAGCTATAATATGAATCTTGTGTATGAAGGTTCTCATATCAGTGGGCAGCGAGTTACGGGATGTATCCTCAGAGATTCTTACAAGCTACCGCAGCTGATATCTATGGCGCAAACGCTGTGGAACACATCGACCAGAACATCCAGAGAGAGTATTCTACTTCATCGAAACAGGTTTTGCCTACTAGCACGCCATCAAATGCTCCTGAGAGACGAAGACATTCGCCACCTCAACTACTCTGAGTGTTTCTTTGACGTCCTCGCGAGAGACCTACATCATGGCTCTCAACAAGCCATGGCACTTGTTTTTCGTTTAAACAAAGGAAATACGAATAAGAGTGGCCAAAATCTCTATGCTGCTGCTGCACGCCACAACGATATCCGAAGGTGCCTTTTAGGAGCATTTGCATTTTACTTGCTTGCCCAATTCCAGGTAAGAACATAATTTAAAAAAAAAAAAAAAAAAAAAAACTTGCTCACATTAATACGATTTAGGATCTTCCGCATCCGGAGGAGAAAGGTGGAAATAAGTGGAAAGGGAAGAGCGTAGTCAGAGACAATGAAAATGTCCGTCCTGTCGAAGCAGGTAGAAGTCATGATGAAAGAGACGAAATCGGTAACGAGAGCGATATTCTGAATGAGGAAAATGATACCGACACCGATCACGATCACGAACCTGCCGGAGCCGTTAACAACCAAAGTCGGTTCAGCAAGGACATCCATTATTTTGATCACTTGGACGAAGAGTTCTCTCATGGTGCCAACTCCCAAGATGAAGAAGATGATGACTTTCATAACCTCCCAATTCTTCCCTATGCAATACAGGAAAACAATTGGAAAAACTACAAGGTCCTACCTGGAACGGGAGGGCCTACGACAAAAGTGAGTCCCCAAACGCAGTACTTCGCTACCAAAAAAATCTTTGTCCAACATGGTGTTTACACCTCATGCGTGACCCATGGAGGGCGCCATGCTGGGGTTCGCGAAGCCGAGGCAATTGGCTTATCATTTGCAGACATTGCGGCTGGAGGTCGCTGGGCAGGCACTCGCGGCCGACTTGGTCTCCATTATCTAGGAGCACTGCCTTCTGGCTTTGCCCTCGGCAAGGCAGGCTTCAAGAACAAACCCTTCGAGATTGCCAGAAACAGGGTATCTCCACCATTGGAGCTGCAACGTCAAATATTTCCGTGGATCGAGACGGCATTTGGAAGACCAGGGACGGCTGTATTCCATTAATGGAATGAGGAGTGTACCAACCAAATGCTGGAGAAAGATGAAAACGAACTTGTCGAGTCCGATCGACACACTCCTTGTTCATCGAGCCCATCATCCGCTCAAGCTGACGCAGGTGTTGATCCTCCCTCGAATTCATCAGACACGCTCTTTTCAGACGACGATGTGGCAAATTATCCTTCATAGAGCCAGCGACCCCTTTACTGTGTAATCCTTCTTTCATTTATTTCCACTCGAGATACAGATAAAATAAAGAAAATACTAGCTAGATAACCCTCTCTCCTTGGCTGACTCTGAACCCCATCTTTCTTTCTCTCGCAGGAACACGTCCGCTCGAGCAAATATGATCAATGACTTACCTACACCGTATTCTTCCCAGAGTGGTAACCCTACTCAACAATCATCGGATGGTAACCCCATCCAACCTGCGCAGAATCCCCTTCCACAACTCCTCCCTTCCACCCTCACCAACGAGGACATCCAAGCATTGGTGGCGGTCCTTGCCCCAGCTCTTCGACAGGCAGGGATCACTCCATCAACGGATCAACATAAAGACCCTTACCTCACAGTCAACCCATCTGTTCCAATCCTCGAACCTTACGATCAGCTCGAGGAATACCTGCCTAGCTTCAAAACCGGCTTAAGTTTCACGACCATCCTAAGTGGGATGAAGACGATGGCTACACCGACATCAAGCACTTCCCGAGAGTGCGTGGGATTGAGTACACGGCTCCAGTCCTCCCTACTCACCTCAACACTTCCAAACACTTACAGAGAAGAGATCAAGAGTTCGCTACTCTCCAAACAAAATTGGCCCACCTCACCAGACCAATTGACGCCACAGTCCATGCTATCCTTTCCTCACCTGCAACAGATCAGGACGATCCGGTCATGGCTAACATCATTGAGACTCTGGACACCATTCGTTACAATCTCGCAGCAATCAGCACTGAGATGGGCCATCTTCGTACGCAGGCCATTTGCAGAGACAAGAATATCATTCCCCCTACTGACCCCAACGGAAGACCCCAATCATTTCTCACCAGGAGATTATCGATCAACAAAAGTTCACCAAGTCACTCAAGAATGCGACAGGACAGGGTGACAGAGGTAACGGAAGGGGCAGGGGGGGCAGAGGCGGCTACAAAAATCATGGGAACCACAATTTCCAGGGGTAACCAACAGCGGCACACAGAAGGCAACAACAATGAGAAACAGAGCCAATCGAACTCGAACTCTTATCAAACTCCAAACAGCGACAGCAGCAGCCAGTTTTTTCAGCAAGCCTCGAACCCAAGGGGACGCGGTCGGGGCCGAGGACGCCAGTAGGAGGACGACTACATCGGTTCCAAGCAGCGTGGAGACGACTCACCGACGAAGACTGGATTCGTCGGACTATCGAAGATGGATTCAGAATCCCGTTCACTTCTCTCCCGCCAGACAGTCCCCATCCCAGACACCACCATCCCCGATCGACCAAAGAGACGGAAACAATAGAGAAGGAAATCCTCGCTCTTCTCGAAAAACGCGCAATAGAGGAAGCTACCGAAGATGGCTTTACGAGCCGACTTTTACGATCCCAAAAAGAAAACGGGAGACTTGAGGCCTGTTCTAAACCTACGTCCCTTAAATCAGTATGTACCGAAGAAACATTTCAAAATGGAGACGATCAAGGTAGTTTGCAATATGATAAACAAGGGAGACTACATGACCAGTGTAGATCTCCAGGATGCATTCCTCCACGTTCTCATCCACGAGTCTTCCAGGAAACACCTACAATTCCACTGGAAAGGGAAACAGTACCAGTTCCGCGTACTACCCTTCGGTCTCTCATTGGCGCCCTTCGTCTTTACGAAGGTCCTCAAACCGATCCTCAGATGGGCTCGGCGCAAGGGAATAAGGATCGCAGCGTACTTAGACGATCTATTGATAGTAGCCAGGAACAGGGAACAGTCCTTACTAGCAACAAAACAAGTTCTCGACAAGTTGAAGTCGCTCGGATTCCTAGTAAAGGAAAGCAAGTCTCATCTGGAGCCCACACAGTCGATATCACATCTGGGATTCCAGATCGACTCCCCAGAAGATGACACTTTCAGTGCCAAAAGACAAGATCCGCGACATCAGAAGAGAAGCTTCCAAGATGATCAAGAAGGGCAAGATGACGCTGAGAGCCCTCTCGTCCTTCATCGGGAAAGCACTCGCAATGACGGCAGCAGTTCTGCCTGCCAGACTCAAGACGCAAACCCTGGTACAAGTGAAGAACGAAGCCCTTCAACGGGGACTTCATGGACGGAATATGTTTCATTGACGACACCAGCTCTGGAGGACCTTCAATGGTGGATAGAAGGCTTACAATCGTGGAACGGCCTCACTTGGATCCAACAACCTCCCCAAGCGGAGATCTACACCGATGCCTCGGATACGGGATGGGGGATCGTCCATGGACAGAAAACCATCTCAGGATTATGGGACAGACAGCTGATGGAGACTCACATCAACTTGAAAGAGTTAATGGTGATTTGGTACACAGTGGCACACCCCTCAATTCCAAGGGAAGAGATTAATGATTTATTGCGACAACACAACGACTATTGCATACGTGAACAAGTTTGGAGGGACGAGATCACCAGAGCTGATGAAGCTAGCAGACAGGATTTGGTCTCATTGCTTGGCGACGGGAACCACAATCTCCACAGCATTCGTCCCCTCATTACTCAACCCTGCCGATCCACCCAGTCGACAATTGCAGAAGCAACTAGAATGGAGTATCAGTCCCGAAGCATTCCAGACACTGGACGACAAGTGGGGACCCCACCACATAGATCTCTTCGCCTCGAAACACAACGCAAAGCTGAAGAACTACATGTCATGGAAATTCGAGAAGGAAGCAGTGGCACAGGACGCCATGCAACAGGAATGGAAAGGACAAGGCAGACTCTATGTCTGTCCTCCATGGAATTTGATCCCGCTGATTCTAGCGAGGATTCAGAAGGAGGGCCTGAAAGCGACATTGATAACTCCGAACTGGACAGGCGCCATCTGGTATCCAACAATGAAGATGATGACATCAGAACCACCAATTCATCTACATCGCTCCGCCGTTCAGGACGCCTTCAAAAAGACCCCGGGATCCTAGAGAAGAACCCAGCTTGGTCCTTGATCGCATGGAACATAAACGGCGCAAGACCCTGTCAATGAAAGGATACGACAACTCCGTAGTCAACATTCTGAGAGACGCGGAGACGGAAAGGCTCAAACGCAAACGTTACAGTCATATTCAGAAGTCGTTCATACAATGGTGTGAGGATAAGAGTGTAGACCCCACACTTCCCAACCCAGCGATGGTCCTCAATTTTTCTTGCTTGGGGACACACCACCAAAGGATGGAAAGCGACTACAATATCAGCCTATCGAGCCCAGCTCACGGGACTCTATGAAGACACCTCACTTTTCCAACAGGACAGCTACTTCTCCAGCTTCTTCCAAGTTTTACGCGCAAACGAAGTGGATTCAAACAAGGAGATGGACTTAGACATTACGCCGATCTTGGATTATTTTCGGTCACTACCGCCAAACAAAAATGTATCAGCAGAGATCCTCGCACAGAAATTATGTTGGTCACTGGGTATGTGCGCATTCCTCCGCCCTAGCGACATCGAGCGTATTGATCTGGATGAGTGCCAAATAGAGAACACGTTTGTGAAACTGCTCGTCCTTCGTCCCAAAAGAAAAGTCAAACGGAATTCACAAAAACAAATATGTGATCCTTAAAAGCGCTGCAATCGGATCCCGCCCTTTGTCCAGTCAAGACGTTCAAGGCTTATGTGTCACGGTTCACAAAGGACCGCCTATCAGTTCCGCATCCGACCCAGCCCTCCTTAATGTACAATCCACTGGTACGACACGTCAAGTATCACGAGATGGGTGTTTCAGCACAGCGCATCGGAAAACACATCAAGGCGGTCATGTCAAAGCTACAATTACCACCAGGAGCAAGGGTACCAAAGGCCAGAGCCGCAGGATCTACACAAGCGGCAAGGAAAGGAGCTGACATCAACGACATTGTCACTCAAGGCAATTGGTCTTCTTCAGCGATGTTCTCCAAGTTTTATCGTATGTCAAGCAAGACGAAATCAAACTTTACGAAAATGGTATTGGGCTGATTACTCTGAATGCACAGTAAAGGGGTCGCTGGCTCTATGAAGGATAATGCAGGACTAAGACGACAAAGGAAGTCTTATGTCCATTATCCGAGCCAGCGACCCTTTTTTGTCCCACCCCTCCTCCCTTTTATCTGTTCACCATACTCGCGAAAGAAAGATGGGGTTCAGAGTCAGCCAAGGAGAGAGGGTTATCTAGCTAGTATTTTCTTTATTTTATCTGTATCTCGAGTGGAAATAAATGAAAGAAGGATTACACAGTAAAGGGGTCGCTGGCTCGGATAATGGACATAAGACTTCCTTTGTCGTCTTAGTCCTGCAGAAGGCATTCTTGAAACTGCTTGTGAGGTTTAGAAGGACTATCCTTCAAGATGCCGCAATACGGCTCCAGCTTAACGAGACAAACACAGTCCTTCGGCAGAATGGTATCTTTCGATCGCCAGCGTTCCTGAGATTCAAAGAGGAAGTGATCGCTAGCCTGGACAGACCAGAGTCGGATCCATTGGATCAGTACCAGCAACTTACTCCGTGTTTAGTCGAGTCAATCAAAGATCTCAAGGGCACGGTGTCAGTTGTTGTGGTGAAAATCGACCGACTTGAACGCACACAGGAGAATGTGTATCAACAAATCCAGTACTTGGCTGAAGAACAGCGCCATCCTCATCCCCAATTTCCACAGATCGCTGCCCCAACAGCAAGTATTCAGCAGCAGCAGTTGTTGTTGCAATTGCAGTACATGCAACACATGCACCAAGCACAAATGCAGCAACAACATAACATGTTCAACATGTTGTTGCAGACGATGCAAACGCCCACTTCACCGCAGCATATAGCGCCTCTGCCGCAAGCGGAGCGCGTACCAATACCATCTCTCTCTCAGTGGCGCCGTCTACACCAACAGCAGCCCCCGGCGCAGTCCCAGAAACAACCTCAAGGTCTCCAGGCACTTCAATCTTCCTCTGCTCCTGCAAAGCCGGGACACCATCGCAAAGAAATGAAATTCATACTTTACGATGGGACAAAGAAGTAACAAATGAAATAAAACAAAAGGCTCAAGGGCCACCTGGGCCTACACCCAGCACGAAGCTATTGATCCAACCTCCATCCTGGCGTCCCGGCCTCTCGTTAGGCTTTTGATGGCATGGGTCATCATCCTCGTCCTCGTACCTGACTCGAATATTTTTTTTTTTTTTCGTCGCAATTCAATGGCATCTTTTGCTCACCTCAGACCAATTCAGCTTCTATACCTTTTCCCTCCATTGGTCCCTCTCCCTCCCTCATGTAGCCCATTTCAATGAGCGGCCCTGCGGGGCTTTTTGGACATTGGTTTTTTCTCATTTCTCATTAGTGGGAATTTACAGGTATCCAAGTAAAAAAAAAAAAAAAAAAAAGTTGGTGTCTCCTTCCTATTTTGTTAACTGAGAGAGGATTGGCCAACAAGGACTGGTCTCACCCTATTTTGTTACTGGTAAGGTGTCTGGTCGAATTTTCCAGTTAGCGATAAATTACTGTGACAGTGTCTCTTACGATGACGATGGAGAAGCTAAAAACCAGGATGACCTTAAAAATTTTGTACCCCCAGACTTCCCTCCATATGAACTCCGATTGAAGCCAGGCATGCCGATCATGTGCATCCGCAACATTGACACTATGAATGGCCTCTACAATGGAACGAAGCTGATTGTCAAGGAAACACACACATGTATTATCCTTGCCACTTTTGCAATTGGAGAGAGGGCTGGTAAAGAAGTCTTCCTCTGCCCCATATACCACACAACATTGCAATACGGCTCAACACCTGTTCCAATCACGCGATTGCAGATTCCTATCAAGCATGCTTTCGCAATGATGATCAACAAGAGTCAGGGTCAGACTCTCAGTAGTGTAGGTGTCTTCTTATCCTAGAGTGTTTTTTCACACGGGCAATTGTATGATGCTCTCTCTCGCTGCTCTAACCCCGACAACCTGAAGGTGTTTATAGAAGATGGCGTCGTTAGTAGCCAACATGGCACATATACCCGTAGTGCAGTACACCGTGAAGTTCTAATGTAGTAGCTTGGGGCGATAGCCTCGAGCAAATCTGCTAGTAATAGACTGAAGGGGATAGAGACAAAGCAGGGGACAGAAAATAAGATCAAGGAGCATGGACGAAGACAGAGGGGAGGTTCAGATAACAATAAGTTGACAGGACACCTGACTTGTGACAACCAAGCGCTCAAAGCGACATCGCTTTTGATCCCTCGTTGTCAAGGGCGAGAGACTTAAGGCAGGGTGAGAAAAAGGGCAGGGTGAGAGCAAGGGCAAGGTGAGAGCAAGGGCAGGGTGAGAGCAAGGGCAGGGGTGAGAGCAAGGGCAGGGGAGAGAGCAAGGGCAGGGTGAGAGCAAGGGCAGGGTGAGAGCAAGGGCAGGGTGAGAGCAAGGGGCAGGGTGAGAGCAAGGGCAGGGTGAGAGCAAGGGCAGGGTGAGAGCAAGGGCAGGGTGAGAGCAAGGGCAACGAGGGCAGAGGGGCAGAGAGAGGGGAAAGCGAGCTTTGTGGTGCGTCGAGCTGGCAGTGCTCTGGAATGTAGCTTTGTGCGAGCCAGCAAATTACATGTCTCTCTGTCCTAACTATCTCTCTGTCCTTATTACCGATAGATCAAAAAGTAACATCGGTGTCTCTGCCCCTTCTCTCCCTCCCTTCTCTCCCTCCCTGCCGTCCCTCTCTTTGTCTCTCCGCTTGACACTGATGGATCCTAAAGCAACGTCGCTGTGAACGCTTGGCTGCCACAACGGGGGCTTGTCCAGGTATAGGCCTTGGGCCATGAAAGGTCATAAATATTTCTACTCAGTCTTAATCAATCTCCAAAAATGGTTAGGTTTTCTGTCCCGAATTGTGCAGCTACACTATCATAGCTCGCCTTCCCTGCCCAAGCAACTTTTCCCTCTGCCCTCATACTGAAGCCTCCCCAAGCCAAGGATTTGCTCATCTCCTTTAAAATCTCTCCCCTTCGAGAACCCCTTCCTTGATTCAACTTACACCTACATCGCCTCCTCTTCCCTTAACTCCATCTCCTGAAAATTTGCTCCTATCCTTTTTATGCATCACATCTTTTAATAGTATCCCTCCCTATTATTCTCTCCTCACTTAGTAAACAGACAGTGCACCAGTTACAATCAGCGCACCAGTTACAAATCAGAGCACCAACCCGTGGCACTAATCTCGCTCTCTACACTCCTAAGGAATTTGGAAACCCTGTCAGTACATCTCTCGGAGTCCAGGTCCAGAAATATTAAACAATTGAAGATCAGACATCCCTCAAGTATAAAAAGGTGCGGTTCCTCAACATGCACCTCGTCCATCTCAAGTCTCTCAAATCTCGGCACCTTCCACTCGACCACAAACATCGTCGCACGACCCAGACGGACTCTACGCAGAACCCTCTTAGCGTAACATTGAACCCTACCAAGAGCGTTTACTGCAGCTGCCTTATCTAGCCTCGTCGGAAACCCGAATAATTCATACATTGACGCCCACGATCTTAAATCGCTGTCACCTCCTCAAAGTAAGACAAAGCAATGCGAAAGTTTTGTTTTATGCTCTGTTGGTGAAGAGACCATTAGCCAAAAACAAACTTGTATCTTTTCAATAACCTCGATCCTTTTCTTACTCTCCTATACATAAGCTAGATCATTAAGATGCAACTCAAGACACTCACTCTCGCTGCCGGTGCTCTCGCCTTTCTTGCCATAAACGCGGTGGCGAAGACCCCAGTTTCAACTGATATTACTTCAGACCCAAAGAGTACTTGGGTCAGATGGCTACCGAACGCCTTGCCGGCTGCTGGCTACATTATTCTTAAAAATTCCAGCGACGAGCCACTCGATGTAACCAAGATTAAAAGCACAGATTACATGAAAATCACGATTTACCAGACCGTTGCAGATTCGGATTCATCCAAAATGGTCAAGGTTGACAAAATTACTGTACCATCACATGGTGAATTTGAATTTGCTCCTGGTAAATATCACATTATGTTGGAGAAACCTACTCATTTGATAGTACCTGGTGATAACGCACGCGTGATATTTTTTCTCTCTGATGGCAAGGTTTTCAAAGTAAGAATGCCAGTCCGGACTAGTCCCGAGCTTTATTAGGGTTTATTGCCCCCAATGGAAAGCTTTACCGGATATATTGAAGGATAGAGCCAATTTTCTACAGCCACTAGGGAACCAAGATGTGTATCATTGTATCGCGTCTACGGCTATCGAAATATTAAAGAAAATGTGAAAAAAAAAAAAAAAAAAAAAAAAAAAAAAAAAAAAAAAAAGGACTCGGGTAATCTAAGATATGTTTTTCAAGCACTTTTCCCGCCTGCCAGAGGTGTGAAAGTAATTGACTGCTGTCTAGTCTCTATCCTGAAATAACAAAGACAATATCTGACTTGTAAAAATCATAAACCAATGCTCTTTTGCAAAAGGATCGACGGACAGAGACCCATTGTGAATAAGCCTGGCCCGGGGAAAACAGGAATGACCACTATAAATGGGGTCGCCTGTAATAGATTGATACCATCGGCAACCTAGACCAATAATACAACCTTTCAACCATTAACTCCAGAATAACCTATTGCATCTTTGTCCGTCTCAACTCTGTCGCTGTTCTCGTCCATTCTATCGCCAGACTCCTCTATCCGGTCACTCTCTGTTTTGGTTACTCTCTTTTGGTGAAAGAATTATGGCTAGCATGGCCGAAGGCCAATGAAGGCTATAGCCTATTATCCGACCAAGCGAGGATCCCATATGTGTAATCTTCTTTTAATTCTAAAAGCCCGAAATCCAGAAATAAATAAATAAACTACCCCTAGAGTACCGTTTGTTTTGATATCTATGGGAGCCAGAGCTCAGGATGGAACCCTATCTTCTACATGTGAGCCTGGACGAAAGGACTATCCAGAGTGGGAAGTGGTGGGATCATATGGGGTCCTCCCTTGGTCGGATAATAGGCTATAGCCTTCATTGGCCTTCGGCCATGCTAGCCAATGTCTCTGCATGACCCTCAATTTTGGGAGCCGATACTGAGCTAAGTGCTTCACTTCAATCCTTCTCCGTGAAGTTAGACGACCCTTGATATAACTTCATCTGCACAAAAACAGGAACCAGCCGAACGCCATCGATCCGAATGAGGTAACCAAGTCTGGTCCCGACGGTTTGGACTTGGGGAAGAAAAATGAGGCCACAGACATGCTGCTGCGAGTTTACTGGTAGTTAATATGGGCGTCCATGAAATCCTCCATTGAAATCGTCGCGTGAGTCGTGGCTTGCTCGAGACCAGGCTCCCTCCAGCCAACAATCTCCACTTTGCTGACGAGAGCTGGACACATGTCAGCGATGGGGGGATCGTGTGGCCGACCCGATGGAGGCTGTTTGTTGGATGTATCACTAAGAACATTCATCACGAACCTCTCAGACACACATCCTTGATCAGAAGCCGTCGCTTTAATCATCCGTTTCCGGACCTCCTTCTTGAAGTAGGGATCTGTGACTATAAAATAGTTCTCCACAGCTTTGGACACGAAGGGCCCATCCAAAATGGTGGTAGCCTTACCCAAGATGTTCTTGATCCGACCAAATGCATGCTCCACCAGCTGAGGGTCTACCTCCTTGAGGATAAGGTCGTGACTTCCAAACATGCATCTCTGATACATGAGGAGGCCCAGCATACTGTGGATAGACTCCACATGCTGATCCTTGTATTTTCTGTGTTTATCATGGAGACAATTGATCTCATAACACAAGTTGCCCTTAATATGTCGATCCACCCAGGAAACCAACCTGTTCTCTGCATCCTGGATGGTCTTCATCTATGATCCAGGGTCGTTGCACTCGACAATCATTTCTATTGAGAGAAAAAAAATAAGGCTGTAAGTACTGATAATATTGTGCGATCGATTGTGTCATAAATCTTTTCTGTTTGTGGTAATCTCAAGATGAAATACCAACTGCAGCTATTCCAGGACGATAGTGGCCAGCAAATTTTTGGGAAAGCATGTCGACTGCCTCCTGGGAGAGTAGATCGTTCCATGCCTGTTTATATAGCTCGTTTTGTAAAGAGTTCCTCACTCGGGAAATGTACGTGTAGATCGACTCTTTGCCTGCACAGCTAGGAAACTCGAGATACTTCTTCTTTTTTTTTTTTTTATGCAAGTGGATGAAAAAGGAGTCAAGAGTTTGTCTCAAATAAGATCGAAAGACAATTCAGATGAACTACTCACCTCAATGCTTGTGGAGCTATCCTTCAGACCAGAGCCTGAGCTCTGAACCCAGAAAAGGGTATTGATTAATAGACCAGTTTCACAGGTGACAGGCGTGAGTTCGTGTTAACCAATACCTCGAAACGCACGTAAGATAGGAGATAAAAGTGTCCTCGGAGACTCTACTGAAGTAGTTGACTGGAAAGAGCCATTGAATTGGTCACTAAGGAAAAGCACCTCGTCGTTGATGACTAAAATCCCAGTGCCACCATTGATCTTTGGTAAACACCCATGCTTGACAAGACGATCCTTCGCATCCTCATGCACTTTGCAGACGAAATCGGAAAGGTCAAGCTCACGATGATGTCGAAGTGGAAGGAGCTTAAGAGAAAGCGCACTAAAAATATCCTTGAGCAGGACACAAGGGCACATCTGCAGGAGAGTCTATCGCGCACTGGTAAACATCTCTTTGCTGCCAGGGACGCTTAGACAGTGTTTGAAGACAAGGAGTCGAGAGAAAAACAGTAAGAGCGTTGTTTTCCGTGCAAAGTGGTTGTTGTTCTCAAGGTCCACCACCTCAGACCCTGCTTGAACTTGCTTTAAGTAACTGCGAACGGTGTTGTAAAGCGTCATCATGTCCGATGATCCCTAGTCGTCATCTGCAGCATTGAAATGGAACCTCCAGTGTTGAGACAAAAGTTCAATCATAACGTGTATCTTACCACAGCCTATGAGGACACAAAAGAGTGCAGTTTAAAGTCAACGCTATGCCTCAGGGTTGTTGGGTGGTATCTGCAGAGTGAGCTCTGCAGTAGATACCTACCAGAGACGCCAAAAACGGGTATATGGTGCAAAGAAAAATGTGTGCGCAGGGCAACAAACAACGAAAAGATGTGTCAATAAAACCTTAACCAGTGTCATCCACGCTTTCGTACTTGCTGGATATGTGGGTGGAGCAATTCCTCAGGCTAGCTCCAAAGATCCGCACCCAGACAAGAGTGTTGTAATGGACACAGAGTCGGCACCTAAAGCACCGACGTAGAATCTCTGTGGTTGTGAGAGGGCTGCGACAGCGGCGCGGGCTTTGTCATAGCCTATGTGAGTACAAAGGAGTGCAAAAAATTGGCCAGCGCAATGCTTTCAGGCCAGCTGGGTTATATCTGTCGAGCGCACGTTCAGCGTCCAGCTTACCAGGAATACCGAAGACTTGATGCTTTCATTTATTTGCAACACCTATCTTAATCTCTAGTAATCTTGCACTGCGAAAGGGGGGAATTGCTCAAATTTGTGAAAAATACCTTCTTAAGACTTGGTCAATATCTGTTTCTTAATAGAACCTTTTTTCACAACTGGGGTGTTCTTGACTGCCACTCGACTAGGCATGAAGTCTTCATCATCATCTGTAGCAACGGTCACTCTACTCGACACGATAAATTTCCTCTTGGCCGATCTGATAGCATATCCAGCTGCTTTGGCATGTTCTGAATGACTGTGCTTGTAGTATTTCAACTTGGTTGAATTGTTAAAAGAAGTGATGCAGAGATGTCAAGAAGAGGAAGACGGAGTAAATAGGGAAGTTTGAGGAGACTGGTTCACATTTCCATGCTGGAGCAGAAAATCGCTATTTGGCAGATGGTTCAAGGGAATTACAGGAGACGGGATACTCTTGGACACGACAGCAGTTGTATGCAGGGCACAGGCGCTGGATTTTGGTTCCAAGGGAAGGCTCACCTGTCTGTGATCGATACGTCGCCGGATTAGGTTGACATCCCGGCTCAAGTCTTTCCCTGAATCAGGCGATGGCATGTGACCTATGTTATCTATTTCACCATCTGAGAAAGAGTCGCCTTCGTCAGCGATTGCCCAGACAGAAGCCTAGGTCACCTCCACGTCCTCCCAAGGGCTCATGTCTATAGTCTGAGGGAAGCTGGGCTCAGCAGAGTCAGCATCACAATCGGTTGTGCTATTTCTATCCATAGCCATGCTCGGGGTGGCCCAGTCAGTCAACACCATGTCTTCGATTACAGGCGTGTGCTTATCACAAACGTGTTCGGCAGTTCCCTCCAGAACTAGCACTTCTTTCTCACCACTATCCTCGCGACCAGCAATGAGAGCAGCATGCTCTTCCAGCAACCTATGAAACAAATACGAAGGTATGTCATTGGCTTTGATAATATTGTGTTAAGCCGCCCCCAAAAGAAAAAGAGAGAAACACTTACCTGGGTAAGCGATACTTCATTTTTTTCGGCGGTATTAATCATTAGGCCACGAAGCATCTGGAGGCCTTTGCGACAGTTCTCCTGATCGGTTTCTTGGAACAGCCTCTATGTTTTTTTTTTTTTTTTTTTTGAATTCCTTCAGCAATTCCTTCCCAAAGTTTAGACTTACAGGTAAATAGATGCAGCTGCCGATTCAGTATTCGCCATCGCTGGTCAGCCGATCAATGTTACCTTGCTGACCAGTATTCGTCATCGAGAGACCAGAGCAAAGGTCAGTCTCCTTGCACGTTCTCAGGAAATATCGCCATTCGTACTTGTTCCAGACAACACGTTCCCTCTTTTTCCGCTTGCTGCTGCAAAAGACTCCCAACAGTATTCCTCTTGCTTTGTAAAGGTAACCTTCCTCTATTCCTCTGAGTAAAACCCTTCAAAGAGCTTCAGGAAGATGGTGTCTGCTCTTCTGAATCCTTCTTCTCGCTCCTCTGGATCACACCAATGAGGCATGTATTCGACTCGCTGCTCGAGGATCATATACCAGAAAATCCTATAGCAAAGGAGGGAGTACTTGATAAATAAGAAACAACAATAAAATATTGTACTTTCTAAAGACCTAACTTACGAATTCTTCCATACTGATGCTGCTACTGTGCATTGGCAGCGATGAGAACAAGGAAACATCTTCTTGTCTATGCCAGACGTGGTGCGATCCGTTGAAAACCCCTTCAGCGGATCATGATTGCGAGCCAAGGGTTCTTGGTCCTACCAATCAATGGAGGTGGAATCTCGTGTTTGAAGTCCGAAATGCGCCACCTCTTGGCTGGAAAGTTGTGGGACACCCACACATACGCCGCGGAGAAAGACCATGAGGACAAAGCCGTCAGCTAGAACGTGGCTCTTGAACACAGAGGTGTCGCTCCAGACATGTAAATGAACATGTACCATTTTGTTGTTGGCTTAATCCTCTGCACATGACTTCCCTTATACACCACTGGGATCTTGCACTCTATTAACGAAACGAACAAGATGAGTGGTTGTTGGCGTATGCTTGAAGTGTTTTTTTTTTTTTAAAAAAAAAAAAAAAAAAAACTGTCGCCATTTCTTACCATTCGGGATAGGCAGCTAAGACTCCTCATTGAGAAGAGGCCCTGGTGGCGGGACAACAGGCATCATCTTTGATGGAGGTTGAGAGTGCGACTGGGACTGGGGCCGGTTATTGTATGTATGGGTGGTGTCGCGATGCCGACGAAGTGACCTCAGAGTGGTGTAGCCTTTGTCGCAGCTTGGTTCTGGACACAAATGTAGCCGGTGTGTCTTCTGGTGCAGCCTCCAGTCCTGTGCTCCTTCGATGGGCTCACTGCAGGTATCATGGCGGCAGTGGTATAGCTGGTGGTTATTTCGTTCATGTATGACACGCAGGTTGTCGGAGCTAAAATGGCATTTGCAGCCAGGATAACGGCAGGGGAACCTCTCTTCGGTGTGTTTTGCTGTGTAGTGTCGTTGCATGTCGTTCCTGGTGGCGTGCGTATTGGTACAGTGTGGGTCCGCACATGGGACGTGGTCGTGCTTGCTCATGTTTTGATAGTGAAGCGGTAGAGTTGGTTGGGGTGAGGATGGTACAAGGTCAAGAAGCAAAACGCAAGATAATTTTGGTGGATGCATGATTTATTGATCGACATGGCAAAAAATAAGCTCGTCATACAAAGCTACATTTGTCACGCTAGAGAATGGATTTACTTACCAACTCTTGACGCTTACTGCTGTGTCTCCAAATGATACATAATCATATTGTTTGTCGGATTGCTCTGTTGCAGCCAACGTATGTACAGTTCGCTGTAGGCAGAACGATGTTCCCTGGCAACCGCATGAATCGGACCCAGTCAAATTGAGTTGCCTGTTGATGCTTCGATAAGACTACCAGATACTATCTAGCGTGAACTCCCCGTTGTCGATCTCACCTGTGTACACCCTGCCAATATTCTCCTAGATCGCTGTTCCACGACATCCAAATCCAAGAGTTATCATGGCAGCAGAGGGTATATGGTGCCGATTATTATCCTTGACCAAGTCTAGAATAGATCCCGCTGCGAGATTCCTTGATGCCGAGTTAGGCGTAGATGGATCGGGGAGGTCCATGAACAACAAGCTGGGACGATTTTCAGGAGGAATACCAAATCCACGACGCCATGTTCTTGGTAAACCATGAATGAGTCCTGACGTAATAGGTAGCACCCCATTGCCCTTCACAAACGCGTCAAGGAAGCTGGTAATTGGTCCTGGCGTAAAGAGCTTTTCCGTGATTGTTTTGATATCGGCATGGAGATCGCCTTGTATGGGAAGGTATGCGACGTTAGAACCAAAAAAAAAAAAAAAAAAAATCGATAGACAAGAGAGAAGGAGTGGTTTCATACCAGTCAGTGGCGTACTGGGATGAGAACTGTCCGAATAGTAACCAGGAATTGGAGTCAATGAGCGAGAAGGTGCAGGTGCGTGGACTATGAGGATAATGGAGAGAGAGAAAAAAATAAAGTGAGCTGGCTGCATACGCTCATGCTAGCAGGGTCAATCAGCAAGATGCGCTTCATTACCATGAGGGCGCTGGACTATGATATGAATTGTCTTCTTGAATGGTGCCTCTGAAAAGGAGTCTGCAATGTCGTCGGTGGGGTCAAGCTCCAAGGGTGAATCAATCACGCTCAGGACAGACTTGTTGGCCGCAATGACAGGGTGAGAAACGTGCCAGAGTGAGTTCATCAGCGGCGACATCGTCAAAGCGGGGAGTCTTCTTGGCCATGATGAGGTCCTTGAGATCATCGACGGTGTCGCTTGAGGAAATCTTGACAGGGAACGCGTTTGAGGTAGCTTCCCAATCATCAAGGTTGAACAGGGTTAATTGTTTATCGGTCATGGTGTTGCGAAGCATCAGTGAAAAGAAGTAGGAGGGGAATACGCGGTGGTTGTAAAAAAAAGCGAGAGTTGAAAAAAAAAAAAAAAAAAAGAAAGAGTAAGAGGGCATAAGAACGGTGGCCGAAAACGCAAAAACAAAGGAAGGCACAGGAGGAGAGAAAGAGGGACAAGGAGAGTGCACCACATGGAGAAGGACAGAGAACAAGTCATGGCAACAGAAGATTCGGTATGTCTCATTTGCGGCTTTGCGCCTCGCGAATGCAGCCCAACTCCCTATCAAGTTGCCACCACGTTCATGGTTGTCCTTCTCTTTCCCTCTCACTCATTACTCACATCATAGCTATCGCTTTGCTGTCCCTTGCTCTCTCTCTCTCTCTGTCTTACTCGGCGCACGTTTTCCTCTCTCCTTTAATTCATTTGCGCGTCTCACGCCTCCGTTTAAGGCAATGTACCCGTGCTGTTCATTACGTTGCAGTTATAAAACGCAGACTGTTGTCACTCTCGTATAATAGCTGGTACTCTCTTAGTGAGGGCTTCTGTTTAGTTCGCGACAGAGGGGCAGAGAGTGGAGTCTATGAAGGTGACCATCTACTCTCGAAGGCTGATACTCGCCAGCTTCTGGTTCTTTCTTAGTGGGGCTTCTGTTTAGTCGCGGCAGAAGGGCGGAAAGTGGGGGACTGGCGGATCAACTTTTCTTTTTAGTTTACAACAAGCTCGCACTGTCGCCCTGGGTGATTCTAACATTCGTCACTCGCTTACAATTGTCCCTCTGTCAGTACTTTTCGAATAACAGGTGCATTTTACAGATGAACAATTATCGAACAACGGAGGTCACAGGAGACGCGCCAAAAGGAGGGGCGTGGCTGGAAACAAAGGAGATCGCCATGCCATCTTTTTGTGCAAAATTTGGGTACAAACGTGAGGAAGTTGTGCATACTTCATTTTCTTCTTGCTGTCGTTGGGTCTACTGCCGGAGAAGGTGAGGCGTGGTGTTCGCGAGAAGTATAATGAATGGCAAAGGAATGATGGCGCCCTGCTCTGGTCATCTCTTGAAAATGACTATATTATGGATGTACTGACGGAAAAGATAGTTGGAGGTTTTCTTCATCGAGGCGAGTACTTCGCAAGAAAACGACTTTACTCGTTCCCTCAAAGTGATAATGCTGTAGGTCGGTTTCACTATTGCACCTCAGATGAATATTATTATTTTGGGCTAATGTTTGGTGTCTAATCAATTTGTGGGAGTAAAGGAAACTATTGACCTGCATCGGGAGAACCACTGGGGGGCACAGCCGCAAGTTCTGGACATTCGAGGGAAGAGTCGCGGGATCCTGCCGATCCCACCGCCCAGGAAACCAAAGTTGACGGCGTGTAGCAAACTTGGAGTGTAAAGGAGATATGCTCTCAAGTAAGCAAGTTGACTGATTTGTTTCCCGTGCTGTTTGCCTATTGAGTAGATCTCTGATTTTTGAAGCGTCGAGTCATGCAAGGGTCAGAAAAGTCAAAACGAGGAAAAGCGAGAAAAACTGAGGCGAGGTCTCAGAAGGAAATGCCTGTCAGTTCTCTGATTGAGCGACGCTTGGGGCGTTTCAAGAGCCTTGAGAGTAGTCGTTTTTTGGATGCTACAATCCTCTGGTCGAGCTGTTGAGAGACTGTTGTTTGACGCAAGTATCAAAGATGGATCAGCCACCTGGTTTGTGAACGATGTTGTTAAAAATCGTTGCCCTCTTTGCCCCTACGCAAGAGACACTATGCTTATCTTTATTTTGGTTTTTCTTTAGCATTAGGTCGTACATGATTGACTTTCCATGCCTCACGACAAAGACACCCTTCACAGAAGAGGAATGGCGTGAGATCTCGGAGCAGACAACTTTTGATCTTCCAGCGCTTTCAAGTGAAACCACGACCTACCCCAATAACTTACGGTTGTGTATGTTGCGAGGTCAGAACCCTCACAACATTTTACTGCCCCAGGGAGCCGTAGTTGCTGATGCAGACTTGAATGATTGTCATCTCGCACACAAGACAGCAATCGAATGGTAGGTTTATAAACTTAGTCTGAATTTTACAGTTGATTAACTGACATAGGGTGAAATTAGGGAGAGAGTACTCCGCTCAAGGAAGACAAATGATATGCATGTTTTCGCAAGCACTCCTCCGGCAGGTTTTTCTTATACAACAATAACCCGTCTCCCTCTGTGAAGAGTGATCTCTTGGAGGCGTTGTGGGCAAGGAAAGCATGGCTGGCGTGGTTTGACTTGCTGAATGACGTCGATGGTATTTTTATGATGGATGACGAGAAAATGGGTATTGACTCATCTTAGAGGGAAAACATGCATCGCAGGTACAATGCGCAGGAGCCCTCGAGAAAGAAAACGGGCAAAAAAACTAGATCTCATTTGCCGTGATAGGATTAGAAGACATGACTGGATGGTGGTCGAGCGAATGCGGACGTGGGATACACAATCAACGAAGTTTCTAAAGGAAGTGGAACATGTTGTTGTCTGAGAGACTGCTACAATTGCTCAAAACAGTATGAACGAAGCCCCTTCCCTCTTCAGGAACACATGTCGTTTTTTCGGTGGCTATGCAGGTGGTGAGTAGTACTTTGGATCCCCATCAGCAATTAGATGATTGCTTAATCTTGCATGGTCGGCTTGTGTTCAACTATATAGGATACGGATCCACTACAATTCAATTGCGGCCAGCAACCAGTACATCATATGTACTTCTGATGCAACAATCTTCGATGTCAATTCCGGGGACTGGTCAAGATCTTACAAATCAGAGTATGGAAACAACTCAACATATCATCAAGAACCTTTGCCAGTTGATTTACATTTATAACAAAAACATTTATCCAATTTCCGTATCATGTTAGGCCGCGATGCGCGAAACCATCGAGCCTCACGGGGAACTACAGGTAACCGTGACCGATGATGAGGGCGGTGACGTGGATGAAGAACAGCAACTAGAGGCGGATATATCCTGGATGTACGAAGAGCCTCCTCCTGACTTCAACTGTAGCGTAGTTGTGGCATCCTCACCAATCGAGCCATCAGTTCTCCTGAAGCCACTGCCTCAGAGAGTGACAAGGACGACCTGAATACGCCCGCCCTAAATATAAGATATCCGTCCACTCAAAGATCATTGCTGCAAGCTACAGCACAAAATTTGCATGCCAAAGACGCGTGCTACAACCAAATCAAGCACACGCTATGAATGCCTACACTCTGCTAACATTAACACTTCCTTCACACATTCCTCTCTCGTTTTTTTAGTCACTTGAGCTATTGGATTTGATAACACTAATCAGCAGCACACAGGGGAGGTACCTCAGTTCTCAGCAACACATCGCGTCAGTTTATTGTATGGAGGTTTTTAGTAGAGGTGATTGTAGGAGCAATTGTTGAAGTTGTTACATAAAAGCAGACTCTTTCCTCTTTCCTCAGTCTTACGTGAGGAGAACAATCCGTATTAACGCGTCCGCCAATTCTCCTGTAAGGAGGAGAGAAAGAGCCGACATCGAAGGATCAAAAAGCAACGTCACTTTGAGCGCTTGGCTACCACAAGCCAGGTCGACATTTTATCGATACAGTAAATATATGTAGGTGAACTCACCAGTCTATTGAGGATAAAAATCAGGAGCTAAGCACGAAGGCAGGTAGAATCCCAAGGGCGTACATGTGAATGAGGAAAACGCCCTAGCCTGGAGACAGGGAGCAGAGCCCAACCATACACAGCGCTTGTGTCTCTTCCCCACGCTGTTGTTTCGCTGTGTAACGTTGACGGGAAGTTGGCAAAGATGGGTCCGTGAGCAAGACGGGAAAAAATGAAGGCACAGCTTTCTTTCATGCTCTGCTACCGAAATGCATGTCAAGATTTCCACCCCGCCTCATTCAAATCTCTGCTCAAGATATCATAGGGTTTTCATGGATCAGCTTCATGCAGTAGGTTACCCAATTGGTTTGCTTCGGCAGACATAGACCTTTATGACCAAAATAGTTCGGCTCTACCTTGAGATATAGAAGAATCATGCAGAATATTTAGACATGGCCTACATTTACGACTGTACATGTGGAATTGTCGGCAAATTTTCCTTCCCGTCTCCATCCTATCCGTGAAAAGAGCTCAAGAGGCTCGTCGCCAAAGAGTTTTAGTCTCAAAAGTGCATTTTACCAGAGCTAACGGGACGCCTCTCGCGCATCAGCAGAAAATCCTTGTGCCGGCTTCGGATTGAGCCTTAACAGAGACTGTCAGGAAGGCCTGTCGAGTGGTTGCTTCTGTACCCTGATAAGCTGATAGAGTACAACTGATTGAATGAAGAACCCGATCTAGCAAAGCTCCGTGGGAAAGGTTCAATTAGGATCTCTATAAAACTTCAACCCACCACACAAACATTAACCCCTACTCACCCAACACTAAAAAAATGTCCTACCAAAAAAAAATCCTTGCAACTAACACTGTCTTCGATGCAGAGGACAATGGTGTCTGGTCATTTGCTGATATCAATGGTACCAAGTCCCAGAGTCTTGTTTACATAAAGATAAGAAACACCGATACCGGCAAGACCGAGGTTTATGGATCTTCCAGCGAATGCGGTTTCCAGCAACGCACTCTGGCTACCAGCACTTACTTCGACATTGAGAATGGCGGAACATGGCTGATGCAAGACTGGACTGGCGATGGCAAGGCTGACCTGGTCTATATTAAGACTCGCAACACTGGGACCGCCACAGTAGAATTGCATATCGCCGATGCTGCCTCTGGATTCAAGAAGCCCGCCCTCCAAACTGGCACCTGCTTCATCTGCGAGGAGAACGGAGTCTGGACTATGTCTAAAAAAGGGGATCTAGTATATATCAAGACCCAGAATACTGGTTCAAACATGGTCGAATACCATGTTGCCAGTAGAGAATCGAATTACCAACAATTTTCCCAGCATGCTATAACCAACTTTGAGGTAGAAGACAATGGTACCTGGTGCCTTGGACCAACTTCTAATGGCGACTTTGCCGATCTCTATTATATCAAGACCAAGAATACCGAATCGGGGATGGTGGAGGTGCATGCTGTTTCTGCTAGCTCCGGATGGAAAACTAGTTTGATTGACGCAGCTACCTCTTTTAATCCAGAGGAAAATGGGCGGTGGTTGATGGTGGATTTCACTCACCAGGAGCAACCTGACCTAGCATATATCAAAACAAGAGTTACCGGCACTGGCAAAATCGAGGTTCATATTGTTGAGTCTGAGGAGGTCGTACCAAAGTCATTTGTGCTCTCATCCCGGAATGTGAGACTGGACACTGATATCATTTATGTGTTAAGGGCAGATTTGCAGCGAAACAACGGTTCGTGGCGCGACGCCGCCATCGATCTCAGTCAGTTTCTTGGCAACAACAATGGCAAGTTCGGCTGGAAGAGTAGGAGTTTCCAAGAATCAGCTAGAGAAATCAGACTTGAGGAAACCACCTTGTTTGCGGAGCTCCGCATGTCTGATGGCTCTTGGGCTTTAGACAGCTTCAACCTTCAAGATGTCCTCATGAACAACGATGGTTTTTTCCAAGCTTCTTAGTCATCATACCTATTCCATATGACCAATAAACTTGCCTTCTTTGAACAGATGGGTCTCTTTTTGCTTATCCTGGGATTCAAGGGTGAGGCTGTCAATATACCGGACAGTTCACTAACCTTCTACGCGAACGCAGACGTCGAGTCAGAGGAAATCGATTCAGGGAGTTCTCAACCAAAGCCAGAGTCTCTGTACTGCATGTTGCAAAGACAAATGACAAAATGACCGAGCAGGTCAGCACGACAAGAGTAACCTGTGTTATCACCGGGATGAATGTCAGACCTGTTAAAGTCCAAGCAAGTAACTTTATATGGGCCTTGGCTTTGATGTTGACATAGATACTGGATTAAATGCCCTGTCTCTGTAAGTGGAGGCAAATTTGCAGATCCAAGCTGTGCACAAGGTGTTAATCTTGAGGTTAGTGACCGCTTTTTTTTTTTTTTTTTAGCTCTTGGCGCTGGAACACGGCGCATCTTTTCGATCGAGCATGGACTACCGTGCAACAGATGCTATCCTATCCCTTGATGCCAGCAAGCGACGAAACGGATGTGGAACACATAGCATCTCTTGGAGCCATGTCAAGAAGAGTGCCACTCTGAAGAATACCTCGCTATCTATTGCAGCCCCACAAGTCCAAAGTGAAGCGATTTCAAGACGAACGGCGAAGCAAACTCATACCGAGGTAAAGGGTACCAAAGATGGATATGGCTTGAAAGGAAACCGAAATGTGAGGGACACTATTTTCAGGGATCGCAGGGGCAAGCAAAGGGGGATTGCACCGCCTAGAAATAAAAGTAGAGTATGCGACAAGCATTCCAGGAACATCTGCTCGCAGTCGCTTAGATGTCATCTTATCGGTTTGAAAGTAATTATGGCTAATACTCGTAGGTGCTGGCCTTCGACTCTATGGATTAGTGAACCTCGAGTTAAATCGTTTTCGTTTAGTGGGTGGATCTCCCAACTCGGCTCCGGAATCAGTGCTATCAGAGGCGCCGTTGCTGACGCTGTTTTCATCACTATAGCCATTTTTTTTTTTTTTTTTTTAGCTCATTAAACCACTTTTCGATTTCGGAAATGCGCACCGCTCTGGAATTGTCTATCAAACGCAAAGTCATAACACTCAAACTATCCTTAGTATTGTACGTTCACGCAACATCAGTGCAGGTCTTCTCTTCAGTAATCAAGATCGGTAGGATATCTTTCTCGGAACCTTGTTGGATTGAGAACAGCTGCCCCAATAGGTCTGGAACCAGTCAGACCACAACTTTGGCCTCCAGTTAGGAGGATTGAATCTTGGAAGCAGGACTACCCACTTCTTTAACCAGAACATAGTGCAGTGGTCGATTGCCACTATTCCAAGGAGCTATTAAGACCGACATTCAGCTTTCTCAGAACACTAGAAACCTCTGATCAAAATGAGTTAGAATAGATCAATATGGTAAAAGTCTTCCAAGTTCCAAGGTATACCAAACGAATTGCAATCCAATGATCCTGTCGAAAAGATTCGCCAAGGCTAAGACTAGGATCCAGAATACAGGACCCACATGGAATTAAAGCGCTACTCTTCAACTCAAACAAGATATTATCGTGTGAAATAGACACAATAGATGTGTATATAAATGGAGGAAGAAGGATCCCCATTATTGACTCTTTCAGAATGTTTAGAAATTTTAGAGCTCGTTGTGAATATCAACAAGTCCATTTTCAATGCTTAGGCTGCCAGGAGGCTATCATAGAGAGATCTGGAGCTTTGGTGACGGTTGTTAACAACGACTCAAGGAGACATAGAGCTGTGTTTTTGGTTTTATTGTGGCTGCTTGGGAACCCTCTATGGTGGCTCCTGTTCCTGCAGCATGCGCCTGGCAGTCGTAGTTTCGTGGATACAAAAGGAGGAGAGGGGATGCGGGGCCTGCCTAATGCTGAAATGTCAAGAGTGGTTGATGTACTCAAGGCCAAAGGGATGTTGTTGGATTGAGGCCATTGCCAAGGTTGGATCCTGGAACAGGGCTCGGACCACGCTGAGAGGGCGTAACTGACCGCGATCGACTGCCATAGTCCTGAGAGGCACTTGATCCTGGTCGACTCACCACTTTGCGGACAACTCCACTGGCAAGCATTTTGAGGTTTGGAAATGAGCTTGCTGGGGAAGGGGTATGAAAGACCTCAAAATGAGGCGTTGGAATACAAGTTTCGCCAACATAAAATTGACACTTTCGATGGAGAACCATGTTGCAGTCTGATGTTGAGAAAAAGAAATTAAGAGGGCTACAGTCAGAGAAGCTCGTGTCTCGTGTGCGATCTTTGGTTGATTAGGCTTTACAAATCACTCACCTTGGCAGATCACGGCTTGCTTCTTCACACTTGTGCGACAAAGCCTACATTCCACAGCTATTAAAATATCCATTCCGGTTTGTTAGAATGATTGTTTTGAAGGAAGCAGATCATACCAGGCTCGGATAGATGTGAAAGGACTTACGCTTTGCAAAAGAGCTTTTTACAAATTCATGTCGCTTCGTTGCCCTATATCCTTGGCCCATTTCTGTTAACCGTTCTTGAGGACTAGTTGGGGCCGGGATAGTTGAGACAGCATAGTAATTTCCGGCGCTATCAACGCTACCTCGACGAGCACTAGGTCGCCTGGCTGGAGTTAGCGCCGCAGGCGAATTTGAGGCTGATGATGCTGCTGGTGGAGGTCGTGTTCCTGATGATAAACCCAATGGGGTTAAGGCTCGCTTGGTGAATCGATCCATGCCTTCTACACCTGCAAGCTCGCTAAGAGCCTCCTGAACATTGGCCTTTTCCCTTGGCTCCATTGATCTGCGCCGAATGTATGGCAAGCTATCCATCGGCTTCAGCTCCTTTACAAAATTGACAGAAATTTCCTCAGAATTTAGTACCAAGAGAGCTTCTCATAATCTACAGCTTGACATGCATGCCCACTCACAGAAGAATCTTTACCTTCAATGTAAAGTTACGCTTTATCCAATTGTGCCGGCCCAACATTCCAGCATTTGGTCGGAGATTAGGATCCTTTTGGAAGCATTGACACAAAAAGTCCAGCAAGTCGACTGACAAATTACTTGGGAGCGGTGGTCGCTCGTCCTCAACAATGCGGAAAAGGGTTGTCATTGGGAGGAGGTCGGCATAGGGTGGTCGTCCCGTCAATAGCTCGATCACCGTACACCCGAGCGACCAGATATCGCTCGCCGTAGAGGCACCCTTTAATTCAATCACTTCTGGTGCCACTATTGCCATTAGGGTCGCAAAGGTGCCAATATCACCCGTGACGTAGTTAGTCCTCACTGAAAGTCAAACAGTAATAAAATAATGGCGAACGCATTGAACTTACTCCAATTGGGCGTTCCAGCGACAGCTCCAAAGTAGGACTCTTTGACTTTGAGATTGAGAGAAACTCCAAAGTCTGATAGCTTTACATTTCCGTTTTTTGTGGTCAAGATATTGGCCGACTTGAGATCACAATGAACCACCTATTTTGTCCCAAAGCGACTGCAATGAGTACGCGTAGAGAAACGACTAAGCAGTCAAACATAACATATGACAGACACTGATTTACCTGTTTGCCATGAAGATACACCAACCCTTCGAGAATTTTGACCACATAGGCAACCACCAATTTTTCAGGGAATGGACCAAACAATTTCAGCGTTCTGAGAAGCGAGCCATTCTCAACATATTCCAAAATGATGTTCAGATAGTCGTCCGTTTTGACAAATCCCTCGTATTTCACGATTGAAGGATGCGCAAGTGACTTGAGAAGCTCGACTTCCTGCATTAACATTTCCATCTCGTGATCCTGCAGTCCATCGATTTTGATTCGCTTCACTGCAAACACTTGGCCAGTCGTCATATGCAATGCCCTAGAGAATTCGATTTTAAAGTTCATGACTGTCAGATACTTAAGATTGACAAACTAATCCGTTAAGATTGCAATGTGAAGAATGCTTACTGGTATACCGAGCCGAACTGGCCACGGCCAATACACTTATCAATGGCCAGTTTCTAAGAAAAGATCATAAATGGAGTTGCAAAGGTTAATACCAATTGAGCTAGGAGTTTTTCGTGCTTGAAAATGACGTAAAGTCAACCCAGAACTACAGAGGCACATACAAAGGTGGACGTAAGAACTCCATTCTCCCATAATTCCAGGTATTCGCAGAGCGGCTCGGACCCGCTACTCGACTTTCGCAGTCCATGAACAGGTGTGGTTGATCGTGATGATGCTGGTGATCCCACGTTTGATCGAGATCCGCTCTCTAAGGTTTTATCAGAAGGATGGCGACTATGACGTCTGGCCCCAGAACTAGAGGGCCCAAGGTTAACCAGTGTGTTGTAAGATGAAGATTGAGTAAGCAGCCCTGGGCTCCCCGGACTAGCGTAGCCATCGCGGTAATTCGGATTGCCCATGACAGCATTTGCCGTCTGGGGATCGAGGGATATGCTCTTTTTCTTTTTTCTTATTGGATCTGAAAGAGGTGGACCAGAGGTTGTGGGCAAAAGTGGTCCGGAGAGTGATTTCTGCATTGTGGGTGGTGGCTCGTGGCTGGATGTGCGGCCTTTGAAGCGCCTCTGCTCTGCCTGATCGGTGGCATCCATCCTGCTGGCACCAAGACTAGTCTCCTCACTCTTCAACCTCATGTCCTCGGCCTTGGCAATAATGTCACCAAGACTGGGACGATGTGTCATCCGGTCGTCAGAGGTTGGTGAACGCGCTCTGCTATAGACGACTGGGGTGCTCAGGTGTCGATCATTTAGTTTGAATCCAGGACTGTCTGGTTGTTCATATCCAACTCCGAAGCGGATGCTCTCCTCTTCAAGCTTCTTCACTTGTGCTGCATAGAAAGCCGAGGAGGATGGGCGAATAGAGGCTGTTGTTGAGGCTCCACTTGGGGCATGGGCTGTTTTTGAACGCATCCGCGTCACTACTGGAGGTTTGACTGGCTCTGGTACGGAGGGATCGCTCCTGGCGCTGTTGATTGCTGCTGGCTCGGGACGTTTCTCATTCGTGGCGATCCTGGAGACCCCTCCTACAACTCTCTCCAGCGTCAATATCGTAGAGATAACCTGTCAACCATTGAAATAGAGTCATTAATATCAGAGCTTCTGGTCAAAAGTTCATGTTGGAATATTAAAAAAAAAAAAAAAAAAAAAAAAAGCCATACCTGGTTCATGTCCTTTCCTTCATAAAGATCAACGGTCTGGAACAAGTCAGAGCTTTGAACTCCAAGCTGCAGAATAGATGTGGTGGTTTTATAGAGTAGGAGTGTTAAGGATGTTCATATACAGGTGGGAAGTATGAAAATAGTGGGTTAGGCAATTGTGATGGCACATGAATAGTAAATTCAGTGTGTGTGTCCCCCCTGCAACAAATATTCACCGGATGTTGACAATCTGAAAAGGGGCTAGGGTACACAGGAGCGAGACCCATAAAGGAGAAGAGACACCAGACGAACCTTTTTGGCCGCATTGAGGAAATTGAGGATATTCTCCATCTATTTCAAGGGTGCAAATGAAATGATTGGCATAATGGGAGCATGGCGGAGGTTAGTACAGTGAGGACACAAACAAATGGAACCGTCGTTATCATGTTTCAGCGGAAAGTCCTGTGCATCACACTGCATGCTGACTCCTGGCCCCAGGCCTCCAAAGGTAAGCAAATAAACATGGTCCATGCTCGGCAAGGTGGTCGTCGTCGTACAGCGAATGAACCCAAGGACTCGGCGAGGCTGAGCAGCACAGCATGAGCTAAGAGGCGCGGTCGAAATTTCACATTGCATAACACTTGCCTTCACGAATGGGAGATTCTTCTGACTGATTTGCTCTACCGTCCCTGGTCGTAGTCGATTGGCAACCCTATCGGAGTGGCCAGTGAAAAGAGAAATCACTCAGTTACCGAGACACTGCATCAAAGAGACGAACTGACACCTCGCTTTAGGGCCGGCTTAGCTGCTCTTACTTGCAGAGAAGGACGCCATCTTTCAATGCCTCATGTATATCATGAGTTGGCAATGCCTGGCCAAGAGTCTTTTCGATAAAGTTCCGAGCAGACTCGAACCTTTTTTGGAGCTGCTCCTCTCGCAGGCGCTTCCCTGCTAGATCAACCGATGAAGTGGAAGGAGTTAATCCATGCGCTGCTGTGCTTGTGCTGGTCCCTTGCGATAAACTCGGCTGTAAAGCTGGCGAAGGCACGTTTCTCGGACTCCCCCCTAGAGAAACAGGGAGTTTCCCAGGGATTCCTGATGATGACGATGCTAGATTTGTCTGTGTCCCAGAGGAGGATCTTGCATAACGGCTATCTTTAAGCGAGCGTGTGGCGATTTCTACAAGCTGGGCGCCTGTTACAGACTCGACACTTGATCCTCGCTGCTTCGTCTCTGTGCTAGGTAAAGCCAAGGCGTCTGAAGTTGTCCGTGAATTTCTTGAAGAGTTGGTGGCATTTCCAATTGAAGAGTATGATAGTAGGTCCCTATCTGCGCCTGCACTGGAACTTGTCCGAGGCCGAGTCCTGTGTGTTGGCTCAGATGTCGCTTCTTTGACAGGGTGGAGCAAGGTCCGCCCACCTAAAACGACACCCGTAGTGGAACTGCTGTTACTGCTACCGCTACCACTACTCCGACCATGCAGGCTGTTGACTCCGTTGGCGCTTGACGCAGAGCTGGTGATGTTGTTTAGGCCGTTGCTGATTTTTAAGTGGCCATTGACGGCTTTAGGAGTTGGACTGTTGCTCCCACTGCTATTGCCGACACCACTAAAGCTGGAGCGATAGTAAGAACGAGAGGCGTCTGGGTTGGAAGGTCCGGCGTGCACTGGATTGGACCCTGATCGAAGTCTGGAACCCAGAGGACGTGGAACTGGGGGGCTCTCCTTTACTTCTAGGGCGGGCACCGAGCGATATCCGCTGTCGGCACGTGCACTTTGACGGGCTGCAAGTGCAAAGGTTTCAAGTCTGCTGCCATCTGAAGTCGAACTTTTGACGCCAGGAGACGAATTTGCATTCGTTGAAAAAGAGGGTGTGGCAGGCGTGGTCAGGCGCACACCATGGCCATCCCCGCCACTCCGTCTGATGTTGCTTGAGTCGCTCATACCCACCGAGTAAATTGGATTGAAGTCAGCATTGGTGCTATGAGTAGCGCGCATCGGCCGTCCAGAGACGGGTGCTGGAATAGAGGACGGAGCCGAGACTGGCGGCGGGAGTGGAGGACGGCTGACCTGACTCCCCTCGGCAATCGCAGTACCGCTATGAAGACGTCTGTGCATTAGGTCGACTTTGCTCAGCTCAGGAATCCGTGGTATAAAGCGGCATTAGCTGCGCGGTAAGTTAGCAAGCGCTTGGAGAGTGGTGGATGTCGATGAGTATGCAATAGGACAGGTCCTGGTAGGATGGAGAGTACAAAAAAGCATGCACTTTTGGTGCGGATGCAGCAAGATGTGGTGATGAGAAACAAGCGAAATCAACCGATGGCAGGAGCAGACAAGAAAAGGGGCAGTGACAGAAGACAGCGACCAAACTAGACAGAGAAGGCACGCGCAGAGTTGAATCAAAGCAGAGCATGCGTTTTCTCGTCTTCTGTGTCATCTCTATATATCCTACTGCTTTCACATTCGCTCTCTCCTACTCCTACTCATCAGTCATCGAGCAGTGCAGATGTAACCATCTCCCTCATGACAATTGAGGCCTTTCTGACCAGAAACTCTAAAATGGAACTCCAAGGACAGCAAGAGCAGTGTCGATAGGTCGTGGACAAGGTTGAGTGAAGCAGAAAAGAGAAAGATCAAAGGGTCTATTTTTTTTTCTTATCTTTCTCCTTCTCTCTCTCTCTCTCTCTCTCTCTCTCTACACGATTGGGGTCATATACAATATCACATTCTATCACAAAGACTTGCAGAAGGATCAGGAGGATTTCTCAATGAGAGAAACGCTTACGGCACATTATCGGATGTCTAAGGATAGGTTCGCCTTACTTTTGTCCAATCGTGAAACACCCGAAGTTACTCTATACCAATCCATAGTCGCCCTATCCTCGTCTCACTTGACTTTATGAGCCAGATAGAAGCAGTGCTGCTTTTATATCGACTTTATCCCACTCCTCGGGAAGATTGCTGGTCGTCTTGAGCTACATTTAATAGACATGCCTCCGTGCTTTCATTTGTCTATCCTTCTGTGCATCAAGCCCATCGACCTTTTTCATCTTTAGCGCCCTAAACGTCTTGTCTATTAACCTACAGTGCTTCTAGATCCTGGGTACTATGATCTACCCCTTCCTTTCCATGCCGACACTATCTCTCAATGGGTGCATCCAAGCCGAAAGGTAAATCTCTGCTCCTCAACGTGCCTTTTCATGCCTCAAACCCGGAGAACTGCACCAGAACATTACTCGGAGGCTCATTGAAGATTCGCCTAAACAGCTCAAGGACTCTAGGACGCGGACGTGCGGACGAAATTGGAAGTGCTCTCGCACAGAACCCAGGAGGTTGAGATCATCGTAGTGCAACTTTCATGATGCCCGCCAAATGCAGGCAGTTCCCCTGTCCTGCAGCACTATTAGCATGGGACTTTACACGCGGGGCTAGCACCAACTGAAGGGACTGGGAAGTTCAAGCATATTTTTAGACGTAGTCTCTCCCCTCTTCCTCCTCCTCTTCCTCCTCCTCCCCTGTCTATGCCATGAGGGCAACAACATGCGGGGGTAGAGGTGGATGAAACGCGACAAGAGGAACCCCGCAAGAGCACAACTGGACCCTATTCAGGCCCCCAATGTAGGATACATTCGTAGTTTGTTCTCAGGTCCGCGTCAAGGACTGCTCAATCTAGAGTAGACTCATTTCAGCGCATCGCCTCCCGAGTCGTCTGAGGGTCATTGGGTAATGTTCGCTTTTTCATTCGACATTTGCATCATGGCCAAATAGAAAGAAGTATAGTTGTTTCAGTCAGATCACTTTTTTTTTTTTTTTTTTTTTTTTTCCTCCGCCATCCAAGTCGACATTGAAAAAGAAAAAGAAAAAAAGCTGCAACTGCATCCCAACAGTGCAGCCCGCCCTGCACCCGCCCACCGGCCCGTCGTTTCCACCTTTCTTCAGCCGGCAGAGCCCGGCTAGGAAGACAGAGAAGGCGCCCGTTTGCTTTACTGTTTCCCTCCATTTCAATCTTTCTCCTCCCCTCTGTCTCCTTCCTCCTCTGATTCCATCACTGTCCTCTCTCTCTCACTCACTCTTTCTCTTTCTCTCTCTCCCAATCTTTCTTCCATTCTCTTTCTCTGGGATTGGCATCGGCTCCATTTAGATCATCGCTGCACCTGTTTCATCACCTGCCTATTTCTCTCCCTCTCTCACTCTCTCTCTCTTCCCCTCCCCCCCCCCTTCCTTGCCAGGAACCCAAATCCCACCCACTCCCGGGTTTCATCGACAAGCCTCCTTCTACCAGCTTTCAACGGTTGATCCTGAGTCGGCGCCATCACATCTCTGTTACTTGTTTGTCCTGGCATCTCTCCCTTGTCAACACTCGCCCGTACCTGCAGTGCATTCGCTGTGATACCCTGAGATCATGGCTGGTAAGCAAGTTCACCATTTTCTCTCTCTCACTATCTTTTTATCTGTCCCCTCTGCGTCCTCTCATGGACTTGTACAGTGGCATTTACAAATGATCGCAAAAAAAAAAAAAAAAAAAAAAAAAAAAATGAAGACAGAGGATGCAAAGGATGCAAAAGATGCAATGGATGCAAAGGATGCAAAGGATGCAAAGGACACAAAGGATGCGAAGGATGCAAAGGATGCCATCCAATTCTCCTTCCTGTTTTTCTCACTGTTGGAGAGATGCTCGCATTGGCTCTGGCTCAATTGATTTTTTTTGTGCAGGATGTCAAAATGAGCATACGAAATCGACATGGGCCAGGACGACGGAATGGAACGCCCTGTCCCCAAAGGATGTAGTCCGTCTGCCAGACTGTTGCCTTATGAGCTTGAGCTGAAACGAACAGCTCCCATTGGATTTTGGAGAGAAGAACAAGGAGACATGGATGATATCTACCCTTGACCCAGCAAAAGGAGCAGGATAACGTGAACGCAACACAGTACGACAAAGAGCACTTTTCTTTTGCTTTTTTACACAATGGACAGAAAGGGTGATTGTTAATCCCGGAAAGACTAAACTGGTTGACAGGACAGGATCAGAGCGTGCGCACGAACCAGTCAGTAGTATCGTCAGAAGCACCGGCAACGGCTTAAGGAAACACCAGGATTAGATCTTTTTGAGCCAAAGCAATTTGGGACATACCAGAATACTGGCTAAGACGGCTTGTGCAGGCGACCATTTTGTGGCCACGTACAACACCTCGTCTTACCCTGCATGTTTCTTGTTTATTAGATCTAGGTCTCTTTATGGATGAGGGAGAAGGCCCGTTAGAACAGGAGCAGGATGCAGATAACGAACTCCCATACCTTGCTGTCTCGAGCGATCCCGATGGTTCATATGAGAAGCTGGACACAATGGACATCATTGCACAAATAGGCGCAGGTACATCTCGGAGTGACATGAGAATCGTCAACAACCTCAACAACACCGTCCTCTCATGGATCTTAGCCATGGCTAGTTTGGTAGTAGCCTAACCATCTCTTCGTCTCCTTTTCTCTACCTTCTATGCACCAGAGCCCGAATTTGGAGCGCAGCAGAACACAGACTTCGTCGAGGACACCGATGTTGAGCAGATCCTGACTACCACGACCTTGTCAAGCGTGGAGAAGATTGTCAAATTGTCAAAGAGCGAAGCAGACTCTCATCGGTAAGAACCTATTCATCTTAAGGCGAAGAGAGGAGAGCCCTCAGCCCCTAAATATCGCTCGCTAAATAGCTTCGCCCCTATCATTTGCTTGCCTTTGACTAACGATCGGCTCTATCTGCTTGATTCTCCTCTAGAGTTTTATTGGCAATAGAACTCCCATCGCTCTTGTCATCGGTGCCAATCCAAGAAGCAATAGCTGATGCCATTCCAGCCATTGAAGATCTTTGTGAGGATCCCTGTGCTTCAGTTCAAGTGGCCATTGCTTCGCGGTTAAGAAGCATCATCTTTTACTTTACTGGTGTAAGCGCTGCCTCTCCGAAACAATCTCTATCTTTAAGAATAGGACTAGACACTTGGGAACTTACCACGAGTCTCTCTTTTTTTTTCTTCTTCTTCTCCAATACTGGATATTAGATTAAGGATCCTTTTGAAGCCTCGCCGCCGTCAGATGTAGAAATTGAAGTTGTGGAGAAAAGATCGAGCGACCATTCAAGGTGTGCAGAAGAGGCTCTCATACCCTCCATCATACTCCTCTTGATGGCCCCCTATCCAGACGTGATCAATACCACCCGTCGTGTCCTTGTTTCGGTAGCCGAGAGCGCTCCAGAAGACATCCTTGATCGTTTGGTCTTGGATGGTGTGATTGGAACTTTGCTAAGGCTTTATATCCTGAAGGAGTCACCCGAAACTTCTACACAGGGATCAATCGATCTGACTGAGGTAGCTCAGAAACTCCAAAGAAAAGAATGGGCCGCCTGGTATAGTATCGATATTGAAGCCACTCTCCGCGTGGCGGAGGTAAGAATACACCTCAAATGATCTCTCTCGGTTGAACTGGTGACCTTGATTATTCTGATACCTCCTTTTCTAACTTCGGCCTTTTCTCCTTTAACCCGGTCAATAGCTGTTGGTTGCCCTCGCACCGACTCTGAACCCTGCAAAATATGTCTCGTTCGTAGTCCCGACGCTTCAATCTCTTATCAAGTCGCCAGGAAATGTTCACTTGAAGGTACATCCTCTTGACAAAAACACAAACTAGAATCAGCACCTTTTGAGTTTAATCCGCATCCACGCTTCTTTTCACAAGCATGTTGTTCTGACGATGCTCTACTCCACACATAGGAGGCAGTGATGGCATTGGAGACTTATATCAGAATTTCTGAGAAGGACATTGTGGTACAACACTTCTTGCCGATGTTCGATGACCTAGTCATGAACAAATCCAGCGAAGTAAAATGTGCGTGTTGTTCTGCACTGCCACCTCTGCTCGCTGCTCTGCCGATGGAAGCGAGGGTGGAAAAAGCAGAATCATTCTACAATTCTCTTTCAGAGGATGTCAACACCAGTGTCCAAAACTCGCTGGCGGATGTGATCGGCGAAGTTATTGCCACGTTCGATCCTGAGAAGGTATGACTACTCAATTACACTTTGAGTGTGCTTGGTCGAAGGATCCACCTGATCTATACTCCCCCTCCCCCCTCCCCCCTTTTTTGAGCCAACACTAACTTGGGGATCTTATTAACTCTTGTTTACTCTCAATAGGTTCCAGACTCTCTTCTCGAACAGTTTCTAAACATGGGTCAGCAGCCCATGGTATATACTCACCGTGCTTATGCCTGCGCATTTAATTTTCCAGGTAAATAACTGTGTACCTATCACTGACTAATCGAGACATTACTTTTGGACTTGCTACCTTGCACCCCTGTAGTCAAGATAACATGATCATATTACTAAAAATCTGTTCAACACCCTTTTTTTTCTATGATTGAAAAATAGCTGTTGTTTTGACTGCGGGTCGGTCAAAATGGGAGATCATGAAACCGGTTTATGAACGCCTTGCTGCAACACTACACATTAAAACCCGGCGGTCAATAGCAAGCTCGCTTCACGAGATTGCACTCATCCTGGGACCAGAACTTGCAGCACAGGACCTTGTGGAAGTCTTTAGGGAATGCATCGTAGCGGAAGACGATGTCAAAGAAGGAGCCTTTGGGCATGTAGTAGAGTTCCTGAGCTGTCTTCCACAAGAGTCCCGCTCAAGTCTCTTTCAGGATCTATACTTTGTATGGGGAGAGCTGGAGAAATCCAGCAACTGGAGATTACGTGACGCCCTTGCGGGACAACTGCCCGCACTCTGTGAAATCGCTCAAGGACCAGACTTGCTAAGCTATTTAATGCCGATTAGTGTTAAAGCTTGCAGCGATGGAGTCGCAGCCATCCGAGAATCAGGTGTCATGTCCTACCCTGCGCTTTGGGAAGCAAGCGACCGTACAGGATCATTTGAACACGTACAACTACCACTAAACTCCTTTGATGATCAATCTGAAGAGCGTGGTTCCAGCCATCAGGGAATGACTTCAAAGAAAGGAACGACAGTCCGAGAACATGTTGTTCGCCAAACGGCCGAGTTTGCTTCCAGCACAGGCTTCAAACTGCGAGTAGTCGCTGTACAAATCATTCAGTCCTTGTTGGACCATGGATTACTTCCTCAAGAGTTTGAAGAGCACTTCTTGCCTTTGCTCGTAAACCAATTGGTCAAAGACAGAGTGGTCAACGTCCGCATTTCCGTCGCTCGACTCGTGAACTGGATCATAGACTCGGGATGCTTCGGTACGACGCCCGTCCCAAAACCCCTCCAGGAAATCCGCTCTACGCTTCAACTGGACCTCGATCGAGATGTACGAGTCTGTGCAGGCGGACCCTATGACCTTCCAAAAGAGGAGAAAAAGAAGGAAGACGAATCTGGCGATGGTAACAAACTCGCATTCCTCGATGCAGCCAAGAACAGTGGTATCTCCAACAAACCGAGAAATAGGAACAGTCTTGGAATTGGCATGAAGATCATGGTTGGAAATAAGCTGACGGTTGGAGGAAAGGAGATTCGAAAGCCCAAAACTAGCTGGGACTATGTTCACGGAGAACAAGATGAAGATGAGGAAAATGCTCCGAGTCCCCTTGGGTCATTTTCTGCCACCCTTCGAAACAACGCCCTACAGAACAACTTTTTCGATCAGGACCAGTCATTAGATGGGGAAGACAAAATCTCAAGTTTCGATGCACCCCGGCACAACATATCACTCCAGGAAGAAGATGAAGAACTGGACAATGGCGAAGGAAAAGAGTCTATGCTAAAGAGTCAAGAGAACACGCCCACAGGGCTTGGGATGAACTCCTTGGCCAAAGGAAAGGCAATAGCAAAGGGTCTCGACTTGACTAACTCCTTGGATTCACCTGAGACAACAACTCTTGCTGGACAAGAGCTGTTGGAAAACAATTCGACCCACTCAAGCTTGGTCCCACTGAAAGATGCTCATACAACCGAATCAAAGACTGATAAGCCTGTTGGCAAGCCATCACCACTTCGCTCTAAGCAGGGTGATAGTACGAGTTCGGATGCTGTACGTATTGAGCACATGCCAAGAACAGACCCTGTCATGAATGGCCAGCCACATATTCAGAATGGAATCGTCTCCGTCAGTGCCGCCGAGAGTCCAGGTCTGAGAAAGAGACGGCTTCCAGGAGCAAGGGGATTCCGACCAACGTTGACGCTGAGTATGAAAACCAATCTCCCCGACTCTTCCTCTGTCTCATCAGCAGCTTCATCGACAGCGGGTTCGTCGTTGGCGTCTCCTTCCTCACTTGCGATGGGCCATCATGGTGCCTTGGATACAGGATCGTCCGCATCCTATGCTGCCGTGGTTGCTTCAGGAGCCTCCTCACCTCATCCTGGTCGACTACCCAGTTTCCCACCTCCACTTTCACCCATGGTACAACCCAGCTCACCATTCAAGCCAGTGTAAACAAGATACAATAAAATTATATTGTTTAATGTTTGAAGTATTAAGTTGATTATGTCAAATAAGAGCATGCCCTATCTCTAGTTGCTACGAGTGCCAGTCAATGAAGCACGATCGCCCCGCTAAGGTTGAGCAGCATTTGTGCTCTTGACGACAGGGACAACAGCCGGTCTTGCGATTTGTTGAGGTGGAACGGTCGCTGGTCTTGCAACTTGTTGAGGTGAAGCAACTGCAGGGACAGGATTAGCTTTTACTTGAGGTTCTTGCTTCAAGGGAGCTGGCTGAGTCTGAGGTGTGGAAGGGTTCGCAGCGATCACACTGAATTGGCCACTGAACGTTTCGAGACCTGACTGGTCGACCGCCGAAAAGACAAAGCCTTGGCCAGCTGTCTTCGGCGTAAAGACACAGGTGCCGGTACTGAAGGTGACACTTGAACAGGCTGGATAAGGTTCTGTCTTGAGACTGATAGGGTTTCCAGACCTAAGTTTGACGGTACCGCCTGTACCCCGACAGTTTGTGAACTGAACCTGATAAGGGCGGCCTACGACCTGGGTCTGTGCTGGAGTGGCAATGATACAGGAAGACACTGGAGCAGCAAGGACCTTTGAAGTCAGAGACCAGCTTGTAAAGACCAAGAGTGCAGCGAAGGAGGTTGACAGGTGCATGGCGATTTTTCCTTTTGTAGAGAATGGGTGGTTTTTCTTAGCGAGATGTGTGTAAGAGTGAGTTGAGTTGAGGTTCAAAAGTGTCGATGGTAGGATGGATCCACTCGACCTCCTTTTTATATGGGATCCAACCGGGGATCCTGTGTGGATTTAAAGACTCCCATGCTCAAGTGACAGCGGTATGAGGCAGTACGATGAGAACGGTGATGGATCGAACTAGCTCAAATAAGGATCTCACGCAAAAAATATATATAAAAAAAAAAAAAAAAAAAAATAGACAAGAGACCGAGGTGATTATGGCATCGTATATCGTCCCTGAAAGGGCTCAAAAGCAAAAACAAGGAAAAAGAATACATATGTTGGGTGTGGGGATCAAACAAGAGAATGTCATATAATAGCACGACTTGGATCCAATGTCAAAATATTGCTTGTTCTGAACCTGGCTAGCAGTAAAGGAAACCCAAAGTCAAGGACAAGAACTGAAAAGGGTAAAACGGTACGATCTAGATTATTCGAGCGGAATATACTCGAGAAGCACACACTCCAGGAATTACTAGGTTCATGATTCCGGTTACCACATGTCCCTTGCAATAACCCTCCCCCCCCACCTGTTTGAAAAGAATGAGAGGCAAGGGGGGAGGGTGGGGAGGAGGAAAGGAGAGAAGGAGCGAGAAACGGAGCATTCAAAAAAGCATTCGACACTCCTTTTGCCCCCAAACTCTAAACCTGATAAGGTGTTGAGGCCAAATTTGGTCGACAATTTCCCCTACCCCACGAGAGTACACTTTTTTTTTCGATCTTGGATCTGAGAAGGGGAGGAAAAGAGCGGACAAATATTGTTCCGCTTACCCACTCTCGCCTCGCCCAAGTGCAACACAGACCTCCCACCACCACTCTGATCGGTTCCCCGCTTTCTCACAGAGTTCATAGGAAGGGTGATGTTTGTACTTTACCGAGGATCTTACGATCGCTCTCATTCATGACATCTCTTTCGAGAACGAATAACTGAGAAGCTGGAGTCGATGCATGTCAATGACCAAAGAACAGGCTTCATCTTTCTCTGTCCCCATATGTTGGGTCCCGCCAGTCTACATTTGGCTGGGGAGAGGGGGGCGAGAGCATACCCTGGGAATTTTAGACTTGAATAGTACAAGGAAGACCCTCTCTCATTTCCTATCCCGGGTCTTGTTCCCAGACCAATCAGTAAGGCCCATGCCATGGCCCCTCCGCCATCCTCCTCGGTTTCAAGCGAATGTCTAACAGGGTTCCCATTTGGTCTCTTTTACGTTGGTCTCTGATCTTCCAAGCAACCTTGACTGGGTCTGCGACCACTCATGTGACACTGTCAGCAGAGACGAAAAGAGAGAGAATGAGAGAGAGAGAGAGAGAGAGAGAGAGAGAGAGAGAGAGAGAGGAAGAGAGAAGCACCAGACGCAGGACAGAATGGGCCCATTTTGGACTTCGAGAGAAGCCTTGTCGCAAGAATTGTGCCAACCGTTGAGGGTAGCGAGGGGTGCAAGGATGAGAGGACATGCGCAGTTGGATGTCGCGTTGGGGCAGGGAACGAGAGAGGACACAGGCATAAACACTGCGTCAGCCAAAAAGGGGTCCCTGGGCTCTGGTGCAACAAAGAGGCTTCCGTATCTTCCATGCCTTCATAACACTTTCGGAACAACCGTTTTCCAGCCTTGTCCAAATCTTGGATTTGTTTATCCCATGCATGCACGACGAGTATCCATCCGACGCTTGCAGTGAGATTCCCGGGGTCCTCAGGGACACAGAGTCGACAGATGGACAGCTCACTTTCCGATACCTTTCGTCATTCAGCACTCATCACGGCCGCTAAGAATTTAAGATTTACACTCAAGGTTTGCCTTTCTTCCCTCGCGGGCCGATTGCCCCGCTGATAGGCTGATTCATAAGCACAGGAGTAGAACATGGCACCCTGAGTGGGTCGATTCGCCGGCTCTAACAAGTAATCAGGGCCCCGTCAGCAAGACCACATGATCAATTTATTTTAGTACTCTTAAAGGTTCACGGTTTTCCCGCCTTGCCGCCCGGAGCTTGGTAATGCTACCGATGTCCACAGGACGCCAAAGACCAGTAGGACTGGTGTCCAGGAGGGCCTGAAAAAGTAGCCATGAATGTTGGTTCTAGCTCATCATGTCGATGTGTATCTGTTCGAACGCGCACAGTCATCCGATGCCACGGATACCAATAAATATTGTGTCTGAGAGGGCTAGGCTATTCGACTGAGGGTCCAAGAGGAGAAAAAAAAGGAAAAACTATAGGACGAGGAACGGCAGAATGGCGTGCGAAGCACACGATCCGGAAAGTTTCCATCGTTCATTCTTTTATTTTTGAATTGCCTCGTAAGCTTTTCGCTGATGCACAGGCTGAGGGCTTGGGGGAGACTACAATGGGAAAGGGTCCATGGGGCCAAGTGAGTCTAGTTTTGGTGAGTCGAGACCACGGTGACCAGGGGCGGGAAAAGAGCCAAAGCGCAGTTCACCTGACATCTATAAATGAGGCCTCTTTCTTTCTTTCTTTCTTCTGCTTCGTTCTTTCTTTCTTTCTTTTCTTGTCTCTCATCACTACACTCTCATCACCTTTCTACTCTCTGACTCTCCTGATCCTTCTACCACCTTCTTTTCTTCTTCCTTCCTTCCTTGCCACCACTCACAACCCCCATCCATCCTTCGCGTGCCACTTTCCAAAGCGCGCATCTTTCATAAACCACCCTTCACCTGAGACCTGCGGCCCCTTTGTACATACGCTCGCACAGGCTCGGTCCAGACGTCTTGTCTTTTCCTGATTTCCCAAGAAATCTACTTCCTCCACTACACGATCTCGCTCTGCGTCCCCCAGTTTTAAGCTCACACCGGCGCACAAACCAATACCTGTTACCTGTTACCTCCTCTTCCTTCTGCCCGCAATGGTCAAGTCAAAGAAAGAGAAGACTGTGATGTCAGTCGAAGAGGAAACGCCATACCACTCCATGACCGTCGACGAGGTCACTGCTCTCTTGTCCACAAGCGTTCTCGAGGGTCTTAGTTCACAGGATGCCGCCGAGCGCCTCAAGAAGTATGGACCCAACGAGCTACAAGGAAACAGTGGCGTCAAATGGTACAAAGTCCTCTGGCACCAAGTGGCCAACGCCCTTGTTGTCATTCTCCTTATTGCTACAGTAAGTTGCCTATCCTTTTAGAACCGACGGAGCGTCACCTCTTTATATGTCCTGTTGACGACCTGTGGTCCCTAACTCATCTGTCTCACCTTGTTCGACATTTAGGCTCTTGCCTTTGCCACGAAGGACGTTGCTGAAGGCGCCGTAATCCTTGCTGTCATCTTTATGAATGCCGCTATTGGCTTTTGGCAAGAGTACAACGCCGAGCAAACAATGGAGGCTCTCCGTAACATGTCTTCGCCCACATCCAAGGTCATCCGCGACGAGGTCCGTACCACTATCCCCAACAATCAGGCTGTGCCCGGCGATATCATGATCTTTGAAGATGGTGATGTTGTTGGCGCCGATTGCCGCCTTTTCGAGGTCTTTAACCTCGAGACGGATGAAGCTTTGCTCACTGGCGAGTCTTTGCCTGTTCAAAAGAACCTTGAGGCTATTTCCAACAAGGACCAGTCTCTTGGTGATCGTCTCAACATGGTCTTTTCCTCCACAACCGTTGTCAAGGGTCGCGCGATGGGAATTGTTACCAGCACCGGCATGGACTCTCAAATTGGAAAGATCGCCACCAGTCTCTTGGACGTTGGTAGTAACGACAAGACGCCCCTTCAGAAGCGTTTGAACAAAATGGCCTTTTATGTCTTTTTGGCAGCCATCGTATTGGTGATTGTTGTGTTCGCTGTCCACAAGTTTGCTTACAGTGAGGAGATTGCTATCTATGCTATTTCGGTGGCGATTGCTATGATTCCCGAGGGTCTTGTTGCCGTCGTTACTCTGACTATGGCCTTTGGCGTCCGTCGTATGGCTGAGGTTAAGGCTATTGTCCGTCGACTTTCCTCACTTGAAAGTCTTGGTGCTGTTACCAACATTTGCTCTGATAAGGTAAATTACTTGAACACCTCATCAATTGGCTTTTTTTTTTTTTCTTCTTCTTCTTCTTCTTCTTCTTCATGAAGACGCTCTTGGGACACAAGATCTAACCCTTTTGAATTCTGTCCTCTGAATAGACTGGAACATTGACACAGTCCAAGATGGTGGCTGTACGGATGTGGCTCCCAGGCGAAGGCTTTTATCGGATCACTGGAACTGGCTTCGAACCAACAGGTGATATTTTTCTGCAAGGCCAGACCGCAAATGGTCAAGTTAGTGAGGCACACGACCAACTTGTGTCCAAAGGCGCAGGCTCCGACCACTTTCTCCGAACTGTCCAAGTCGCCTCGCTTTGCAACATGGCTGAGCTTCGCCGAACTCAACGTCCTGAGAGTCACGGTGAATGGACTGCTATCGGTGACCCAACCGAAATTGCCCTTCAAGTGCTTGCCCACAAAGCCGGCCTTTCCAAGCCTGATCTTGTTGCACAAGGCTTCCAGCTGATTGCCGAATTTCCTTTTGATTCGACAGTGAAGCGTATGTCTGTTCTCTACAAGGCTCCCAACAAGGAAGAGTACTTCATCTTTTGCAAGGGCGCTACTGAGCGCGTCCTCGGATGCTGCTCATCCATGCGCGAACAAGACCAGGAGGTTCCTGTTGAAGGCGAAAAGAGCAAGACACGTGATGCGTTTGAGAATATGGTCTTGGACAAGGTAGACACTCTTGCCGACCGAGGCCTTCGTGTCCTCACAATGGCTTACCGCCACTTTGTTCCCACCCCAGGCGTCGATCTTGTCCACGATCTCAACAGAGAGGAGATTGAGAAGGAAATGACCTTCCTTGGCCTTGTTGGAATCTATGATCCTCCACGAGAGGAGTCGCGCCCCGCTGTCCTCAAATGCTATGATGCTGGTATTCGTGTTCACATGCTGACAGGCGATCACCCAGCGACTGCAGCTGCTATCGCCAAAGAGGTTGCCATTATTCCCGACGATGTGCCAGTCAAGAACAACCCATTGATTATGACCGCGACCCAGTTTGATTCCTTGTCCGACGAGGAGGTTGACAGGCTGGAGGAACTACCCCGAGTTGTTGCTCGCTGCTCACCCAACACCAAAGTCAAGATGATTGCAGCACTTCACCGTCGGAACCTTTTTGCTGCTATGACAGGAGACGGAGTCAACGACTCTCCTTCGCTCAAGGCCGCGAACGTTGGTATTGCCATGGGCCAGTCTGGCTCTGATGTTGCCAAGCAGGCCTCGGACATTGTGCTGACTGACGACAACTTTGCGACGATTGTTTCTGCCGTGGCAGAGGGACGCCGTATGTTTGCCAACATTCAAAAGTTTATTGGACACTTGGTCGTCACCAATGTCGCCGAAGTGGTTGTCCTGATTGTCGGACTCGCCTTTAAGGACGAAGAGGGTCTTGCTGTCTTCCCTATGAGTGCAGTCCAGATTCTTTTCTTGAACATGATCACCTCCTCGCCACCTGCCATGGGTCTTGGACTCGAGCCCGCCAGTTCCTTCAACATGCGCGAACCACCAAGATCGGCCAAGCAGGGACTCTTTTCGTTTGAAGTGATTTTGGATATGTTTGTGTATGGATTGGCCATGGGTGCTTTGACCTTTGGGGCCTTCTGCATTGTGATCTTTGGATTCAACGATGGAGACTTGGGCAGATCCTGTAACAGCACCTACTCGCCTGAATGTAACACTGTCTTCAAGGCCCGTGCGACAGCCTACGCTGCTTTGACCTTCTTGATCTTGGCTCATGCTATCAACTGCCGATCCTTCCGTCAATATGGATGGTCCTTCAAGAACCTCAAGACCTTGCGCGAGAACACAACCTTGTGGATGAGTATTGTGATTGGATCTATCCTTGTCTTCCCTGTGATTTACATCCCAGGCTTGAACCAGAATGTGTTCAAGCACACAGGCTTGACGTATGAGTGGGCATTGGTCTTTGGAGCTTTGGCGTTGTTTATTGGATTTTCGGATTTCTACAAGTTTATCAAGCGCAAGACGATGAAGCCTCTGGACGTCAAGGCCGCCTCTGAGCTTGAGATGGAACGCATGCGTAGTTTCATGTCCCAAAACACTCAGAGCGATTCGGTTATGGAGACCAAGCGACGTTAAGAAAAGAAAACTCTTTCTACTTCCTCCCTCGCAAGACCAGTCTCTTTTTCTTTTTCTTTTTTTCCCCCACCCCTCCCCTTCCTTTTTTTTTTTTTTTTTTTTTTTTTGTAAATCTATCTCTGGCATACTCATATTTTTTTTTTGCACGCATCAGGCCAAATCGCCAACATGTAGTTGATCTCTAATAAAAGATCATGTATACCACAAAGAAAGTCGCTTCGACCTTTGCCACCACCACCATCGCCGTCCCCAACAATGCACAGCCCAGGAAAGAGAGAGAGAGAGAGAGAGAGAGAGAGAGAGAGAGAGAGAGAGAGAGAGAGAGGTAGCTACAAGTGATCGTCGGCACCCCCCTGTGGAAGGCGGTGCAAAGGAATGGTGTAATGTGTAACGTGTGCAAGAGAAGAAAGGATAGTCTTGAGCCACTGATTACAGGCACGTTTTTTCACTTTTCTTTTTTGAACACTTATGCTACGCACGGATTGTTTTGAAGTCGATGCCTGAAAATAGAGATTGTGTTATCGGCTTTATGAGAAAAAAAAAAAAAAAAAAAAAAACCAAATCAAGAAAGCTTTCTGAGCCCTGACCCCAGCCCTGCAGATATTAGAAATTAGACAAAAAAAAAAAAAGATAGCATACTTGGAACAAGCATGGTGAGGATGTGGAATGAGCAGAATAGTCCTTCGGGAGGGGGTACCTGCGTCGTCGGATTGATCCACAGTGGAATGTGAGAAAGAGAGAAAGAGAGAGAGAGAAAGAAGGAATGGAATGAAAAACAAAAACCATGCGTGAGTGAGCATGAGAGAGCTCCTGTTGCTCCTGGTAAACTAAGGTCATTTGAAGTAAAGAAGGAGGGGTCTCAAACCACTATGCAAGGCAGGGGTACCCAACCAATCAAGAACCTAAACTCACCACGCACAGGAACCCATTGGTGGAAGCGGTTGCTCTCGACCTTGGCTGTGTATATATTTTTTAACGAACTTCTCGGGGGACGTACCTGGAGAGTTCCATCTTGTCGATTCTACTCTCCTTTTTGGTCATGCTGTGTAACCACTCAGTTATGGACTCGTTCTGCCTAGACTTGCTGTTGCGTGCGTACAAGGTTTATGTCTGCGCATTGGTAACGAGCACCGAGCCCTCAAGTCCGTTGGACCTGTGGACGAGTCCACGTTGTCTGGTCTTTGGCAAAATACTCGTCGCTCTGGAGCCAATAGAACGAGGCGTGCCTCCTGCTGGCTTGGAAAAACAAAAAATAAATGACTCTTGTTAGTGAGCTCACTAAAGGAAAGCTGGAAAAATAGGGTCCTCACACACAGCCGATGGGGTTGGCGAGAAGAGGCAAACGGACAAAATCTCACTCTGTTTTGGAAAGCTCTTCTCCCAAATAGAGCAGCCTCTGCTCTGTTTTTGTCCATTCTGCTCATCTCCTGACAGGTACATGTACCGTTGATCGCATGCAACCAATATCTTCTCCAAGGACAGGGGCAGTGCTTGACAGATGAAGCCTACTGATTGTATAAATATGACCTGCTCCCAAGTTAGTTTTCTCCGGTTTCCTCTCATCTCTCCTTACCGACGCCCTCGCTCAATTAAAGTCGTCAACAACAAAATCTTCCCCCCCTCCACCATCCTCCTTTAGGAGTTTCTGTCTCTCTCTCTCTCTCCACCCATCACTCTCCGCCTCGCGTGATCTTCATTTCCTTCCTCCTCCTCCAACTCACGAGGATCAGCACCCCTCTCAACAATGTCAGAATACACTACTAAGTTTGAGGCTCAACAGCTGAACGATCGACGTCGTGAAGCCCTCGCCAAAATCGACAATGCTGAATTTGGCTGGTTTCACATCCGCGCCTGTCTGGTCGCCGGTGTCGGTTTCTTCACAGACGCCTACGATCTTTTCGCCATCAACCTAGTCACCCCCATGCTCGGATTCATCTACTTCTCCGACGGCATCCTACCTTCGGATCTCGACCTTGGAATCAAGGCTGCGGCCTCTGTCGGAACATTCATTGGACAGGTTGGCTTTGGTTACTTGGCAGATCGTGTCGGCCGTAAGCGAATGTACGGTGTTGAGCTGATGATCATCATTGTGGCTACCCTTGGTCAAGCTGTTTCCGGCAACGGCTACGCTCTGTCTCTGCCTGCGAGCCTCATCCTCTGGCGTGTCATTGTTGGCATTGGCATTGGAGGCGACTATCCATTGTCAGCTGTCATTACTTCCGAATTTGCAACAACCAACCGCCGTGGCGCTATGATGGCGGCCGTCTTTGCTATGCAGGGCTTTGGATACCTGACCACCGGCATTGTCACCATCATTCTTCTCTCGGCCTTCAAGACTTCAATCATCGCCAATCCTCAAAACTTGGATTACGTTTGGCGTATCCTCATTGGCTTTGGATGTATTCCTGCCATGGTGGCCGTGTACTTCCGTTTGACTATTCCCGAGACCCCTCGTTATGTCCTCGATATCGAGAACAACCTTAACAAGGCTGAGCGTGATGTCGACCACGTCCTCAAGAGCGGCGGTCGTAACTACCTCCAATCCTCTGAGGATGCCGAGGAAGCTGTCGTCTCGAACCCTACTGTGGTGAAGGGCTCCCTGTCCGATTTCTGCGCCTACTTTTCCAAATGGGATAACTTCAAGGTTCTCTTTGGTACCTCCATGGCCTGGTTCGCTCTTGATGTCGCCTTTTATGGTATTGGTCTCAACAACTCGTTCATTCTGTCATCGATCAACTTTTCGGACGTTCAGGGCAACAGCTTTGCCACCTGCTGGAACGCCGCTGTGGGTCAGATCATCATTGTCCTTCTTGGTGCTATCCCCGGCTACTGGGTGACCGTATTTACCATTGAGCGCCTTGGCCGTATCAAGATCCAGGTGATCGGCTTTGTAGTGTCTTGTGTTCTTTTCTGTGTCCTTGGATTCGCCTACAATCCTATCAAAAACCATTCAGCTGCCTTGTTCATTTTCCTCTTTGCCGCCACTCAGTTCTTCCAGAACTTTGGACCCAACGCCACCACATTCATTATCCCCGGTGAAGTCTTCCCTACACGATACCGTTCGACTGGTCACGGTATTGCTGCTGGCTCTGGCAAGTTGGGAGCCATCATTGCCCAGGTTGGATTCTCTCAGCTCAAGGACCGTGGTGGCACGAACATGTATATTCCTCAGCTTCTTCAGATTTTTGCTTTGTTCATGTTCATCGGTCTTTTGTGTACTTTCTTGATTCCCGAAACCAAGGGCAAGACCCTAGAAGAGCTAGCCAACGAACCCGACATGAACATGACTTCACGCCGACCCAACGCATTGTTGGATGACGACTACTAGAAGTAAAGATAAACAAAGAGAGATTGCCACTGTATTCTACCCTTCTTCCTTTTTTCCTTTTTTCCTTTTTTTCGTTTTCTTTTTGCCGATATACCTAAACCACGCGCTTTCTCTTTTCCATGGCAAAAAAAAAAAAGTAAAATAAAATCTGTACATATTCGACCAGTCATTGTCCCCGATGCTTCCAGTACCTCTATTCTTTCTTTTATGAAAAAAGAATTTAGTCAGTTCTAGATGGTATTGAGGTAATCCCACGAGCCTTTCGGGAATACAATGACTTTGAATATCGTCTGTGCTTTATACACAAGGCATGCTTTGTCTATGATGGCAAGATGCTATGCTATTAGCCTTCTCTTTTTATCCATCCTCGCTGTGTGTGTGTGTGTGTGTGTGTTTTTTTTTTTTTTTTTTTAAGACCATGGATTGGCCATTGTTCTTTAGTGGCAGTCTTTGCAATCATGGTTGTCCTTACCAATATAGAATAGCAGTAGGCTACAAACAACGTGTGGTGGCAACTCTAGACAGACATGATCGAGAGGAACTCAAGCTTAATCCTTTCCTATGCCAAGCCACCTCTGTCGCAGGCGGTGGAGAGGGCAAATTTGGATCTTGCCGCGAGGAGGGAGGAACCTTCTTTTTCAACTTTCTTGACTTGGTGAGACGCCACCCAGAGAGAGGGGCAAGGGGAGGTGCATGGATGAGCGGATATCGTCGCTGGACATGGTGGCATCCATCGATCACAATATCTATGATCTCTGTCATACTCAGACCGCCAAACTTTCAAGGAAACGACTATCGAATGCCTTCTGGATCGATTTTTTTTTCTTTACTCTCAGTTATTCTCTTTTCGGGATGATCGGCCTATCTACTTTTTGTTCGCTGGGAGGGCTTGCCAACTGCCCCGACAACATAATCTCGTTTGCGGCAAAAAAAAAAAAGAGGCGATCTAAATCTATATGAATCCAGACCAATCCCGATTTAGCTCTGGATGGCACCGACTTGTGCAATGGCATCATAGAGATCATCGCTCGACAGATTACGATGGAGAAGATAGCCCACAAAAAAAGGGGGAGAGAGACGGAATCGGCTCGGGAATCTGATTTTGCCACAACTTGGAAACTCAACAACCACACACGACTCGACCGATTATCATACTCCATGACCATGAACGCGATCACTTACCAAATCCACTCTTTGGGGAATGACGGAAACCTTTTCTTTGATCTCATTGGACCGATCCCTTAGGCATCTCTCAATATGTCTGACTCGAAGAGCGTTCAGTGCTACGGCCGCAAGGCAAGTCATCGTGTTTTTTTTGTGAAAAAAAAAGAGATCAGCAACAGGACTACATGAGGACAGGCTCAGGATGCCCGACTTGAGGTTGAAATGATTTAAGGAGGAGCAAGCAAGAAGCATAGGAAAGACATCAGCAATCGACCAACAACAACGAACCACGGTCAATATCTTTGATGTCAGAATAAGAGTCAGGAGCACTTTGTCGTCCAGCATCTTTTTTTTTTTATTTTCTGGCACCCTCGACTCGGCATCACGATCTTGGTTACTGGCTCCATCACCTTTTTGGCATCAACTTGACCGGTTCCCCGCAAATTCTATTGCCGGATAGAACTCGACTCTTTTTATTTTTACACTCGCCTACTATTGACAGGACACACTTTGGACAGACCTTTTTTTTTTTGGCCACCCCCAACTCCATCCTATCAACGACTCTATTTGCAACTGTCTACCCCTTTTTACTCCCTGAAGCAGACTCGGCACTTGTGATCTCCAGGACACTTCTCAGCTACCATGTCTCATAAAAAAACTCACCTCCCCTCCAGAGGATGTGATCGCCGTCTTGACGCACCAGCACACTTATCTAACGACCTGGATACACCTTTTCCTCCTCCAATGACTGGAATTAATAGAAAACCGCCACCGCTGTTGCCCACTGCAAGGCCGGCCGTGGTCTCATCCGTTTGAACGGATCTCCCCTCGAGCTCGTTGAGCCCGATATCTTGAAGTTCAAGGTCTACGAGCCCATCCTCCGCGTCGGCTCTGAGAAGTTTGCCAACGTTGACATCCGTATCCGTGTCAAGGGTGGTGGACACACTTCTCAGATCTACGCTATCCGCCAGGCTCTTGCCAAGGCCATCGTCGCTTACTACCAGAAGTTCGTCGATGAGGCCTCTAAGAACGAGCTCAAGCAGATCTTCCTCCAGTACGACCGTACTCTCCTCGTTGCCGACCCTCGTCGCTGCGAGCCCAAGAAGTTCGGTGGTGCCGGTGCCCGTGCCAGGTAAAAAAGAAAAAAAAAAGGATAATGATCGATAATGCTAGATTTTGGTTTATTAGAAAAGCTTCAGTCTGATCACAACTTTTTGCTAACTCGCTTCTCCCTTCTCTCCTTTATTTCTTGTATTCACTTCCTAATAGATACCAGAAGTCCTACCGTTAAACGTCGATGGGAGGAGTGTGTGCAGGACGCTGTGCGGCTTCTGGTTTTGCGGACGGAGTTGTTTTTTTCAGGGGCCCTTTCTTTACCTTTCAAAACTATACTCTTATTGTTCGGCCTGTCATCTGGACCGCTCGTGCATTCAAATAAACAAAAAAAAATTAAGCTCTTTGTAACAGTCGAGTCAAAAAAAAAAAAAAAAAAAACCTCCACTGGCCCATTCTCAAGGAATCTCTCAAGTCTATTCTTTGGTTGGGCATAGAAACTGCTAGCAAGGCGAGGTATCATTGCCTTGGAGTTTTCCTGCCATGACAAAAATTCAAATGCTTGATACGTCCAGCTTTTAGGCAAGTAGGCCTTTGATATCAATGCGATTCAAAATATGGACTATGGAGTCCACTTTGCTCTGTCACTAAATGCTTTAGTTTTGGAAGAACTTTGGGAGAGAGGTAAAGGACGCGGAAGAAATAGTAGGGCCCACAATGGGGGCAGCCAGATCCTCTAAAAAAAAAAAAAAAGTTGACAGCATACTCCTAGTTCTGGCAGAGTTCTCTGCCAAAGCTTGTGAGTAGGCTAAAAAAAAATCGGAACTTCCCTTAATATAAATTCTCTCCTTCTGACCAGCGTGCCCGCTTTTTCCGCATTTTCTTTTTTTTTCCTTTTTTTTCATGGACACCATTGGAACGAACATGATCAGCCGATGTAGACCACTCGCCGCGCGTCTTCCAGGAGCCGGAACCATAGGCTTGCGCTATTCGCCGCGCGTCCCTCTCTGGACCCGGAGCCTTCATTCTACGGCCGTATGCCGTATGGACAATGTCTCGCCATCGTCTAATGATCATAACTCTCAGACCGCATCCAACACGTCGAACCAGGACACGGAAAAAGAAGAGCCACCTACTGAACAGGAGATCCAGACTAGGGCCTATGAGTTTCGTATGTAGTGAGCGATCGCTCCACCATCCCGTCCACCCACCTTGGACTATTTGCGTGCCTCTCATCGTATCCACAGCCTTTTTTTTTTTTTTTTTTTTTTTTTTTTTTTTTTTTTTTTTCGCGTCGTGAAATCGGCTTGCGTAAGCTGTCGGACCTGATGGCCTCTACCTTGTCTTTTCTCGCTGCTTCTACTTGATCTAATATTCAATTGGATTCTCACCATTTATTTTTATTCTTCTTTTTGTCTTTACAGCTTGGTTGTATAATGGTTCCAGCTATCTCTCCAGGATCCCCAACTATCCATACGCAAAGGCACCCAAGGTCTGGTCCATGCTCGGCTATATCCCGCAGTCTATTCAATATATGATCTGTAAATCCGCCTGTGAAAGAATGTTGCGCAACAACACCTCTCAGGAATACTTTCCAGATCAGTTCTTGCAAGGAGGTAAAATGAACGATCGTGTAGGGGAGGAGAAAAAATATGAACGTCTTACATGAATTTTCTCTCATTGTGCAGCAACTCACTATCCACTGAACATATTTTCGGGAATCCTATCCAAAAAAAAAAAAAAAAAAAAAAAAAAATAGCTGGACTGGCGATCCACCAAATGTTTCCATTTCTTTCGACAGGAGTCGACAGAGAACCATTGAACGACATGATGACACACGAACTCTATGAACTCTTTGAAGCAGAGCTCCGAAGACAGGAAGAGGTCCGTTCGGATGTCAAGATCAATCTCGCAGCCGTTCATGATGGTGTTGTCAAGGATGTTTGGGTACAACTGGGACCCCGCCTTCGATCCAGCACCCCAAGAGGATTTATTCGTTGGAGGTGGCAATCCTTGACAGTTGCTCTCCGAGCAGCAACGGACCAAATGTCATCTCGAGACCAGGTGGCGCGCATGATGATGGAGGGTGTCCAATTCAAGGTTGATGTTGAATGTAAGATCTATTTTTCTCCTGGTAACTCTTTCTCTTTGCTTGATACGACTACTAACCCTCCACTCCCCCTTTTCTTCCTTCCAATACTATCGCTGTGTAAACACGATAGTTGACGCTTCGATAGAGTACACCGTGAATTCGCAGGAATTGAACTCGGAGGTGATCTCTGATTTCACGCGTCGACCATTGCTTGTTCGTTTCGAAACGCCATTTTTTGAGCCAGCCGAGACGATGGTGGCATCCCGAAGCGTGACCCGTCCTCATGAGGCCCCCATTGATTGGAACTGGCGCATTTCAGACATTGACTATCTTTTGGAGCAGGATTTCGTTGTAAGACGTCAACGCGAAGATATTCAGGATGAACAACATGCTCAAAGAGAGATGGAAATGTAGAAAAAAAGGGGGAGGTCTTTTTCTTTTCTTTTTTCTTTTTTTCTTTTTTTCTTTTTATATAAGAATACCTAGAAGATCTAATATGTTCAAGCGATCAACGTAACATATAAATGATGGATTTTTTGGCATTACAGACTCCCATCCACCTGGAAGAAAAGACAATACAGAGGCAGAGGCAGAGACAGAGACAAAGGCAGAGACTTGATTTATAATTATACAGGATGACACTCTTAAAAAATCTACAATTTCATATTAGCTTCTTGGCTTCTCATCGCCATCAGGATCGATCGAAACCCCTTCACATCGACTCAATTTCTCTTGAGTATCTGGATCTGCTACAGCAGAGGACTGTGTCGCAGGAGCCGATTGCGTGGCAGGGGAATTAGGGATCAAATACAACGACACGGCAATTCCCAGGACACCAAGTCCTGCAACAGCAAAAAGTCCGTTCCTATAACTCTCCATCAAAGGTCCTATTTTATCCGCAGTTGCTTGCACATGGACAGTATTTTCGGCAATAGCCGTAACAAGGACAAGTCCAATGGGTCCACCGATCTGCATCCCTGTCGAGTACAGGGCACCGACCACTCCTTGATCTTCACTTTGTGCATCCTTGAGAGCTATGATCTGGGTGGGCAAGGTGCTGGTTCCTAATCCAATGACATGCACCAAGAGTCCACAGAATGGAAGACCCCAATAAGACATGGAGGGCTTGACAAAGGCAAACATAATGGCAGCCACGCTCCGAAACAAGAATCCAACCAGGATAAAAGGCTTGAGACGATACTTTGGCAAGATCTTTCCCAGGATCGTAAAGGTCACAATCGCCAACAAACTATGGGCCAAAAAGGCAAGCGCGGTTTGCATGGATGTGTATCCGAGAATGTTTTGGAAAATCAGGGTCGTAAAGTAGGTAAACCCCTGGAACTGTCCTTGTAGGAAAAGGATGGCCATAAACGCAGACGAAAAGTTCTTGAGACGCCAGATATGAAGTGGCATGATCGGATTGGAAATCACTCGAGCCTCGACCCACAGGAACATGATGAGGAGCACAATACCGGCGGCAAGGACTGGGAGGGTCTGGACAGAGGCCCAGCCTGCGGAGGAGCCGGTTGAGACATAGTAGATGATGCAAATCAGACTAGAAGTTGCAAGCAACGACCCAATGATATCAAGCTTCTTCCGGTTGGATGCACTTGGAGCCGAGGACGGAATCGTGATTATGCCAAGGAAAAAGAGAATAAAAGAAAAGATGGACGAGAATCGAAAGATCCAACCCCAACCCAAAGAGGAGACCAGTGCACCTGCGAGCAAGAGACCCACAACGGCTCCACAAGCACCGAAACCAGAAAATATGGACAGAGCCTTTATCCGTTTGGGACCCGCGGGGATGTTGGTCGTGATCAACCCAAGAGCACTGGGGACACTCATACTTGCTCCAATCCCTTGCAAGGCACGAATGATGGAGAACAAAGCAGGCGACGTTGTAAAAGAGACAGCGAGTGACCAAACGCCGAACCAGACTTGACCGACAAGAAAGACCTTGCGATGGCCGTAAATGTCGCCGACACGACCTGCCAACAAAAGAAATCTAAAAATAACAAAAAGCCGATCGAGGTTAGGAGTCTTTTTTTTTTTTTTTTTTTTAAAGATGATTTATGTTGCCTCAGAAACCATTGCCAGGTTGAACATACCCTCCAAAGGTGACAATATAAGAACTAATGATCCATTGGGCATTGTAGTTGTCAAACCCAAGCCTTTCAGAGATATCAACCAAGGCGACAGTCATTGAGGAACCATTGGCTAAAGAATAGAACAACAACCATTATTAGTATTCCTACTCTCTCTCTCTCTCTCTCTTTCTCTTTGAAAGTCGTGACAGACTGAGGCGTGAATAGCGACTCACTTACCAATATCGATGAATTGAGCCAACGAAACGACATAGAGCATGACCTCAGGGAATCTTTGTTGAAAGAGTGCCAGTCTGCTCTGTAGTTTTGACTCGGCATTCTCCATACTTGAAGGAGAGATCGGTTGGTCGCTGGAGGGTAATACGATTTCTCCCTTGATTTCTTCTTTTCCAGCATCAATGACTATACTGGTAGAAGCACTGGAGGGTATATCATACTCAAGTCCTTCTTGAGATATGAGAGAGGATGGAGCTTTAGGATTAGGTGCTGCCATGAGTGGTATGGTAGACTAGAGGATTAACGATAGGTAATATGAAATGAATAGGAACGGAAAGGGAGTGGAGTGGTGGAGTGGTGGAGCGGTGGACTGGAGTGGAAGGGAAGGGAAGGAGGAAGGCCTTGGATAAGAATGGAAAGAAGAAGATGGGATGGACATTCATAATACGCTTTTGGTTCCTACTTTCTTATATATCCAAGTCCGTTGAAAGTCCATTAGGTCCATAGGCAGGTAGCCCGCCTGGATAGGCACTAGCATCATCACAATTGCAACCGACAAAAAAAAAAAAAAAAAAAAAAAACTGAAAATTTGCTCCCTTGCTCCAATCCTAGAAAAGCCCCTTGAAAGGCTGAGTAATTTCTCTGTTGGATCCCAAATCCATGTTGCTCAATACGGAAGAGGAGGGGAAAAAAGTAACAATAGACCATAGACCATAGAAAGGCGGAATAGAAACGATTGCCGTTTTCAAACCGTGGGTATAACGCTCCCGTCTTATAGGATGGAAATGCCCTCGCCCTTCCCTTACACAACATTACTTAAACTTCCCACTCAAAATAGAAACCAACATCCAGGGACACCAAGACCTTCAATTATGTGATGCATTAAGCTCAGCAAATAGACAAACACTGATACAGGAACGAATTGTGTTTAGACCAGAGCACTGGCAGACGATGGAAGAGATAGACGCTTTAATGGGTAAAGAGTATTTACTTCTTCTTGTTGGCCTCCTCCTCCTCCTTGGCCTTGCGACGGGCCTCGCGGATACCGTGAAGACGAGCAACGGAGCGAGCCTTGCGGAGCTGAACGAATGCGGAAGACTTCTTCTCCTCCTCAGTGATCTTGCGAGCCTTCTCCTTGGCCCAGACCTGGGTGACAGGGAAGAGAGCACCAGTCAACTGGGTGGCGTTGGAGAGCTCAGCAGGCTGAGAGTCACCAGCCTTGACCTTGCCAACCTTGCGGGGGAAGACAATGAGCTTGCTCTTGTAGGCCTTAAGGCGCTGGACATTGAGCTGGAGGGACTCCTCGGACTTGTTGCGACGGCGAGCATCAACAGAGATACCGATGGAGAGAGCCTCCTTGCGGCGGATACCAGCAGCCTGGAAAACAAAACAAAGGGTAGCGTAAACATTGGTTGTTAGAATTAGTTGATCATCCATAGTCAAAACTCAAAGAAAAGAAGATGCTTTGGTCGCAAGATAAGGTGTTGGCGATTTGTGTGTTATGTGTTGATATCCTTGAAGAGTCAGGTAACCAAAGATAGAAACAGTGTGCTGCAATTCAATGGTTGATATTTTCCGTGCTAAAGTGCTTCCTGTTCAAATAGAGAACAAGTGCGGTTGGATCCACTTTTCAAGCCTATCTTCTCTCTTTGTTGCTGCTGACATCTAGTGCGTTGATTGTGGGCGAATGTCTCCCTCCTGAATCTTGGTTTAAAAAAATGAAGATTGAAAGGCGTACCTTGAGCTCATCAAGAGTGAAGCCACGACCAGCACGGATCTTGGTGTTGTACTTGATGGTGGGGCAGCGGACAGCGGGGCGGAGCAAGCCATCGACGGGGCGAGGGGCAATGCGAGCAGCCTTCTGGACACGCGCGATGCGTCTGGACTTTTTGCGACCGGCCTGGTCCAACCAGGTCCTGACGCGAGTCTGCCAGTCCTTGCGGAAGTGCTATTTTTTTTTTTTTTTTTTTTGACAGATTGTCGGGTTTGAGGATAACTTTAGTAAATTTGCAAACGTCCATGACTGTAAAATGAACTTTGTCAACGTCCATGACATATTGGTAAACGCACCTCTCCAGGCAAAAGATTGTTGTGCTTCATGGTCTGCTTCAATCAACCCCGGTATTTCCATGATCCATGTCGTATACAGCCGCAGAGCGAGAGTATCCAGAGAGGCGTCAATTACAGAATTGAGAGGGCCGATCCAAAGAAAAGGCATCAAGTAAGCGCGTTGCACCAAGCAGTGTCGAAGTGGCCGAGTCAGATATAGGAGAGTGAAGAGATATCAGTAGAAAAGGGGAGTCTGAGAGTTAGAATGACTGTAAAGCTGCATCAAGATCCCTTGTTCTCTCTTTTGGTTGCATGGATTCTGTTCATCCGCCTCAGAGGTCGTCTCCTGTCTATACAAATCAACAGTGTTGAAGATCGCCACCGAGTTGAACCCAGATCTGCATTAAGACCAGACTACTGTTCTGTGATCGAGATGTTGGTGCTGTCTGAATGAGTCGGTAGAGCATCAAGTCTTTTGAAACCAATGGATCGTTCATCGTTTTAGTGAATGCTTTTGAAGAAGCCATGGATGTTGCCTTCCGCTGTCAAATCTCGTCAAAGGGTAATGAGATGAATTCATCGAGTGCTTTTGAGCCGGGTATCTTTGCTAAAAATCCCGTAAGGTTGGTAGGACTGAAGTAGTTGAGGTATCGGGCTGGATGGTCATGGAGTCAGTGTGTCGATAGATCGATGTATGGGTTGATCGGCGGATATAGGCGTGTCCTGAGATGGATGCATAGGTGCCTCCTTGGTAGCCCATGCGTGGATGGTGCTGTATCCTCTCGCTCCTTTTCCGCCCGCTCTCTAGAAAACGGTTTTGCATACCGATAAATTGGATTAGAGCAAAGGGAGAGCTCTCATGGCTGTCGGGCACTCATAAATTTTGTACAGACCAGCCTGGAGGAGGAACGACTCTCTGATTAAGGGGTGTTTGCCTGACCAGGCATTTTTTTTTTTTCTTCCGTTGGTTGCTGGCGAAACCGCCTGCTCATGGGGCTGCTCATGTCTCCAGAAGGGTGTCCCACCTGTGAGTGGTAGATGAAAGAAGAGACAAGTCGGTGAGTGGGTGGGTGGGTGAGTAAGTGAGATGTGTGAGATGGGCAGTGGATAAAGGGATGACAAAGGGCTTCTTTCCCATTTCCTTTCTTTCTGGCAGCTCCGTCAGATTCCAATCTCTTCTACGCAAACTGCTTCTATCCAACCTAGCCGCACAGGTGGAACGCACGCGCCAGCACGGAAGAGCCCTCGCCGGTCGCACCGGCATCGTTACTCCTCTTTTCCTTCTGACCTTTCTTACCACCACCACGCTGTACTCCCTAAAAAGCTTTCTCTCACACCACACACACGCACATACACATACTCTCAACCAGCTGTGACCCCATCCACAACACCCATCCTTCCCATTCTCTCCTTCTCTCCAGGCTTTGCCCTTTTAGCTTCCTTTCCTGCTCTTGGTCTCCTTTGCTTCCACGGCTTCCTTTCCTATTGTCGTGGATCGTGTCTCCCACCGTTGCTAGTCTCGCAACATTCACACCCCCTTGCCTCGTCAGATCCATTGTCTTCTTTTCTCCTTTGCTCCTTCCCCTACTCCTTTCCTTTCTGGCACACCCACGCCCCGTTACCAATAACCCCCTCATCTCCACCTCGTCTTCGTCCTACCCTGTCCGGCGCCAGTGACACGGACGAGCGCCGCGTGCACACGCCATGGGCAACGTCTATTCCATCACGCTTTGCGATAGGGACCTTCACCATGTTCCGGACGACATTTACAAACACCATAAGCATGTAGCCAAACTACTCTTGCGTCGCAACAACATCCAAGAGGTTCCATCAGAGATCAAAGTTCTGACCAACTTGGTAGAGCTCAGCCTTCGTGACAACTTGCTGACCTCTGTCCCCGTTGAGGTATGACCGATGCTCCTCCTTCTCCTTGTCTGCAGTGCGTGGAATCCAGAGACGCTTTTTTTTTTTTTTTTTTTATCGTTATTATTGTTATTATTTCACACAGCCGGTTCAATTCTAAAGAACATTGCTCTTCCCTTCCCTCTCTTCCTATTGTCATCCTCTGCTGTTGATTTCTTGCCTGGTCTATTCACGTCTGATGTTTTCCTCACTCACTCACCCTCCTCCCCTCTCTTTCTCTTTCTCTCTCCATCTCTCCCATCTCTCCAATCTCTCTATTCTGTTTCTCGTGATGTGTCCTCTTCTATGCGGTGATGCTGTCATCTTCTCCTGTCTAGATCACACAACTGAGGCAGCTCCAAAAGCTATCACTTGCCAATAATCGCATCCAAGAACCACCGGCGCCCGTGTCCGCACTCACTCAACTAACATGGCTCTCACTGGCTAGTAATACGTAAGGAAGTGGAACAGACTCGCATCTATTGCAAAAAAGATACCAGGACAATAGCCTCGATGGATGGTAGAGAAGAGAAGAGAAGGGAGAGGAGGGCGGGGAAAGATGAAAGTAGACTCCAAAGAAGTTTACATTTCTTCATCCATATCGGATGGCTGACAACTTGCAGTACCCAGATGATGCGGTTGATGGTGTTGCAAAAAGATGAAGAGCAAGCTCGCACCGGCTCAAAGAAGTAACATCACTTTTCTCCTTTCTCCTCTTCTCTTCTTCCCTTATTCGATTCTACGTCGCTTTTCACATTCTCTCGTCACTCCTTGCTCTCTCCCTACTCCCTACAACCATCAGGCTAAGTTGGCTCCCAGATTCGTTCGCGCAGCTCCAGAAGTTGACCTCGCTTGATCTTCAGCGGAATCGGTTCAGCTCTATTCCCGAGTGTATCTTTGAGCTCAGATCCCTGACGGTCCTCTTGTTGCAAAAGAATCGTATTACGGTCATCTCACCCAAGATTGGTCAATGTTCTCAACTAGTCTCACTCAATTTATCCTACAACCGTGTCCAGCAATTGCCTGAACAAATGGCCGAATGCAGGAATTTACAACATCTCTTGTTGAGCGTCAATTCGATACAACAGTTGCCTACCATCCTTTGTGAGTCGTGGCCAAACTTGCTCAATTTGGATCTCCATACCAATGATTTGCGAGTCTTGCCAGATCAACTCGGATGTTTAAAATCCCTTCGACGACTCAACCTCGCCATCAACAAAATAGAAAAGATCCCACCGACCATTGGTCAGTTGCAACTTTTAGAATGGCTCAATCTTAACGACAACAAACTAGTTGCGTTGCCGTCCACAATGGACCAGATGCAGAAATTGGTTAAAATGGGGATTGTTCAAAATAAGTTACAGACACTACCTGCCGCCCTTGCCCGGCTTCAGCTGCTCTACAAATTGGATTGTCGACGGAACGATATTGAGTACCTACCGAGTGCATTCAAAGACATGCAGGGGATCCATAGTTTGTTGCTGGAAGAAAACCCACTCAGTTACCGTTATGGCGTCTCATCTTATTCTGGACATCCAGTGTCACTTCTCGAGTTGGCTGCAAGATCAGTTCTGGATCGATACTGTCCTCTTGAAAATGGGTCTGGAGCGTCATCTCCACTCTCGTTCCAGTATTCAGGCTCAAGTGCTAGCAGTGATGCTAGCTCGGCCACAGGGTCACCTAGCGTATCTTCTTCGGGATCCCCGCAGTTATCATGTCATCCCACTGGGACATCCATACCACCGCCTACAACGAATCAGCAGCACGGTTTTTGTAATCTAGTACCCATGCTGGCTGACTTGGGTTTGACTCGATCGAACACGGGACCTGCGTCAACGACTTCAACACCCGGTCCAGTGTCAACCACTCCTCAAAAGAGTCGATACAGTTTCTTTAGTCGTGCCTCAGCAACTGTTCATCCTCAGCAACCTTCTTCGTCAAAGTCATCGCGGTCCTCGACACTTGTTTCTACCTATTCCCAGAGTTCGTCTTCTGGTGCATCGTCCAGTTCTCGTACATGCTCCACATCTTCTTCTCCACCTGAATCAGTATCGCCTACACTCGAGAGAGTGCGGTCAGGACCGAATATTCCAACCATGGCTACAGGTGGCCCAGCAGCAGAAGGATCCAAGACGACGCGACAGAGATCACCTCCAAAATGTCTCATGCCACTCTTTCAAAAGAATTACCAGAGCAATCCTCGATTGTCTACCAGTCAGCTCCAACGTCCCTCCACGGGGAAGAAGAGGCCCCAAACTAAATTTGAACGACTCTTGGACCCTGATGTCTCACCATTACCATTGACTCTTATCGAGTTACTGTCAGCTCCGACAACCATGTGTGACTACTGTGGACAACGGATGTGCACGTCCGGTTGGATTGATTTCTTAGAACCTGCTAAACTTGGCAACTCCCGACTGATCATCCCTGTTCGGCATCGAATGTGTTCTCTACAATGTATACGACAACAGCATCGAGACAGTTTTGGAGGGGAATTGACAGAATCATTCGAGACAACTGACTTTCATATCGGACCCAATGGAGAAATGATTGGGTCAAGACCGATCGTACCAGGTGAATTGGATGATTACATGATTGAGGCGGTTCAGGAGGCTGCCGATGCTGCGGGTATATCGATTACGCATCTCCTGGAACAACACCAGCAGCAGATGCAAGCGCAGCTCACCTCTCAAGCATCAACGACAATAGAAACAGCCCAAACTCAAGGATCTGAACAACAACAACAACAGCAACAGCAACAACAACAACAACCGGCTTCTACGGAAGACCCAATTCAGACCACCACAACGGCTGGTCAGGGAACTATATCGATCGCTACGCTCCACCAGTTAGCAGCGCAGTCTCAAGGAGGAGCATTGCCCACTTCATCTGGACCCGCATCAGTTCTCCGACAAACTACCGCCCGACTACGTCGGTCTCTCTCAAGGCCCTTGACACCAATTGAGATTCAAGTGGATAGTCAGGGACAACTTCGTCGAGTGGTGTACAGACAGGCGAGGAATACAAGTCATCGGCGGAGATTCTTGGAGACCTTCCGATCTCTAAGTCAAGTGGGTCAGGGCAATGGAAATGGTCATAGTCATGGCGGAGGACTCGGTGGTCTTGGAGCGTTAGCAGCCGCTGGCTTAGGCGGCGGAGCAAACGGCGGAGGTGGACATCACCATCCACATGCAGCTGATGTTGTTCATGGACCTGGACGAGGTGGTTCGAACAGAGCTGCTGGCGAGGTGATGAACGTCACCACGTTTGCTGTAGAGTTGGAACGATTCTAAGGATTGAGGAGGAGGAGGAGGAGGAGGAGGGAGAAGGAAGAGGGAGGAAGGGGGGAAGGGAACGATGCATGAGTACAGCCCGCTGGATTATTTTAGTACCGCATCCCTACATCCGACCTGGTGCTTCTAGGATAGGGGAAATGTTCCACGTCCCTACTCTTTTCAAAGACTATCCCCAAAAAAAAAAAAAAAAAAAAAAGAGGAAGAAGAAGACGAAGAAGAAGAAAAAAAAAAAAAGTCTCCCACAATCACACATACACACATTATAGTTTCGGCGACCTCTTATCCCATCGGCCGTTCACTGTTCACTCATTATCATTACTATTCACCACCTAATCCCAAACTGTAATTATAACACCTAATTTTCCACATCCCACTCGCCTAGTTAATAGTTTTTTTTTTTTTTTTTTTTTTTTTACCTAGGAACAAAGCTGGAGGAGGAGGAGGAGAGAGAGAGAGAAAGAAGGAAAGAAGTTAAAGAGGAGTACATAGGAGAGAAAAAAAAAAAAAAAGGGAGAAGTAAGCTTGTCTGGCGGAGAGCCAATAAACCATGTTCAACTGTAGGTTGTATTACTAAGGCTGGGTTCCAAAGCTCTAGAGAGATTGCGCGGAAAAAAAAATAGAGAGAGAGAAGAGAGAGAAAAAGAAATCACTCCACTCCTCGTCTATGGCACTCCCTCTCTCTCTATTTTTTGTCCCCAAAAAGAGTAAGCGCTGAATCTTTTGATTCAACGCCCAGTTTGAGTGGTTTTATGAGTACAAAAAAAAAAAAAGGAAATGCGCCATCTAATGAAGGATGGAGTCACTTTCTCTCTTTTTCTTGCCCCCTCCCCCCTTTTTCCTCACCTCACAGAAAGAAAGAAAGAAAGAAAGAAAGAAAGAAAGAAAGAAAGAAAAAAAAACGAGTATAGTTGTCTCTCACCTGAAAAACCTTTTACCCCTGGTACCTCGTCCCCTGTATTAGACGCCCAAATGTAAAGAAAAAAAAGAAAAAAGAGAAAAAAAGATACGATAGAGTCAGATAAAGGAGAAAGGAAGACAAGAAGAAGAAGAAGAAGAAGAAAGATATGAGGAACTTAAAGATCTAGTCAGTTCATCTTGTGAGATTAAAAGAAAGGGAAAGGGAAAGAAAAAGGGCCGAGGGGTAAAAATTCTAGCGCACTTGAGAGATGGTTTCCCTTGAGCAGAAACTAAAACTATTCTGTGCGGATACAATGGGTGAGTGGGTGGGGGAGAGGTGAACACAGGATCTGCGAGCCAACCTCTTTGGGCATGAGGCAAGGTGAGGGGTGAACAAAGAAAGGATTATTAACAAGGCGAAAAAGAGATCACAGGGATATCAGCACAGGAGTACGAAAGCAGATAGGGCAGTTTTGCCCGATGCAAAGAGAGAGAAGGCTAAGGGAGAGTGTGTGTGAGAGAGAGAGCGGAGCATGGAAGCGGGAAACGAGAGCAGAACGAAAAAGTAAAGGGAAGAGAGCAACACTGGTCAGATCATACAGCTTGACCGAGGAGGGGAGGGGGGGACCGATCCGCGGACTCTGCTGTGTGGGTGAATTGTGTGTGTCGTGTGGACTGCGTGAATTTGTAAAGGAGGGGGAAAGAGTCAATAAGGAGTGAGCAAAGATCCTTGTTCGCCATAAGGTTGCTTTATCCGGCAGACGTGGCGTACTTTGCCGGGGATTGCGCCGCAGCGAGCACAGAGGTTCCAATTGCAATGAATTCACACCGGCAAGGACAGGGGTGTATGAGGGGATGGACAATGGGGGATACTTTGAAAGAGGGAGAGGGATATCCTTGAGAAGGGTTCAGGGAGTGAAAAAAAGTAGATATGAGGGTCGTCATCCGAGAGGTGCGCCGTGGTCCTCTGCGGCTAAAGTCTCTTCCGCCGGAAAACTCTGCCCTCAACTGCAGTATTTCACACGGCGGGAGGGCCTTTTGTCAGCGCTTGACCTCGTTTTGTACGCCATTGTCGACGGCAAAGATGCGTGCTCGATATGGGGCTCTTTGCTTGGTGGATGAAGGTACAGTATGTGTGTTGGCGGAGGGGTAAGAGAGAGAGAGAGATTGAGCGAACGAGCACCCGTCGCGCAACCTTAAAAATCGGCCAAATCAACCACTTAAGAACAGCCGTCTGCGCTATCCTCGATCGCTTTTTTTCTTTTCTTTTCTTTCTTCTCTCTCTCTCTTTCTCTCTCTCTGTTCGTCTCAGTGTGTGTCCATCTTGTCTTTCTCCACTCTTCCGCTCCACCTCCTTTTCTTCAACCACTCCACATTGCCGTTGCAAGTCTCCACTTCCCGCCTCGTTCCTGCATCACATCGAGAGATCTTCGCCTCCCCTTCCTCCCTCCCCTTTTCATTTTCCCTTTTCCCTGTAAACTGAATGGTTGCCTCAACGCAGAAACCCGACCCCGCCACACCCGCCACAGCCCCAGCCCCTGCTGTTGCTTCCTCTCATCACTCCTCCTCCTCAACTCTCGAAGACGCACCCACAATCACATCTGCCCCTGTCACCCAGGGATCCGGATCCTCATCAGCACTTGAACACAGCCTCTCCGAAAAGGAGCCTGTTTACTCCGGTGCATCTCCCTCCACACACGATACCACCTCAGCCCCCAAAATCGAGTTTGTTGGTTCCAAGGATGAGAGTGACGAATGCTCCCTCCCTGATGGTCCCAACGGCGATGATGTTGAGGGCTCACCTGTTGAGGAGGGTAAACTCCTTACTTATCCCGAGGGAGGATTTGGTTGGCTAGTCTGCATGGCCTCATTCGTTGTCAACTTTTTCGCCTTTGCGCCCAACATGACTTTTGGTATCTACCAAGAGGAATTTGTCCGCACAAACTACTTTCCTGGGGCCACGGTCACGGCCATCTCTTGGGTTGGGTCGATTGGTACGGCTGCGATGTTTGTCCCGGGACCCTTTGTTGCACCCATGACTCGGTTCCTTGGTCTGAGGGCCGTCGTCGCTATTGGCATTGTCATTGCTTCACTGGGTCTCATCATTGCCAGTTTTGCAACTCAGCTTTGGCACTTGTATATCACTCAGGTACGACCAAATCCCAGTCGCTTTTAATTCTATTAAAGTTACAAGAGGGGAGAGAAAGAAGAGAAGAGGAGAAGGAAGAGAAAAGAACTCTTTTTCTTTTCAGGGCTGTTCGGTTCATTATTACATGGTGCTAACCGTATACTTTCTTTTTCTTCTGTTTTGTCGATCAACGGTTACTGCTCTCTTTTTTATATTTCTTCTTTCCAGGGATTCCTCTTTGGTTTTGGAGGTGGTATGTTCCCTCAGCGCTTATCAAAGCGCAGTCTTTGTTGAACCCACATTCCCTCCCTCCCCCCCCTTTTTTTTTCTCCTCCTCGGACTTGCGGTCTTGTTTTGTTTCGGCTACCATGGGAGGATCGACTCTCTCTATCCAAGTACTTCAACCAACCGAATACACGTTCCTTCTCCCTTCTATTTAGGTATTGTCTTCTTCTCCTCCATCTCCGTCACCGCTCAGTACTTTGAGAAGAGACGTGGACTCGCGAACGGAATCGCAGTTGCTGGTTCAGGCATCGGTGGTCTTGCCATCGCTCCCTTGACTAGGTTGATTATTGACCGTCTCGGAGTTCAATGGTGTCAACGGATCATGGGCTTTGCCGTCTTTGGCTTTATGTCGGCCATTTTCCCCTTTATCCGCCCCCGTGTCAAGGCCACCAAGAAGGGACCCATCTTTGACTTGAGTCTTTTCAAACTTTCTGGCTTCAGACTTCTTCTCCTCACAGCCTTCATTGTTACCTTTGGTAAGTGATCTTCAATGACTCTTTTCTTCTCTTCCCTCGCATGGTTCGGCTCGAATGTCAATTGGCCCAAAATAGCGGGGAGGAGGGGAGAACTTGTTTGTGTATATGCAAGGTCTTCCCATGCTCTCGTCCCCACCTCCTTTTCTACTCCAACATTTCATACTAACGATCGGGATCTTCCTATTGGTTCATGCACACTTTTTTCTTTTTCTTTTTTTTTTCTTCTAAAGGTTACTTGGTACCTATTTTCTTGATCCCCATCTATACCAAGTATCTGGGCGAGCCTGCCAGCACAGGTTCCAACTTGATTAGTCTTTTCTCCGTAAGTGTCATATGACCCGATGAGACGCGTCTAGTTTTACTCATCCCTTCTATCAATTCCCAAGTCAAGCACATGAGAGCGAGTACTAATTAGATTTCTTGCTTCGCCAAACCTAATAGGGTATCAATGCGGTCTCAAGAATCTTGCTCGGTGTCGCTGCTGACAAACTTGGCCGGACAAATACTCTTTTTGTCTGTTGTTTTATGGCCGGCCTCTCTTGCATCGTTCTCTGGTACGTGTCTGTGCGCCACTAGGACCTACTATCCAGCATAGAAATGATTGAGCATCCTTTATTATTATTATTATTATTATTATTATTATTATTATTATTATTATTATTATTATTATTATTATTATTATTATTATTATTATTTATGTTTGTTTATGCACTGAACCACCACTAGTCTCCTGTCTCTCTAACCTCGTTTATTTCACCAATCAATTTTTTTTTTTTTTTTTTTTTTTTTTTTTTTTTTTTTTTTTTTTTGGCGTTTATAGGAGTTTGGCGACCAACATTACTATCCTGACAGTGTTCATGGTCTTTTATGGTCTCTTTGGAGGCGGGTAAGTACACAACAAATCTATCCACTAACGATGGTCGCTTTGCGGATCAAACTAAGACCGCATGTCGCCTTTTTTTTTGTGCTCAATGGCGTCCTCTCTCTTCCATGTCTCTGTTTCTGCCTCTTGTTCTCCTTTTCTCATTCTTTTTTTCTCTCTCGGTCTCCACATTTGGTAAAAAACGTCTACTGTAGATTCATTAGTATCTTCCCTGTCGTGGTTGCACAGGTCGTCGGTATTGAACGATTGACGGCTGCTCTTGGTTTGCTCTACTTTGGAAACTGTGTTGGTAAGTGGCTGTTGTGACCTTTTGCTCCAAAAAAAAAAAAAAAAAAAAAAAAAAAAAGGTGTGTCTGCATTGTTTCATTGGTATTTCGGACACCAGACTTAATTATTCGACTCTATTTCTTTGTTGCTATCCTGACAATTAGGTAACCTGCTTGGAGCACCCATTGCAACGGCCATCATGCGTGCCCAAGGTGGAAAGTACACAGGCGCGATTATTTTTGCAGGATTGACGCCTATTATCGCTGCATTCTTTGTCCTTGTGATCCGTTTTAGAATCAACAAGCGAATCCTGGCTATTGCCTAAAGCCTTGGAACCTCCCTTCATCTTATTTCATTTCCTCTCCCATTTCCTCTTCCATTTCCTTCTCCCCCCCTCCCCACCCCTCACTAAACTCTACTCTAATCCACCATCCAACCCCCCCCCCTCATAGATAGCATGATCACTCGCAAAGCACGGCATCATTATCCATTCAATAAAATACCAGCCATTTTTGCATTTTTAATTTAAGAAAGAAACAAGCAGGGAGAGAGAGAGAGATAGAGGGGAAAAAAAGTGACTACAACTACGGATATCTGGATGACGATATGATACAATTGGGTTGACAGACTTGCTCCTTCTCCTTTCCTTCCTTCTACTCCCTCTCCCTTCCTCCTTCTTTTCCTTAAGCGGAACAGACTCTCAATGCTTCAGATCGATTACAGACCTCTTGAGCAATAGTCGCAATTCGTTCCTCATTAGCAATCCTATTCTCAACCGACAATCGCTCCATCTCATCCTGAACATTTCCTGTCAACTCGCGCAATAACTTGGCCGATATCCGTCGCTCGTACGTTAGACTCTGGATTAAACTACCAATACACACATCCGGAGTTGAGGTACCATTCGTGTTCGTAAACGTCATGGGCGTGGCAGACCTGAGCTGTCCGACAAGACTCTTTTCCGCAATGGTGCCAACTAGGACAATTCGCATTGGTATGCTCTCACCCTGAGCATTCAATGTCACTAGCGGCTGCCATGTCGAGATCTTGCGCGAGTCGGTTGCATGTGCTCCATTGAATCGGTCGTATCCTAGAGTGATAGAGGTCGAGGCGTCCTTGCGCTGGGGTATCATTTTGCCTATCCGACCAAGGTCGAGCACTTCCATTGGCTGAGGCTCGTTGTTTGCTCTGTCAGTTGAAACATCGCCCAGAATGTCTTGTTGGAGGTATCCCGAGCGGGGACCAAATTCAACAGAGGGAGATGAAGAAGAGCGTGACTGAGCAGACCACGAGGCAAAGAATGCTTCCTTGCAAGAAAAAATCTGTCCATCCGGTGCAACAATCATTTGTTGTTCCGCTTCCTCGTCGGATGTGCTCAGGTCATCTGTCATGTCCTTGACCTTGATCGCCCATATCCGTCCCCCATATTCTCCAATACTCTCGAGTTCCACGAACACGGGCGCGCCAAGACCCCCGACGGCTTCTAGATACTCGGCTGTTGCCTTGCCTGACCAAAGCGCTACATGTAGATCGTCCGGTTGAACCCATCTATGGAGTTCTTTTCCTGCAAGCCCAAAAGGTGGCTCAACTTTGATCCCCTCATACTCTCCGCCTGCATGAGTCAACTCCCTCAAGAACCTCTGTACGGCAGGAGAAAATTTGACGCCTGTATAGGGAACTACTTTGCCCACTTGTATCCGGGACCGCTTCCGGGGTACGTAGGTCTCAACGGGGTCCCAAAGTCGAAGGTGCTCTAATTCGGGGCGTCTACGGGGCAATGGCCCCACCCCCGCCACCAGAAAGGGACCGCCGTGCGTCTCTATTTCGACCTGTCGGTTATTGGCAGAGACCATGTCTAGGACGAGCTTGATCTCGAGTCCAGGATCCATGTAGATCAGGGGCTCCTTGACGGTGGTGATGTCGAATTCCTTGAGCATACCATTCCGGAGCCATTCCTCTCCTGCTTGCCGGAATGCAGCAATCTGACAAGGACGGTCATCCCAAAGATGCATAGACTCGACGGTTGGGTATTCCAGCAGGATATTATACAAAAAGTCGAGTTTTGTGCTAAAGGTATGGACCTTGAGGTACTTTTCAGGCGGCGAGTCTCCGATGGCGGCGACGGTGGTTGGTTTAGCGGCGATGAGGTCGAATGTAAGGCCCTTTTCGGAGACCATACGGAGAAGCTTCTCTCCGAAGACAGGCGCATTCCTGCCTGTCAAGAGCACCGTCAGACAATTTGTACTCTCCGCCGAATCGCGAACGCTTTGTACCTGAAACGCATGATGATTATAATTGTGATTGTGGTGATAGAGTGCGATGGAACAAGAAACAGCTGTTAGTCAGTAGAGCGACAGGACAGAGAGGAAGGGGCTCTGGGTTTGCGGAAATTAAGCAAGTGTACATGGGGAAAGAGAAACAGATAGAAAGAAGGGATTCGAGCTGCATGCAGGAGCAGCCTTGGTGTCCATCTGTCTACAGACTGTTGCTGCAGTCCAACGGAGCCAGGCCTCGCTCCAGGGTCCAGGCCAATAGGGCTAAATTGCCCGAAAGATACGTACCACGTCTTCATTCCACCATCCCGCCCAGCAGGAGGCTTCGACTTCAGGCCCAAGGTCTAAAGTGGCCGGGTTGTGCCACCATCCCGTATTGCAGTAGTTCCAAGAAGTTAGGACCCCAACGAACGAAGGGTCCCACAGGGCGGGGTTAGGGAGAGGTGACTGAAAGAGGGTCTGGTCAAAATCAAAGATGTTGACTCGGCGAATGTGAGCGGTAAAGTTGACATCGGTCATTCGTTTTGATGCAGCGACCACTGCATCATGACTTGTCAGTGGGTAGCTTGATTCGGAGGCAGTCGGCATGGGCGAGCGCAGCAGTAGGGGGGGAATGAGTAAATAGGGTTTTGTCTGTTGGGTGGGGAGAGAGAGAGAGAGAGAGAGGAGAAAGGCGGGCTTGAAGAACAAAAAGAAGGTGAGTTGAGTTGGGAGAAAGAAAGAAAGAGAGAGAGAGAGAGGAGGGAGGACAGAGAGGTACAGGCTTGATAGTATCGATGAGCGGACGAGGGTTAGGATGAGAATCAAAAAGAAGAGATGAAGAGATGGGATGGATGGACAGAAATTAAATAAAAAGAGAGAGAATGGAGATGGTGCAATGGACGAATGGGATATTCGGACAGAAAGGAGTGAACAGAGAAGAAGAAAAGAGGAAGAAGAAGAAGAAGAAAAAAAAGAGAGTTTAAAAAGGATGTCAGCAAAGCCTGTTCTTTTCCTGTGTGGCCCTGCCTCACTGTTGTTTCGGCAAACATTTGGCCTAGTCTACCTCGGCATCGCTACTTTTAGTCCGACACCAAGGTAATTGCCTTTAAAAAAATAAAAAAGTAAGGACATGTGCCCATGCTGCGACCCATTGCTGCAGCTCCTGTTCCATGTCTGTGGTGCTGTCAAAGACGTATCGGAGCACGTCCTTGCGGTGGCCCGTGGCACTCTTATGCTGGATCCTTGGGATTAATCACCCTCGGACGGTTGGGTTGGATTGGGCTGGGCTGGTTGCTGGTTGGTTGGCTGGGGAGATGAGCCTCTCCTGGATCTCTTTCCGAGATTTCTCGCTTTCTTGCCACTCTGTTGAGACCAACGCCATCTGGTCAGGGTCCTCTCTCTCTCGCTCTCTCTCTCTTAGCACCACACCTCGCCCTCACACTCCTACACACTCACCGGATCTCTCTTTCTCTCTCTCTCTCTCTCTCTCTCTCTCTCTCCCTCCCTCCCTCCCTCCCTCCCTCTCAAACACACTCATAATCTATCTGAAACCCACTTCCGTCTCGCTAATAATGCTACCAGCCCCAGTCTCTGGGCGCAGTCAACTAGAATGCCCTGAGGCCAAGATGCCTATCCGGGTAATTGAGCTATCCTGGTCCATGTCCACGCCCCACCCCTCCCCTGGTCACTGTCATGTAGGATGAGCGCACGGGCCCTTTGGCTGAAGCGGAAAATGAAGGGGGACCCCTCCTTCTGTTGAGGTGCTCTCTCTTTTTTTTTTTTTTTTTTTTTTTTTTTGCTAGTCAGCAGTCTCGCGTAGTTGTTCATATCCCACAGACGGTTTGACTACGCGTATCGCGTATTTCTCCTTTTTCCTTTTACTGTTTATAAATTACCATAGATCGTACCTAAAAAGCTAATAACCACTAGTCTATATCAACCTATAGCAATAGGCCATAGGCTAACGATGCAACAAGGGCCAATCCCAAGATGGACGACGGCCTTGTTGGCGTGCCAGTGTTCCCTACCAGGGATTCATCACCACCATCATTGTTGTTGTTGGAGGGTCTTGCAGACTTGACCATGGCCTGGCATACCGTCTTTCCTCGAGCACTCGCCTTTACCTTGGACAGACTCGAACAGTCAAAGTCTTTGCTACTGGAGAGGACTGACATGCCTCCAAGGACTGATGTGACCGAAGGTAGACTCATGTTCGTGAGATCGCCTCGGATACTGAGCACACCTTGAATCTCTCTAAGCTTCTTGAACCCATCAATCGTTCTCAGCTCTGTGTTGTTGGCAATTAGCAACGCTCCACCAATAGAGGCCAGATCTGGGAAAGAAATGTTGGAAAGAACATTATTGGAGACAATGCTCAGGGTCTGGCCGACAGTCCTCAGTGCAGGTGCATGGATCATCTTGAGGTTCGTCTCATCAAAGGAGAGACTTGCACTGACAGAGGAAAGAGCTGGTGCCTGCCAGTCGGTCAAGTGTCGGAAGGTACAGTTGGATGCGGCGGTGAGGTTGGAGAGATGAAGACTGCAGCCTTTACCCTGACCTTCTAACAGACCATTTCCTGCAACAACAAACCGACCCGAAACCGATTTCAATTGTGGCATCTCGATATCCTTTAGGAACTTGTTATTGCTGATACCCAAGTCGGTCGCCTTTTGAAGACTTGACCAAGGAAGAGAGCCGGTGTTATCGAGAGCCGTGTCTTCAATTTTGAGAGAGGTTAGGGACTCAAGCGAAGAGAGTGACAGCTGTCGAAGACTCGGTGCTGTGATAATTTCTAGAGCATTCATAGACTTGAGGTTGGTCATGCTGATGGTAGTGAGCGCCGTGTTGTTAAATAGAGTCATTGTGCCGGTACATGTCTGAAGATTGTCCAGTGAAAGAGCAGTGAGGTGAGAGCTGGAGCTGACTTTGATCGTTCCTGTGAGACTCTTTAGCCCTGGCCAGACAAGTGCATTGATACTGGGTCCATTGACTGTGAGAGTTCCGCTAAAGGTCGAACAGCCGGCCACGGGTGTCAGGTCCGCTTCACTTGCCACGGTCACTTGGTTGGTGCATTTGTCTATTAATACGGAATACAGAGAGAGAAAGAGAAAGAGAGGAATATCGCGTTGCGCGATAATTTCGGATTGTTGAGCAAAATTGAGCGAACGAGGTGTGGGTGAGGTCGGTGAGCGTTCGCACCGCTCATCCGAGAAAATATATAGGGTGCCTCCGAGAGACCAAAAAGTCTACCTTGCTGAGCGCTGGCAGCTATTGCCGCCGAGAGCAACAAGAATACAGCTGAGAGACGGGCCATGGGGCCACTCAATATCGCTATCGGTCAAAGGGAGGCTAGAAGGAAACCTGCTGCCTTGATGTTTTCAAGGGGAATAGTGGCACGCAAACCGTTATATTGTTCAGAGCGGTGGCGGAAATGATACAAGAGCAAAGGGGGGTGCAAATGGAGCAAAGTGTCTGTGTCTTGCGAGCCATGGAGTCTGTTCTTTATACCTGACGGCCCTGGTCGTAGAAGAGTTTCTTTCGAAGCGATTCTGATCCTAGATGAGAAGGAAGAGGAGCAAAGGATAAGTTTAGGACGAAGGGTCTGTCACTGGAAGCAGTGTCACAGGAGTTCAACGTTCCTGTCTGAGCTGACTGTGAGCTTGTCCTTGGTTGGGCAATGGGAGAGAGAGAGAACAAAAAGAGAAATAACTGCTGACTGGATCGGGAACAGCGAGTGGCGCTGTTGAGCGAGACAGAGAGTGGAGAGAATGAATACACAGAGAGGGTGATCGTCAAACTCATCAATCACCGTGGGATAAATTTGGCCAGCTCTCCCACTCTCCCTCTCCCACCCTCTCTCTTTCTCTCCCCACTTTCTTTCTCTCACCAACACTCTCCACTCCTCTCCTCCCCTCTCTTCTAGTTCGCTGAGAATTCCCAATTCGAATCCGCCTTTGCCATCTCACTCCTCACCCCATTGCTTCGGACTCACACCGCCATTGACCATCAAGGAGCCGCATCCTGTTCCCGCATCTCCCAAGCCAGAACTTACCCATCATGTCAGAATCATCCTTGCGCCCTCATTCCAAAGACACCTCGCCCACGTTGGCCCCTCAGGAACAAAAAGTCTCCGATGCTGTTTCCTCTGAAAAATCAGTGACCCAGGCACCGTCAACGACTCCTTTGCCTTCAGCTGAAACCGCAACTTCCTCAGTTTCCAAATCAGCGCCAGCGTCAGCACCAGACTCATCCCAGTCGGGGCCAGCCTCAGTTGAGAATATCACAGACACCCTTTCAACCCTTGCCGTCAGCAAGGAGTCTATCCGTCCCAAATCCGAGTCCTCAACAACAACTACCGACACCTCCTCACCCAAAAAGGATGCTTCAGGGACAGCAGCAGAGGAAGAAGAGGAGCTTAGTCCCGAAGAGGCAAAGTTGCGGGCCATGGGCCTCAAAAGCACACACCGTCCTGGATTCTACATTCATCTAAACGCCCCAAAAAGACTTCGGATTCAGACAAAATCAACGGCCTATGACCTCGATCGATATTGTCCCCATGCGAATGCAGACATGTTGAAATGGGTAAGCTCTTTGGATAACTGGGCTAACAGTTCATATCGTCAAAGTGAATATGTGGATGTCTGCTATGGACGATCTGACTAAATGCTGTTCCTTTCATGATGGATCATGCAACCAACCAACAATAATAACAATAATAATAATGATAATTAGGGAGTCTTGAGGGCGGATGCAACGCTTCGATGTGGTGTCCATTATTGGGGATTTGACCTTAATAAAAACGGTCAATGCATTGCCCATCCTGACGAGACTCTGAATGCCTGCCCTGTAGCCAACTCAGATCTTCAGTGGTAGTCGAACCAAAGACCATGAATCGATTAAATAAAGAACACTCCTCTCCCCCTACCTTGAAACCTTGATGCTGAAAAAAAAAAAAAAAAAAAAAAAAAAAAAGCCTCCCCAGTAAAGCAGAGCCACTCGCCTGAATTAAATATGTTATCACCGCTGCTTTAATAGGGCCGAGAGCGACTCTCTTTTGAACTGTGATGTCTATCCCAGTGCCTTTGTCGACCTTGATCGCCACGTGCTGCGGAAAAGTCTTTGGGTTCTGAACCCTTGCGATGGGCATGATTCGTATCCCGAGGATTAAATTGTTGGCTGTATTCGCCTACGGAACGATCTCGAGGGTTGACATAGTTCGGATCTACCAGTGCTCGGGCTCGACTCCGTTCGGCCTGTTCCCGCTCAAGTCGCTCTTTCCGTAACCTTTCAATAGTACTCATTCCTTTTGATGACTATCAGCATCCCCCGAGGGTTAAAAGAAGATAAAAAAAAAAAATGAGCCAATTCAGCGAGGATTCCTTTGGACAAGGGTTCAATGCAGAAAATGTTGAAATGTGCATTTTCAGCCTACCGAGGATTCTGAGCGTGGTTCTTCTTTGGAGCTTCTACTAGATTCCACATGATGTCTTGACCGCTCGCGACCCTTTGACCTACGAACAGGGCTGGGTGATCTTTGCTTTCTAGATGAATGCGATTGCTTGCGCTCGTCTAATAGAGCAGTCATTCTGGTCATTGGATCTTCTCGGATTTTGGAAAACTCTGATCTATCCATACTGCAAGTGCGTGGGATATTAGTATATGAATTGCCAAATAACAATCCGAGCTTTCTATTATACTCTGAAGGTTGCTCAGAATGACTTGCGTTTTGCTAGGTACATGTGCTGTTGCACCATGGGATTTCGTATACCAAGGCGCCGGCCCTAGAAGAATACAAAAGGATTCGTTCATTTGGAGACATTTAGTAATAGCAGGTAGCCATTACTTTTTTTTGGGGGGGGGGGAGAGGGAGGTCATTCCTAACCTTGGACGGGTGTATCGAGGTGCATCGCAATAGTCCTGTTCCACTTGTCCTCCTTTTTCTTCAACTCTTTTTCATTCTCTGGATTTGCACGCTTCGATTTAGTATCCTAAACAAGTTACACAACGATAAAGCTTTAGTCTTGGGTCGTTTTTTATCATTGTATCTGGTGTATTGGGTTCATCTAAAGACGAGCAGTCAACCTACATGCTGTTCCAGGTCGGACCAAAAGTTGATATGCTGCACTGGAGCCTTCGGGCCATTGTCTTTTGGTGGTTCAGGTTCAGGAGGGCCATCAACTTTGCTCTCGCTCTTTTCAAAGCCAGAGCTATTTGACTGTCGTTCGTGCGCACGTTGCCTAAGAATATTTAAACGATGTTCGCGTTCCTGTAGAGAAAGACAGGTTAGTTTGGATGACAGCAGCATGCATTCTTACTATGGAATGGATATCCCGAGTCTCTTACTGCAGCTATAGATCTATCGTGGGTTTGTTTCTCTTCTGCAGCCGCCTGGGCCTCGTCTTTCTTGACCCGGTCCCGGTTCTTTTGGTTGTAGACGTGCCAACTATCAAGGTTTGGGCGGCAAGAGGTGTTAATCGGAGAGTTACTCTTTAACGCAGTGCTGATGCAAAATGTCCATCATGAAATGGCTAAGAACTGATCCTTTTCCTGCTCTTGCACCCTCTCGCACTATCACTCCCTCATTCGCTAATACCTCTTGTGTGGTAGAATGTTCATGGCGAGGTAGGTAGTAATTACTGACGCCTGGGTGATGAGGGAAAGGAGAGAGAGAGTTGAAGGTCAGAGAGAGAGAGAGCGAGAGAGAGAGCGAGAGAGCGAAGTGTGACTGGTGGAGTTTGTTCCTGTTGTGCACAATTGCCTTTTTCGAGGCGTCCGTCGGGACCCATTCGATTTCTTTTCTTCTTCTTCTTCGTCGTCTTCTTCATTCCTCTATACTCTTCTCTTCACATTTTCTTGACCATGCTCTCGTTAGCAAGGACTCGTGCGTCCCGTACTCTCGGGACTCTTGTCCATTCTCATGCGTATGATCGCACTCTCCGATTCTCGCATCGCTCTCTTGCCACCGTCTCTAGTGACCCCGTCTCGCCTGCGCAGAGTGGGAGCAAAGACCAACCGTTGTCAAAAGAGTCATGGCAACCTGGAAAATCCATCCACGGATACACTGTCCTTGAGGTTGGCCTGAATCTAGAATGAATCCCTTCACACCCCCCTTTTTCTTTGGAGAAATGTGATGCCAAGAGAATAGTCTTTCTTACAAATGTTCTTCTTGGACACTTGTGAAATAGAATCGTCATATCAAAGAGCTCGAGCTGGATGCTATCCGACTGAAGCACGACAAAACAGGCGCAGAGCACCTTCACATTTCCCGCGATGACTCGAACAATGTTTTTGGTGTTGGGTTCGCTACCCCACCCGAGAACAGCGCTGGTGTCCCTCATATTCTTGAGCATACTACACTTTGCGGTAGTAAATCGTACCCTGTCAGAGATCCATTCTTCAAGATGTTGAATCGTAGCATGGCAACATTTATGAATGCCTTCACTGGTAAGCCGGCTTTATGTGAGGTTGAAAGTTAAAAAGCCAAGCCGAACGGAAATGAAAAAAAGTCTGACATCCAATGGTTCCAACGGTCTTTGTTTTGTAGCTCGGGACTACACCCTCTATCCTTTCTCTACAACAAACCCCGTGGACTACAGCAATTTGCGGGATGTATATCTGGATTCAGTGTTTTTCCCACACCTTCGTGAGATGGACTTTAAGCAGGAGGGCTGGAGACTCGAACATGAGAACCCGAATGGTACTTGAACTGAGAGATTAGTTCTCCTAGGAGCAACTGTTGGATTTCTGTACTCGATCACATGAGCCTCGCACTAACCACTGATCATGCATATTTAATTGACTCTACCAGACAAGTCATCTCCTATTGTTTTCAAGGGAATTGTCTACAATGAAATGAAGGGACAGATGGCAGATGCTGGATATCTCTTTTATTCGAAAATGCAGCAGTACATGTTCCCAGGAACGACCTATGCTAACAACAGTGGAGGAGATCCATCCAACATTACAGATTTGACACATGAGGAGCTTGTGAACTTTCACAAAACCCATTATCACCCAAGCAATGCAAAGTTTTACACCTATGGAAACTTTCCTCTCGAGAACTCTCTCGAAGCCATCAATGCAAAGCTTGGAGACTTTGGACCAATCACACCACCACAGGCCGAGAAGACAGTGGCACCATTTAAGGCTCCTCAGAGGGTTGGTCTGACGTGCCCTGTTGACCCTAGTTAGTATTCGTCCATCTGCGCATTTTTTTATTGTTTTTTTTTTATGGAATGAGGGCGAGCATCCTTGGAAGACACTACTCAACACACTTTCTGTTAACTAATCTTCAATCATTAGTGTCATCCCCAGAGAAGCAGGCCAAGATCACCGTCTCTTTCTTGACCAACAATGTTCAGGTATATTGAGTTTATTGCTTGTGAACGCCAAAAAAGAACCTTTGCTCTACAAAACATTTTTGTCCGCCGATTTGAAAACCAACCAGATCTTCTTTTGATTCTTATTACAGGATACGTTCGAAGGATTTGGTCTCAGGGTATTGTCTGATCTACTGACCGACGGACATGCCTCACCCATGTACAAGGCTTTGATCGAATCAAGCCTTGGATCGGAATACTCTGCTACGACGGGTTACGATGGTTCGACAAAGGTCACCTCGATGGGATTCGGAATCCAGGGAATGAAGCAGGATGATGTTGGAAAGGTTGAAGAAACCATCATGGGAGTTCTTCAAAAAGTCAAGGAAGAGGGTATTGATCCCAAGCGAGTGGAGGCCATCATTCATCAAATGGAACTTGGACAGAAGCATGTAAGGACTCCATGGTTGACTCTTTTGATCTTTGCCATCTTACTTGCCCCATGTAATGGACCTTTTGAAATCGCCCTCTGAAATGACTTGAACTCTTTTGTTGTTTTAGAAAACCCCCTTCTTTGGAATGGGCCTGATGCAAGGACTCTCCTCTGGATGGTTTAATGGTTGTAATCCTGCTGACCTTCTCGAGCTTAACAAGGTATTGTCTAGTGTAGCGATAATCATCTTGATTTTGTTGTTTGATAAGGATGCATATCCTGACGCTCAACTATCTTGTAACTATCATTAGAATATCGACCGCCTCAAGGCAGAGATTGCTGCCGGACCATTCTTCCAAAACCTCATCTCCAAGTATTTGTTGAACAACAAGCATAAGCTCGTCTTTACTATGACTCCTAGCCCTGACTATGGTGCAGAGGTGGCCGCTGATGAGACAGCCCGTTTGATGGGCAAGACCAGTGTCTTGACAGAAAACGACAGAGAAAGGATCTTTGAGCAGGGACAGGCATTGTTGAAGAATCAGGAAAAGACTGAGGATGTGACTTGCCTTCCAACTCTGAAGGTGGAGGATATCTCCAAGAAGGCCAAGACTTACTCGCTCGAGCATAGTGCAGTGAGCAGTGTCCCCGTCCAGTGGCGCCCAACGTCGACTAATGGAATCACTTATTTGAGAGGCATCAGCGTCATCCCAGGACTCACACCAGAGCTCAAGCAGTATCTGCCTTTGTTTGCCGACGTAAGTCTTAGGCGCTCATACTTTGTTCTATATGCGCTTGAAAAAGTACTGGCTTTACTAATCTAAGTTTAATGTGGGGTTTACTCATGATACTAGTCGCTCACTTCTCTCGGAACACGCGACAGGGCCATGGATGAGATTGACGACGAGATTAGACTGTACACAGGTGGAATCCGGGCAGCTCCATTTTTGTCCACCAACCATTCCTGTAAGGATTTGTGGGTGTGGATGATTTCTTGATGAGGCTTTGCATGACTTGACTCGTAGAAAAAGAAAAACGAAGAAAAAAGCGGACCCACTCATATATTTTCTGACTTTACTCATTGAATAGCCATTGATAGTATCGAGGAAGGTCTGTCATTTAGCTCATACTGCTTGGACAGGAACCAGGAGCACATGTATGGTCTTTTGGGATCATTGATTCAGGAGACCAACTTTGACAACCTTGACAAGCTCCGCACGTTGATTCAAGGAGTATGTACACAGGCTTTTGAACCCTACTCTATTTCTATTCTTATTATCTTCTTGTCCTAACTCTTTGTATGGTGCCTTTCCATATTTTTAGAATGCTTCGGCCTTGTCAAACTCGGTGGCTGATTCGGGACATGTCTTTGCCAGAACGAGTGCTGGTGCAAGCTTGACACCTGCCGGAGTAAGTCATAAGGATCTTTATCAACTCCTAATGAATGGGGGATAAAAAAGAATGATGACTGAGGAAATGGAGGGGAACCTTCAAAACGGGCACTGACAAAAAAAGACAATCTGATCAAACAATTATTTTCTAGGATGCATCTGAACTCTATGGTGGAATGACCCAGGTTCAGTTCATGAACAAGCTCTCAGAAATGGAAGATTTGACTGAGGTCTCTCAAAAGCTCAAGGAGATTGCACTTTTGGCGATCAAGCGATCGAACCTCCGACTCGCCGTCACCTGTGGTGATGACCAAATGTCGCGAAATGAGAATATTGTTGGACAGTTCGTTTCTCGTCTGGATGCCTCGCCATCTATTGCGAGCACCTCTCAGGTAAGATCGTCTTTCTGAAGTGAAAGAGAGAAAAAAAATAGTGAACAAGCAAGATTTGTTTGTGAAATAGGTACTAACATGGTGTCTATCTCTCTCTCCTCTTCCCCCATCATTAAATCATATCTAGGTTCCTTTCTTGCCATCATACAGGAACTCTTTCTTCCCATTGCCCTATGGCATCAACTTTACGGCACAATGTCTTCGTGGCGTCCCTTATACTCATGAGGATGGACCCAAGCTTCAGGTGGGTTGGGCGGACCAAATTAATAACATTGTCAGATCTTTATTGGCACAGAACTAACATCTATCTCTGCCACTCTGTCCCTTTTTTTTTTTTTTTTTTTTTTTTTTTTTTTTTTTTTTTTTTTTATATGTTGGTTTAGATCTTGGCATCGCTCATGTCAAACCTCTATCTTCACCGGGAGATCCGTGAGAAGAATGGTGCTTATGGAGGAGGAGCAGGTTATTCCTCTACTGGAGGCGTCTTTTCATTCTACTCTTACCGGGATCCAAGCCCCAAAAAGACACTTTCGACATACAAGGATTCCGTCCGCTGGGCACTGGATCGCGCTGATTTCACAGAGCAAGAGTTGACGGAGGCTAAGCTCTCACTTTTCCAAAGGATGGATACACCTGTCAGCGCAGCCGAGGAAGGAATGGTTCTCTTTACAGAAGGCATCACAGACGAGATGCGTCAAAAGTAAGTATCTCATAGTCTAGTACTCTTTAGGAAGAATGGCCCAAGAGTGATCTGGAGGTACTTCTTCATACTCTTCCTCTTCTAACCTCGCATGTTTGATCATTTTTTGAAATAGGCGGAGAGAGCAGCTTCTTTCGGTGAGCAGTTCTGATGTCAAGGATGCTGCCAGTCGTTACTTGTTGGATAAGGAGTCGAGTCATTGCATTCTTGGAGATCAAGAATAGGCTGTACCTTAATGTCTAGGGACCTCCTTTTTTTTTTAGATGCTATTTTTCTTTTCTTTCACTTTCTCTTTTAGAAGCATTAAAAGTAGATTGTCCTTTCCCATGATCCACAACAACAACAACAGTAACAAAGGAATTGTAGAGACCTTTCAAGGATTCCTTTTTTTTTTTTTTTTTTTTTTTTTTTCTTCTTTTTCTTTAAAAAGGGATAGAGTGAAAAAAAAAAATCTATTTATACTTCTGTAATAGCATCTTCATCGTCCTCTTCCTTCAACTCCTTGATCTCGGGTGCCTCATCTCTCATCAACATTTGAACAATCTGTTCCGCAATCTCCTGAACTCGTTCTTCTGTTTCAGCCAAATGCATCTTTTGAATAACAGGGTACGTCTTCTTCTCACGAAGATAATCACGTCCTGGTCGTGTAGTGGTCAAAAGAATCAAGCCCTCCAAAAGAGTTTCACGAAGATGAGCATCCGACTCGCGTTTCTAGTACGAGGTTAGGAGAGGGAAGAAAAAAAAAAAAAAAAAAAAAATCGAAACGGGTGAGTTGTATGTTGGAGAAGGGGAGAAGTGTGCTACAGGAGGGAAAAAAGGAGGAATCTAGGCTTGACGCGTCAAAATTTACCTTTGTTGGTGGCAAGAGCTGGATATCCTCAGGCATACCCTCCATATCCTACACACACACACACAAAAAAAAAAAAAAAAACACCAAGATACAGTTAATCACTCGATGTCAAAGAAAAGGGAGTTGTGAGATGGAAAGCAATCCTGCATAACCGCTTTTTTTTTTTGACATACATCAATATCAAACTCCTCGGGTCCGCAGAGTGGGAGCAAAATGTATGGGAGAACGTTGATGTCCTGTTCATCCAAGAGAGCAGAGTGGTTCTCAACTGAGAATGTGGCGTTCCTATTGGTTAATAGAAAGTGAAAAAAAAAATAAAATAAAAAAACCATCAGAACCACTCTCTTTGGAGATCACTACCTACCAAAACATTCAGTAGTCAAGAAAAAAAAAAAAAAAAAAAAAAAGTGCATCCGACCCAATGCCTATTGTCCCTCGAGATTATTCTTACTTGATAGTGGTGATGACACCTCCACGACGGATGACACTAGGGTGCTCTGTGAAGCAGACAATCTTTGACAAGGGCGAGAGTCCCTCCGAATCCTTCTTAAACAAAAGAGTCCGACCAAGAGGAAGTGCTGCCAAAGTAGCAAACACACTTGCCAAAAAGTCATAGTTGCACTGAGGGTTGTAGCTCTTGTCTGTTCCCTTCATAAAAATATCGGCAAGTTGTCCAACGGCATTCGTGGCCACACTGAGACCCTCCACGGGCTTGGTCTCAAGTGCCAACAACTTGCCTGAAATCGACTCGTTTTTGCACATGTTGGAAAGAAGCATGCAGCCGAGATCTCCCAAAATGTTGGTTTTCGACTAGAAGAAAAAGAACGCGCTGTGAGTTTCCCGTGGCTGTCCGGTAAAGCATTGAAATTCGATCTCCTGGTTGGTTGAGGCAGAGTCTGAAAAAAAGGACTTACGATGATGATCTGGAAAACGAGGTATTGAATAAAGTCAACATCGTCCAGTTCCGCACAGATAGTGCTCTCTCCCGAAAGATTGATAAGAGAACGAAGCGCGTCGTGTGCGATGACCTATTATCCCCCGTGAGGAGTTGACATGCCGAAAGAAAATAAAGCACTTTGTCAGAGGTTTGACCGAATGAAGGCTCATTTTTTCCTTTCCTTTCCTTTTCCAAACCGCAGTAAAACGCGACAGAGAGAGATGTGTCTCTTCACCTGGTCCTGCTTGACGAGAGCCTTCAGATCCTTGGTGAGCGATTTCGCGTGCTTCAAGAACACTTGAAAGAACTGAGAAGAGGGATCTGTGAAGGAGACAATGTTGTGGATAGCAATTTGGCGGACCTAGGGTGGCAAAGTAAGTTGAGAACGCTTTTGTTAGCTCTCAAAATAAAAGAAGGGAAAAAAAAAGGAGTATATGCAAGTCGATTTTTTTCAAGTGCCCAAGTCCAGTCCAATGGAGCAATAGGCGGGCATTTACCTCCATTCTGGCATCATGCAAGAATGGCAACAGCTTCATGCATGCAAGGCGAATTATAAAAAAAAAAATAGGAAAAATGGTCAGCTACTGGGATGCAGAGGAATGAAAATTTCACGCATGGTCGGCAGATTTTCATCGGCCAGGGAGAGAGGGCTGTACCTCTTCGATTTGAGAATCCATGGTTATCTAAACTCGGTGGGGGGTGAATGGCAAGCAAGACTAAGGAAGGAAGGATGAATACCTCTGCGCACTGTCCATGTCGTTCAAGGCGGAGTCCTGGAGACTAGTAAGCCACTATTGCAAACAGCAGCCTGCGCCAGAAGACGTGCCCTGGCTGTCACACAGAAGGGAGAAGGGAGGGGAGACGCCCTGACCAGAGAGCTGCACTCCACATTAGTGCTCTTCTCTCTTTCTTCCTCTTTTTCTCTCTCTCTCCCTTTCCTCCCTTTCCATCAAACCACCAGCCAGTGCATTCCTTCTAAAGTCAAGGTTGCCCAAAACTCTTTACTATTCACACACCCATCTCCAGGAATTAGTTCCCATCATCTAAAGACGCTCTCTGTTCGCCATCGCTGTCGCATCACCGACTCGTGTTTGTTCGGCTTGTGTAAATGTCAAACATGGCCACCATTACGACCACAGCAACAAAACGCAAGGCTACAGCAGAGCCAGCTTCATCTGACTCGACTAGCAAGACAGAGACAACTTTTTTTGAAGGAATCGCCTCTTGGTTCGATCGCAGTTCCTGGGAACCACTCAGTAATGCCTAGACTCAATAAGCAGACAGGACCCTTTTTTTTTTTTTTTTTTCTCTCTCTTTGGGACCTTGCTTGTGTTGCGATGAAATTTGGATGGTCCATGTGTCCATGGCCCATGAACTAACTCGCTTGCCTCTTTTCTTTTCAAATGCTCGCATGCGTTTATGCTCATTCCATAGTTTTTCAACAACAGAAAAAGAAAAGGGACTGGGTCGGCGCCTATCCTACACCTCAAAGTCAACGACGGATATATTACTTTGGTGGAGTGGCGCAAAAAGATGAGGGCAACAGTGGCGAGTCAGAAACCTATCCAGGACGATATGGACGTCGGTATTCCCCCGGCTCGGAAACTTTTTCAGTACCGGCAACTCCAGAACTCACCAGGCCGTATCAACTCGAGCCATACACAAAAACAGCTTCACTCCTGGCACCAGGATCACGAGGGGGTAAACACCGACAAGGTTCGCCTTCTCTTTCGTCTTCCTCTATTCCCGGATCTCCCGGTTCATCGGTCGACCATTCTCAGGAGCAGGAGGCCACGGAATCAGAGTTGACATCACTATCATCATCACCATCATCATCATCATCACCATTACCGTTGTCAGCAGACTTTAAACAATCTTTGGATGGTGCTGCTCGCCAGCTAGCGCCAAAGTCGTATCGTCTGTTTGGCCACCAATTCAAGTCTCGAGTGATGGACCAGTCTACACTACTGAAAGCGCGTCCACGCAACTATGCCAGCAAATCTCAGAATACTACGTCATTGCTCCAGAGCAAGGTATGAGAACTTTATCAACTAATGCTCAAGAGTTTTGCAATCTATGTTTGTGCTGGCAGTGCCCGAGCTGACTTTTTTTTTTTTTTTTTTTTTTTTCTGGATCACTATTTGAAGTATAACAAAGACGAGTCAATTGCGCGCCAGCGCTTGCTTGAACGCAGGACACAGTATTTCAACAAATCCGACTCTGGTATATAGAGTTACTTTCTGAATTTCTTGTCTGTACAAAGCAAGGCATGGATCTGGAAATGATCACTATGAAACTGAGAGACACTTCTGAACGCTCTCCCTACCCCCTACCCCCTTTTATTTATATTATCACTTGCTTGAGTAGGCCAACTCAAAGCAGTCTTGGACGCTACATTTGGCGCATTCAGATCGGATCAGAAAGTCACCAAGAAGGAAGAATCAGGCGCTACAACGACAGAAGATCTCATTGCAGAGCACCGTCGCATCCGAGCTATCAATCGCTCATTTGACAAAGTCGACTGGGAATCAGAGCAGACAGTATCAGATCGAAGACCAGCTTGGCTTAGGACAAAGGTATGACAGTTGTTATCATGGCAGGACAGTGCTATCACCATTGGTGGGATATGCATACTCCCACTCTCTTTCGGGAATTTTAATCTCTGGTTTATCCGTTCATCATACACAGTACCAGGGACCTCAAGAGCCAAGCTGGCTGCGTAACCTGAGAAATCTTGTGAGCAGAAATCTTCCAAGGTATGCACCAACCAGCTTTCTTATGCAAAGTGACTCTACTTGGGACATTGTCAGGTATACTAAAGTCTGCGCTTCTGTTGATACTCTAGTGTCGAGCAACAAGTGCGCTCCCCAGCCCATCAGAAGCTTGTAGATGAACATGAGCGCATTGAGAAGGAGGTATCTATTCAAGGACAATTCGACTCGAGGATCTGCAGCTGGAGTCATTGGAATCTACAGAACTTGGTACTCATTTGACTCTTTGTCCTGCTTTCCACGAAATAGCTTGCCGAACGCAGAAAGCCAGCGGAGGATAGTTTCAAGCCTTTTGTTAAGGAAGATGAGCAGCGAGTATGTCCCCCCTAACCTTTTTAGACTGGTAACAACTAAGAGAGCCTAATGCTCAGAGGAAAGAAAATTGCAGCGAATATTGACTCGGGACACACTTCTTTTAATTTGCGCTAATAGCTTGCACAGGCACTGGCAGATGGACATGGACAGGTGGCAGAGGGCTTTAATGTGGTTTTGATGAAGAAGGATATCCATACGCTTCGACCAGGAGAGTGGTTGAACGACGAAGTCATCAACTTTTTCGGACATTTGATCATGGCCCGGAGTAAAGAGTCGACAACGATGCCCAAAGTGCATGTGTTTAGCACATTCTTTTACAAGAATCTGAGCGATAACGGATACGACAAAGTTAGACGTTGGACCAAGAAGGTAATATTTCGGCAGTACCTGGCTCTTGCTTTCGTTTGTATCTCTGTGTCACCTCATGTATACAGCCCAAATTAATACACTTCTTTTTCGTCTGCCTCTCATTAGGTCAACATTTTTGCCATGGACTATGTTCTGATTCCTATTCACTGCTCAGGGAACCATTGGACCTCTGCCGTCATTGATATAAAGAACAAGCGCATTTCCTATTACGACTCTCTTCTCGGCAACAACCCCAAGTGCTTTTTGGTAGGGTGTCTCCCAAAGTCTTGTCCCTTTGCGTCGTTACTTCTCTATGACATTGTGTCCAGGCATTCTAATCAACGATGTTATCCCTCTTATTTCCTCATGACAAAAAGATCTTGCGAAACTATCTCGAGAAGGAGTCACTCGACAAACTTAAAGAGCCATTTGATCTTCAAGGATGGGAGAATGAGTGTCCCAAGGACATTCCTCGACAACAGAACGGATTTGATTGTGGCGTGTTTACGTGTTTCTTTATCGAGAACAAGAGCCGGGGTTTGGATCGGTTCGAGTTTACGCAAAAGAATATGCCTTACCTTCGCAAGAAACTAGCGCTGAGCATCATTAATAAAAGTCTTTAGGAAGGTGGGGGAGAGAGGAAGAAGTCATGGCATTGATTCCATGACGATCTAATTTTTTTTTATATGTATCTTGCTTTGATTTGAGGGTCTGAGCGTGGTTCGGGAGGTTGATCGACCCAAGGTCTCGGAATTTTTTATATTTTTTTTTTTTCCAATGCCCAAAAACAAGGTTCTTTTTGGTCCGAAGTCGCTTTCTCCCACACTCTTTCACCTTACCTTACGCAATCACTTTTTCCGAGTCTCCGCGTTTTTTTTTATATATTCCTGTTTTTTTTTTGAGCTCATGTCATTGTTCATCCGCATCCGTCATCACCTCCTTCCGAATCAGTCTCTCCATCTCCTCCCTTCCTTCTCTACCAGGACCACCTGTCGTACTTTTGCCACCATGTCCACCCCAGCTACTCCCGCTCAACAAAAACCTCACCCACTCGAGTTTTTAATCGGAACCTGGACAGGTCGAGGTCGAGGTTTTTATCCAACCATCCCTTCCTTTGAATTCTTTGAGGAGGTTACTTTTATCAAGGACCCAGCAGGTCGACCTGTGGTTCAATATTCTCAAAAGACACGTCGTGCTGTTCCTACACAGGATCCGAGTAAAGGAGAATTGTCGGGTCTAGGCGAGTTTGTTCCTGCGGGTCCTCTTCATGCCGAGCTCGGGTTCATTCGACTTCCAGGATGGTCCAAGGACACTTGTGAACTCGTTCTCAGTCAACCCACAGGTGATTATGTAGCTTGTTTTCTTCACCGAGAGATTGGGGGGGGGGGTGTGTGTGTGAAAAAAAAAGTCGAACTTGGATCCCTATTGGGAGTGGGATCCAGTCAGAGCGGCTGTCCATCTGACCTTCTAAATGGGATCTCTGTCTCTCTCTCTGTATAAAATATATTCCTAGGTGTTGCAAGTATCGAGGAAGGCAAGATTCATGGAACAACTGTGGACTGGACTGCGACATCGATCATCCGTTCACCAACAGCCAAAGGTGGGTCTTTTTTTTTTTTTTTACCGATCTGTGCGCACGACTATGTGTGTGTGTGTGATGACTCAGGGATTCTAATCGTAATCCCCTTATTTTTTTTTCACACGCGTTGGATGATAGCCACCCTCATGTCACCGAGTTTACGAGGTATGAACAGACACCTTTTTTTTTTTTTTCAATCAGAGGGAAAGAAGAAGAAGAAGACATGATGTTTTTTCTAGAATGTGGATCAACTTCTCTTTTGACTTGGGGGAGAGAGGCGCTCATACGTTTTTCCTTGTGATCTTTTTTCAAAAAAAAAAACGTATTATAGAAAGTGGGAGGTCGATCTCGAGAACAAGACATTCAAGTATCTATTCTCAATGGCGACGGAAAACACGCCCCTTCAGCCTCATCTGGAGGTCACCATGACCAAAGTTGACAGTTGAATAAAAGGATGAGAAAGTAGAGGAAACGGAGGAGGACGATAGGAGGACTATATTTTTTTTTTTTTCCTCCAGTCCAATTGAACGTGAGACTTTCTATGTACTCGTTTACTCTACTAGAGAGTGGATCTTTTTTTTTTTTTTTTTTTCTCTTCTGGTTGGGTAGGAGAATAAAATATTTATATATAAAAGAAGTCCTTTGCTCCCTTGCTCCATGACTGCGGATCAAAGGGATTGGGCGTCCTCCTAGCGTCCAAAGAGTGAATTTAAGGTTGTTCACCTCAGAGTCTCGTTTTCTTTCCTTTCCATGGGATTCGACATCATTCACTTTTGACTCATTTGCATTCCTTTTTTTAACCCCTCTTTCTCATTCTCCTAATCTTGATCAACCCGTTCTTCTTCTTCTTCTCCTCTCATACCTACACTCACACCCCCAACAACAAGAACTACCGTCGTCCAAAGAAAAAAAAACAAAACAAAAATAATATCAGCCATGGCCATGCAACTGAACCTCGAGCTCGACTCTCTGCCTTACACGATCCATCGTTTCCCCACCACAACCGCAGCCTCGATCTACTTGCCCTTGACGGATGATCAGGCTTGGTACAGCGTGACCAAAACCTCGGAAGAGATCTCACTGGTCATCTCTCATGATTATCCAGAATCCTCTTCTACACTTCTCGTTCCCGATCACAAGATCTCGTCCGGTTGGAGTGCCTTCAAGGTGGTGGGACCATTGGATTTTTCGTTATTGGGAATCATGGCCAATTTGTCTGGTGCTCTCGCCAAGAACAATATCTCGGTCTTTGTTATCAGCACCTATGATACGGATTATATCCTTGTCAAAAAGGAATCAGCTCTTCCTGCCAAGAAGGTCTTTGAAGAGATCGGACACTCGGTTCGCCTCCTCTAGTTTTTTTTTTTTTTTTTTGTGTGTTCTATTTTTTTTTTCTCCCTCCACTCCCCCAAAGATGATAAAAATACTTGATAGATTACACAAAATTAAAAACATACATTCTACAGTCTAGTTCTAGGGTTGGCGTGGTTCAATTGACATCTTGGCTTCGGCTAGAGATCGAGGTGCATGAAACCAGATACTAACATCCGGTGGAATCAATCCAATCTTTCGAACCGCTCGATATCCAACCTGATTCGCCGTAACAGTCGTCAACCGTTTATGATAACCTGTCATAAAGATTCGAGCATGCAATTCACTCATCGCTTGCTCTTTGGGTTTTTCGTTGGCTTCAATGGTCGTTACGGAACTGGAAATCTCTGCAACGGCATCTTCATTCTCTCCAAGACAATCTTCAACCACATCAATCCGTGGTGGACCCTCTGCAAAGACTCCATATTGTTGTGCCCAATCAGATCCTTGAACCCATCGTTCTCGGATTTGGAACTCTTTCTCTTCCTCTTCTTTTGCTTCTTTTGTGGTCTCGAGTGGATCATGAATCAAAACTTTTCCTCTCCACTTTTCTTCAGATCCTCCAATAATTTCCAGAATAGATCGAAACCTAGTCACGCCTGCGCGTGAGATCACAAGTCGCTTTCGTCCTTCAAAGACCTTGGCCAAGATCGGTAAGACTGGTTGCTGATGTTCTTGTCGAGCTTGAAGAATTAATGGCGGAGAAGTAAACAAAGCTGGATCGAGATTGATTCGATGACACAGAACGCTGCTCAGGGCCATTAGAGTCGTAATGTCCAAGTGTAGCGTCTCCGTAAAGAGCTCCATATCATCCACATTGACAGGGATAGAGAATGGGTGATACTTTGGATCAATCCCAATGTCCATGTCCGTTGGCGCAGGTTTAGTCTCGTCGTCTGAATCATTGTTATCCATCTCGGTTAAAGTGGTCATAGAGTCGGAATCGGGTGTAAGACCAATTTCGACATTGACAGGATAACATTGCAAGGTTCCATCAAAGACCGATTGTGAGAACTGTCCGATCCGGATAGCCTTTTGAATCCTTTCCACAACCGCCTCACTCTCCTCTCCATCCAAGGGCGAAAATCCTGCAAACCGAAGGGTGAGTTGGGGGCGATGATAGTAATGAACTCGGTTTTGGTCGGCTGCCAGGACAAGACTTCGAACAAGAAGTGTCATGTCTGGATGGGTTGCCTTGCTCACAGACTCTGGTTTTTTCATCTTGGGTGTAGCCTTGCCTTCCACTTCATCCTCCGCGTCTTCCTCATTTTCGCTTTCTTCATCATCCTCTTGCTCGTCGTCGCTGTCGTCTTCCATTTCTGCAAACTCGTGAAGGATACTCCATGGACTTCCTGCATTGATCCGGAGCCAACTCTTTCCATGATCTGCAACGACATCCACTTTGACCTCCAACCTGGCGTGGTTGGGTAACTGAGTCGAGAGAGGTTGACTGGAGCGAAGTGGCATCACAGTTGGTTGTTGTGTATTCGACTTTGCCTGAATCTTTTTATGATGCGAGCCAAGGGCTGTTAAATTGATAGATCGAAAGGATTCTGTTGGCATAATCGATGTGTATGGGTCAAGCGTGTAAGAGAACGTCTTCCGGACAGCTACTGGGTTCCTGCTATGAACAAGTGCATGGACAAGTGCCTTGAAATAGGGGACGTTGGACGAGTTGACCTGGACAACCCGGATCTCGTCTGCAGGCGTGGAGGCAATCTATCAAGCACGTACGAACAAGAAGGTCAGTGGGGCTGGCAAAGAAAGGACATAGACAGACAGACAGACAGACAGGCAAAATCACCTTTTTCAAGAAGCGTTGTTCTGAGAGAAGGGTAGAGGTCATGGATTGAAGACCATCAATGTTTTCATGAGATGGATGGCAGGCACGCCATGCTTCGAGCTGAGCAATAATCTGGTTGCATTCCTGCAGTAGCGCCTGTGCACGTTGAAGCGGATCCATGACAGGAACCTATTGGGGGGTAGAATGGAGAGTTGAAGATGCGAGAGAATAGATGCGCCGTGGGCTTTCCGCTTGAGAGAATGAAATAAAGAGGGTGAGAGAAAAGAATCAAGCGTTGTGATCGGAGCAGGAACGCTGGTGGACAAGGCCTTATTAAGGTCCTAACAGCTGGTGACTCTTTGGAGGCGCAGAACTTGCAGGAGGGAAAGGGGGGAAGCGGGGCTCCATGGGATCCATGGATCCATGGTAGACTCGAGGCACACAAAAATACACGTGGCTGGCTACTTATTCCTGACCATACCGCGTAGGATTGATAGAACTGTTCATGATGAGGAGGTCTCCAGAACGACCGAGGCGGAACAGCTCCCCCTGAGCTCTTTGTTGTCCCAAGTCTCGTGCTAACGAAAGAAGTGGACTGATCAGAGAGAGATAGAGAGAGAGAGAGAGAGAGAGAGAAAGGAGAGCTGTGTTCCCTTTTTTGATTTTTTGATTAGCTCCAACTCCACTATTAAGAGCCGCGCTTCGCCTTTATAAGGATTTCTCGGGACTTGCCTCCAAGGAGCTCGATCCACTCTCTTTATTCCTTCTCTCTTTGTCTTTCCTGCTTCCTAGATACCCTTCCTTCCGTCATCTTTTCCTTTTCTCTCTCTCACTCTCTCACATATCTTCACCCCCACATTCCCATACCCACTCCTGGTCACTCGCAAAAGAAAGAAAGAATAATCTCCAAAAATGATGACCTCAACCGTTGCCGATGCCGCAAGGCAGTTCAGAGCAGACTTTGACCCTGAAAGATCTAGTAAGATCCCTTCTTCCAACCAGCTCTTTTTTACACCTACCTTGAACCAAAATGACTAAAGCCAGTAATCCTATATATATATATATACAAAGGCGTCGAAAAAGAACTGGCGACACTCCAGAATGTCCCCAAGTCCGAAGTCCAACAAAAGATTGATCAACTCGTCCAACGCATCCGAGTCCTCGAAAAGTCGGTGACCGATAATGTCCAGACCCTCCCTGCCTTTGAGACCCGTGTCTGTCTAGAGGTAAGCAATGAGTCCATCGAGTAGTTTTTTCTTCTTCTTTTCCACCAACTATCCTACGCGTCCCTCATCCTGTTTCAAAAAAAAAAAAAAAAAAAAAAAAAAAAAAAAAAGATTGACCTCTTTTTATGCCCCCTTGCACTTTTATTTACCTCAAAGGCTGTCAGGTCAATGTCTGAGCAGTTGACCGAAATGCGTAGCCAGTTGGTTCCTCGACCCAAGTTTTCATTCAAGTCCAGGAAAAACGTTACCTCCTCAACTTCTGCCTCGTCTCTTGCACAAAAGACAGAAAAGATGGACACTGACTCTTCCAACCTACGCGTTTCAGAGGTCGACCAGAGTCTCTTTATGAAGTTTGAGAACCGAACAGGGGAACACCTCTTTATCGGATCCTTGGACCTGGTTACTCCTTCCGAGCCCATGAAAGTGGATGGTGAAGATGAAAGAGGTGGAACCAACGACGGGAACCAAGCTAAGGATGTAGCTCTCACGAATCTAAAGGACTGCACTGTGAATCTGGTTCATACGACTCGATTGGGGGCCATCCACATCCGGAATCTGAAGCAGTGTACAGTGGTGATCCCACCGGTCTCTGGTAGTATTCTTTTGCATGATTGTGAAGGATGCACACTTATCGGAGCCTGTCATCAGGTATTGGCGAGACTTGACTTTTTTTTTTAAGCGCTGCTGTCTAGTGGTTAGACCAAAAAAAATATTAATTTCATTCATGTGGTTGGGAATAGTCTCGTATGCATACGTCAAGCAACATGGACATTTATCTCCATGTCACCAGCGAACCGATCATTGAGGACTGCACAGACATGCGGTTCGCTCCTTATCCATACAGTGAAATTCTGACCCCAGAAGGACTCGCTCGTGTGTTTGAGGTAAATCACCGGAAAAGGTCCACACATAACGCATAAAGGAAAAGAAAAAAAAATTGAAAGCAGGAAGCAAAAAATGTCCAATCTCTAAAGCATAGCACCATAAGGGGACAGACATGCTACCTACTTTTTTTTTTTTTTTTTTTTTTTTTTTTACTAACTATCAAACTTTTCACCATCCTTTCTTTTCTTTCATATTTGCTTGTTTGCTTGCTTTCATTTTCATTTTCTTTTTAACACAGGACGCGGGCCTCGATCGAACAGCCAACTATTACGAAAAGGTCAAGGATTTCAATTGGTTGCGACAGCAACAATCCCCGAATTGGAAAGTCATGTCCGCAGACGAGATGGGTTCAGGTGTAGCTCAAAGAGTCTTGGCTTTGAATCTCTGAAAGCTGGAGGAAAAACAAAAACAAAAAACAAAAAAGGATACTATCTCTTATTCGCCTCAAATCAATATCCATTCATATGGAGATTCCATAGGCACCAAAGGATCCTCTGACAGTCCGAGTTTGCAGATTTTTAAGAAAACTGGTAAAGGCAAAAAAAAAAAAAAAAAAAAAAAAAAAAAAAAAAAAAAAAGTGTGTATTAAGTGAGGAGGGGGGAGTACAAGCGTACAATAAACAAGGTATATGAATCAAGTGTAATAATACTGAAGGGAGAGAGAGAGAATGGAAGGGAAGGAAATAGGATCTTGGTTGCTTGCCAAGTCCCATCCACCATTAGTAGACCTCAAATTCAAGCTAACAAAAAAAAAAAAAAAGTGAAGAAATGATATGTAAGAGATTAGAAAAAGACTCTTTTTTTGAGCAACAATCAAAAAGAAGATGGAACTACAGGGCTCGAGCAAGGGTTCGCTTACATAGATCATGCCAACCTTCAATGGGTTCCGAAGATGCATTTTGGCTGGATGATACAGCTTTTTGTTCTCCAACTCGATAAACTTTTCCATTTCTCGCAACGACTATACATCCAAGAATAAGAGCAATACAGTCAGGTTAAAAAAAAAAAAAAAAAAAAAAAAAAAAATAGCGCTGACGCTGATGGAATGGTTCATACTCTTTGGTAATGAGTCCCGAAACAGTGCTTTGCAGTATAGGCTGTTAGACAGTCCAAAAGTGTATCGAGGCAGTTCCAGAGTGATTCTTCAGCAATCCGCATATGTGCATTGATCCCTTCTACCGTCGCCTTGAACTCTGGTCTTGTTACCTATCGGTATTTGTCACCACCACCGAAAAAGAGAGAGAGAGAGAGAGAGAGAGAGTGGAAAATATGAGAACAAGGAACTTTTGAAAGATGGACAAAAAAACTAGCAGCCAAATTCAGCTATTTACCCGCCCAAGAAATTCTTCTGGAAACATCTCGCACTCGAATCGAGTTGCTTCGTCGCCTTGGAGATGGTCTCGATCGATACGGACAATACATCGAGGAGTCCCTGCCGGCCGACCAGAGGGGTGTCTCCCAACACGGTCTTCCATACTCAGTACTGTGGACGTCGTCATGGCTGCAGGGAGCTTGACGGTTGCTGGTGCTGCTGTAGTCGTGGTAGAGGTGTTGGCGAGCTTATGAGCCGAACGAACAGTGTCAATAGTCGTTGCTCCTGGAGACGCAGGCGAGATGGTAGTCTCGGACAACTCTGGCCGTGATGACTGGACAGGTGTAGCTGTGGGGGACGGCTGCATGTTCAGCCTCTGATCCAGTCGATAACTGGCCAAATCCTTCGGGGCTTTGGCCTAGAACGAGTCGAACGGCAAGAGTGTCTTGTAGGTGCTTGAGAAGAGGAATGAGAGAGAGAGAGAGAGAGAGAGAGAGAGAGAGAGAGAGAGAGAGTGCTGCCGCGGTATTGGTCTTTCTTGGGGACAAGCAAAAGTCAAGAAGGATGCTCCGTGTTGGGAATGAAAGGAGCAGAACCAATGGAGTGAGAGCTCCAAAGAATCAGTTGATTGGGTACGTCCAGTCTGGCATCCAAGATGCCCGTCGTTATTGCTGTGGTCTGGCCTTGGTTGGCGATGCCCGCTGTAGTGATGGAAAGGGGCACGGAGGCGATGGTGCTTTGGGTGTGTTAGAGACCCAGAAGAGTCCAGTTGATTGTCAGCAGAGTAGATGGAACAGAATGCTGATGCTGAACGTCGATGCAAGTGTCAGCGAGAAGCAAATGTCGGTCGGATGCAAAAGTGCAATGGAGTGGAAAAAAGAGTTACGATGCGGTCCAGGGGAGTTTCTTGCTCCACTTGTCACCCGGAGCAGAACAGTCACCGACCAGGAGGAGAGCTCGCTCCACTCCTTGCTCTCCCGTCCACCACTAAGCAAGGTAAGGCTAATGCGGACAAAACTCAAAACTAACATACAGGCTGCTTCTAGGATGGTGCAATATAACCCTGGTTTATTGGGCGCTCTCCTTCCTCTTGTAGAGATTGGTCCCTTCTGATGTCTTTACTCTCTGCCCTTTCTGAAAAAACCACCATTCTATTTTTCTCCTGCTTACTAGATTCGCTCAACCATGCAATCAATGGCACGGGTCGCCTATCTAGGTGATGCGTTCGTGGCCGTCAATCAGTCAACAGGTCTGACCACAAGCAACTTTAAAGAGAGTCCAAGAGATGATATGGCCACGTCGCAGATGTCCTAGAGAAGCAAGAAACATGTAGCCATGATATTCACACTTTGTCCAGGGCAAAGAACGAGAAGCAAAACACAATAGTCGCAGAGACCGACTGGCTAGTATTTCGATGAAGGTACCCGTCTTTTACGGCTCTAGGGAGATGAATGGAGTCGCTCGACGGGACGAGCTTGTGCTCACACTTCTGTGATCTGATCAAGAGATCTCTATGATCTCTATCCTTTGTATACTCTGTTGTAGCACACAGGAGGCCTGCCAACAGTTCATGTATTGGTGGCACAATTATCAATCAGGACAAAGCGATGCTTCCCATGAAGCCCCTTCCCGTCCCATTCTTCTCAACAAGCTTAATGCTAATGCAGAATATCTAGAACATCTGCTCGATCCTTGGCGTGGAGGTGACTCTGATTCATCAGAAATGGCTGTTGTAAGCTACTCCATCTCCTTCATGTTCTGTGTTTTCGCAAACCCGACTCGGCTGTTATCCTTTGATCAACTATGAAGGGCACCCTTAGAATCCTAATAGAGTACCTCGCTCCTACACCATCAATATGATTTCGATGGGCACGACACGCCTTCTACGCTCAGTTTGGCGATTTAAAGGAAGTGGTACATTGCAGAAAGCTTCACGGCTCTGACAGCAAGACTTTGTTGATTGGTTCTAGATGCCTATTCTTGACACCTCAGAATTTGGGCTGTTGCGCTATGCTTGCAACCTGCAAGTCTCTGTGAAGTAAGAGTCATCTTTTTGGTCCGACACCGGGCATCGGCACGATGAAGGGAGGAGAGGGGAGCTTGACCATCCATGTTTCCTATCCAGTCAGATCTCGGTCACGATCGTTTGCTTTCGACAACACCATATACAGATGCCTAATACGGCATTTCAGACCAGATTCGTAACGCTCTAGATTCGATAGGAAGTCCTTGCGCTTGAGTGTTGGCTGAGCTGAACTTGCCCAAAACTCCTTCCTCTAGCCATGGTGTTCTCTTCTTTTCTTTTAGCCATCTATTGTTTCTATACATTTCCTCTTCCTAATCCCTTCCACTCTCTCCAAAGCCTTTATCTCGTGGTTCCCTCTACTCTACGGTCCAAGTCGACCTTGAAGATCTCAGTGACATTGAGAACACTCATAAGCTAAAGACGTTCTCAACCTGAAAGAGCGGGAAAATATCCTTACCGACGAAAGAGGGGTGTGGAGAAGGGGAGCGGAGGGAGCGGAGGTCACATTCCATGATACTCCCTGCAGGCACACACAGAAGTGCAATGAGGTCTCTTGTCCACTGGGTGCGCTAAACCCTCTTCTAGGCGATTTTCTATCTTTTGCCCTTTCTTTTTGTACATTGCTGACCCGGGTGGGGGCAAGGAGAGAATGAATGAAGAGCAGATGTCTATTTCGGTGAAATGCATCTTGGTCAAGAAGAGTTGAGGATGTGCCCTATACCATCAGCGTCAGCGTAGAGTTGCAAAGGAGGAGAGAAAAGTCAAATGGAAGGACAAAATGTTGGATGGGAGAGAGCAAAGAGTGCAAAAGGTGGAGCCATGAAACATGAGGAAATGTGATGAACAGAGTCTTGAGGATTTTTTTTTCTCGAACCGAGGGAGAGAAACCCAAGACTGAGCTCAAAAAAAAAAAAAAGAGTGCTCTCTTTCTCTTTTCTTTCTTTCTCTCCCTCTCCCCTTTTTTTAAAATCCATCATCTTCACCCACTCCATCTCTTTCTTTCATCTCTTTACTCTCATCCTCGCTCCATCTCACATTCATCCAGGCGCTCCTCTTCACCGATCCTTCCTTCCTCGCGCCATTCTCCTCTCTAGCGTATGATCGCTCTCCTCATCGTACTCGCCACCATTACGTCCAACACTGTTTCCGCGCTTCGCCAGCGCAAGGGTCTCTTCTCGGGCCTGGCTCTTGCTGCCGGCCTTGGCACCGTCTCCGGAGCCGATCCGGTCAAGCCCGTAGCAGCAGCAGAAGCAGCAGCAGGAGCAGGAGCACCAGCAGGAGCACAGGTTATTCAGTCAACGATCCCTCCTCACCATACGCTGACCTCTCTCTCGATCACTCATGTTCAGTTCGCACAGGATGATCTTCTCTCCAAACTCTTTGCATACGTGACTCTCTCGCCCCTGGCGATTGTCTGTGGATATGTTGCTGTGATCCTGACAAGTCGGGACCTGAAGCCTGCTGTGATGTTTGCTGGACAACTCGCCAACGAAGTAATCAACCAGATCTTGAAGAGGCTTGTCAAACAGGCGAGACCTACAGGTAATTTCTTTTTTTTTTTTTTTTTTTTTTTTTTTTGGCGGTATATTTCTATAAAAAATATATATAATATATAAGAATGGCATTAGAGGAAGAGATTCGATAACCAAGCGTTCTTTCTCGACACGACATTTTAGAATACCTTGGCGATGGATATGGCATGCCCTCAAGCCATTCTCAATTCATGGCTTATTTTGCTACATATACGGCCATCTTGATGTACAGAAGGTACTGAACAAAAAAAAAAAAAAAAAAAAAAAAAATCTGTTGGTCGATATGGTGGCTAAAATACAAAGGCTATTTTTTTTTTCTCTCTCTTACTCATCATACTTTCCTTGTTCGGTCATCTGTTTCGTAGGGGCATTGCACCTGGAGCAATGATACCCCACGTGGTTTCTGGACTTGTTGCAGTTTGGGCGTTGCTGGTTGTGTACTCCAGGTAAGTCAAGTGCTCTTTTGATTCACACTGTTCTGGTATCATTCTTGCCTAGGGATATACCGCTGACACATACCATATATATTTTTTCTCTCTTCTTCTTCTTTTTTAAACCCCCCTCCTCCCTCTCCTCTCCCATTGTAGAGTCCATCTCTACTATCACACCTGGCAACAAGTCGTTGCAGGAACTATCTGTGGTGTGATCTTTGCGTTTGGATACTATTTTTGTGTGGACAAAATCTTGCGACCACGCGGCTTGTTTACTTGGGTGTTGGGACACCCGTTGGCCAAGATTTTCCATGTGCGTGATACGGATGCGATCCCAGACTTGGCCAAGTTTGATTGGGAAATGTGGCAGCAGTATTCCAAGGACCAGCACGCAAAGGCCAACTAACACCATTTCAGGACCTTAAAGAAGACTAATAGACCATATAAAGAAAAAAAAATAAGACGAAATAGACTGTCCGCAATCCACTTTTTTTTTTTTGTCTTCTTTGGCATTGAACCTCACCCCGCAGTGCTGATGTCGGTTGAATAGGTGCTGATAACTAGTTCTTTTTAATTTTATTTTTTTTTATATTTTTTTTCATGTTAAGCCTGATGGATATATTACAGCGATGATGGAAAAGTTGGTATGAGGCGCAACATAGGGAGACCAGCCTCACATTTAGCCTGAATCTTTCTCTCTCTCTCCTCTTTTTTTTCTTTTTTTTTTCTTATTGCTTAAGCGCCGGACTTGAGACCAACAGCGTTAGCAACAGAGTTGATCAAGTTGGAGGGAGCCAAGGAGGAGAGGAACGAGCCCTGCTTGACCTCAGGAGATTCAACGGTGACGGCCTTCTCCTTGGTCGAGGCAGGGAGACCCTCGAGCTCGTGATCAAACTCCTGGAAGACATCAATGTTGCGAATGAAGGCCTGGATCGACTCATCAACGATAGCCTTGTGGGTGGCCTCATCCACCTCAACCTGGTTAAGGCGAATACGGTACATCTCCTTGAACTCATCCTTTCGCTCAATCGCGTCAAAGCTGTAGAAAGCAACACCCTTACCCTCGGGCAGGTCGTTGTACTTTTGGAGCTTCTTGGCCAAGATCTGACCTCCAGAGAGATCACCAAGGTAGCGGACATAGGAGTGAGCAATCAACAACTCGGGCTTGGTGCGACTGCAGCGCTCAATGGCATCAATGTAGCTCTTCTGGGCAGGAGTGACAGTCTCGAGCATCTCGCGCCAGTCGGGACCATTGAAGAACTCGAGGTCCTCCTCAAGAGGACCAACACGGGAAAGCTCCTTGGGGAAGTAGATGAGCTGGATGTTCTCGTTATCCTTGTGCTCATCCAAGGCCTTCTCAAGAGCACTGGTGTTGGAAAAAAAAAAAAAAAAAAAAAGTCAGTGCGGGCGCAGTTGGAAGGTTGGAAGTGCATGTGACGGTGATGTGGTTACAACGATTTAAAACGTCTCTTGGACATACCGGTAGACCTGGTAGAGCGAAACGAGGAAGCGGCCGTATGTGGCAGGAGAGATCTCGCCCTTGAAGAAGTACTTGACGAACTTGGAGCGCTCGGCTTCAGCGTGGACGGTCTTGGTACCTTCCTTGAGATCAGCAGCGAGAAGAGTCATGGTGAAGGGGTCTGGAGGGAGAAATAAGGAAAAAGGATGACAGGTAAGAACCGTGCACGCAGCAATAGGACTTGAGCAATGGCAGAGGGAAGCGGAGGAGTTTGGGAAAAGACGAACCTGTGGTGAGGAATGAGGCAAATGAGCGAGTAATGAGGAAGGAATGTGGGCAATGAAGACCGAAGGCGAGTATGAGGTCAGGAAAGACTGTGGAGGAAGCGGTGGTGAGGAATAATGAGAGGGAAAAAAAGGGGGGGAAGGAGTCGCCTTATATACGTCTTGAGGATTGGGTCCAAGACCCAAGAGAATGGCGTCTTTTTTTTTTTTTCTTTTCCTTTCTTTTCTTCACCCTGTCAGCCTGGGCGGAGACTCTTCTCTCCGCTCAACATCATACACAACACACACACACACAGAGAGAGAGGCTCTCTGGTTCACTCTAACAAGGTTCAATTCATTCCTGCCTGACCCACCCTGTGATGGCGTGCCTGTTTCTGCTCGTGGGTAACCTCGCAGCATCCCCGTCGAATCAAAAAGGATCTGATAACGAATTTTCTTATGGCTTGCACACACCACAGACTCACTCTCCCGCCTTTCGACTCTTTTGCTACATCCGAACTATAGTCGTGTTGCAAACGGCTCTGCCTCAGAAAAAAAATAATCGTGGTGACATGTCTTGCGGCAGTGGCCCAAAAGTCCCTGCAATACCGGTCCGGGAGTAAATCTCTGCACTCTCCTATCACTATTGACCACACCCCAGTCCCAAAAGAGAGTGACCAGTCATGTTGATTGGGACTCCTTCGTCATGCTTTGCGTGGGGCTATCCTCACAGCAGCAAAAGTGAAAAACGAGTTTTTTTTTTTCTTTTTTTAATGTTCACAACCATCTGGGCCATTTGCTGACAAACACCATCTCGGCGCTAAAAGAACATCAGTATATTCTGCCTTGGTCCAATCCTCATTCGACTCGTGTTGCTCACTACTCACTCACACGCTCACTCCTATTTTCTCTGTTCTTCGCCATTGACCCACTCTCCCTGGGCCTTGGGGGATCGGAACATCATTGTTTAGTCAAGCGCTCTTTTCAAGGAAGGGATGTGTTGCATTTAAGACGAAGAACAGAAAAGAAGGAGACCATGGAATTGGTGCCTGTGTTCAAAAAATAAAAAAAAAAAAAACTCTTCCTAGACCCTGTAAATTTTCCGATTGGCTGAAATCTTACGTACATGTACTTGATATCTATGGGCTCGCGTCCAAAAGCAACCATTTTGCCCAAACCCACAGCTCTTTTACTCACTCGCCCACTCTCAGTTTCCTCTCTTTCTTTACTCTTTTCTTCATTCCTTTCTTTATTCGCTATTCATTGACAACAATAGCACCACTGAAGAGAGGATATATGTTAAAAAAACAAAAGACCTAAACTGGACTCTGGACCGGAGGAAAAGCGATTGCTTTCTTTTCACTTTGCATGGGAGACAACGTATTCTGGCTCGTGTTGGTAAACGATCATGCAATCTTCATGACCAGAACATGTAAAGCCGATACTGTTGCAGATCAAAAAAAAATGGGCGTTCAGTGTACGAGCGCTAAAGAGAAGTGAGTCCAATCCGTCGGAAGGCGAACTGCGACTTTGGACACAAGGAACGGGTAGGAAAAGGTCAACACAAGAGACTAGGCCCAAAAAGCCCAAGAGATATCTGATTTCCAAGGATGCTGCGGTACAGGGATGGCAAGAAAACAAGAGGAAGCATCCGCCAAGTGTTGTTTTGAACTAGCGTCACGGTGGTCTTGAGCGTGCCAGATTGTCTATGAAACCGTAGGAGGTGTAGACCCATTTTGTCCAATGGAATGGTTGAGAAACACGTCAAGTTTTTCAGTTAATAACGGATGGTGGCTATCCACCGCTCTCTCTTTCCGTTGGATCGTAGGATGGAAAAAGGGCAAGTTCTTGGGCAAATTCCTGCGTAAAAACAGATCGATCCCAACAGGTGTGGCTGAAATCTTACTGCTCCTCCTTCTTTGATGGTTTTTTTACAAGGGCCCTGCCAGTAATGCATCATGCGCAAGGGGAAGCCTCTTCTTTTGGACCTTGGGCGAGTGCATCCAAGAAGGCCAGTCACTCTCTCATTTTCACTAAAAAGAAAAGGGGGAGGGGGGCATTGAAGCACAAGACGCCAGGACAACCATCCAGGACATTCAGCTCTGGGCAATAGCCGAAGGGCCGATGGCAATGAATGTCATGAGGATCGATTGAGCCAGAGACGATTCGTGATTCTCGCTCTGAACTGGGCGAGAGCGAGAAACCAACACCATCACCCGAGGGGCAGCTAGCCCAGTCCAAGAATCAAAATACCAAGCCCCCCACTCTAGAAAAAAAAAAAAAAAAAAAAAAAAAAAAAAGAGCAATGGACTGGAGAAAGTGGAGGGGAGCTGGGTTCTTCTTCACACACCTTCGACTCGACATCGCCACTCACCAACATGTTTGTCGAGCTCGCATTAACAACCTCTTCAGACGTCGCCGACGGCACTGCTTACCTCTGGAATCTACACACAGGATCAGTCCTCGGCTCATTCAAGCAGAATGTTTGCCCCATGCAGTCCCTGGCACTGGTCAACAGCAACCGTAATATGGGAAACCTCTTTTTGAGCGCTCAGGCCGACAAGGGCATGATGCACGTATACAGCTACCAAAAGGTCTGATAAAGAAACTCTAGGCATCGTCTCTATGCAGCCTTCGCGTACCATCCTATGGGTCTCTAACCCATCATTGTCGGGAAATGCTTCTTTCTGAACTGGTGGCGTATAGGACCAAGTTCACCTCAAGTTCCCACTACCTGACAAACTCGTCTGCTTGGCAACATCGGCCCGTGGAACATACTGTGCAGGAGGAACTGAAAGCGGTCGCGTCTACATCTGGGAGGTATGGTAGTCATTGATGATTTTCTCCATATAGGACAGATCAAAGGACACGGAGTACGAAGCTGACAGCTCCAATCTCTCTTTGTACCTCACAGATTGCAACAGGAATCTTGCACCGAGTCTTTGACGCTCATTACAAACGGATCACTGTCGTGCGCTTCTCTGCAGACGACACTGTCATGTTCACAGGAAGCGAGGATTCTGTTGTTCACGTTTGGATGATGAATACTCTTGTGGACGACACCCTTCTCGAGTCTCCAGCTCCTCATTATTCGTGGACAGACCATACACTTTCTATCACAGACATTCAATGCGGCGTGGGTCGATTCCATGGAGCCCGCGTTATCACTTCTTCAATGGATCATACGTGCAAACTTTGGGATCTCTCAACAGGATCACTCTTGACGACATTCTTGTTCCCAACAAAGATTACCTCTTTGGCATTCGATCCCTCTGAAAGATACTTTTTGGCCGCCTCAGGAACTGCAGCAGCTACATCATCTTCTAGTGAAGCGGACTATCTTATCTATCAAGCACTTCTCTACAGATCGAAACATACTATGCAAGGATATACGACACTTGAAGCAGTTGATGGAGATGCGGGACTAGAGCAGATCGGACTTGGCTCCACAAAAAGGAATGGCGTCGCTGGAGGAGATTTGGTTTTCAGAGGTCATCATCACCCTATCACGAGGTTAGCTCTGAACTTTGATGGATCTACCTTGGTGAGTGGCGACAACAAAGGAAACATGATGGTCTGGGATGTTTCAAGTCGACAGATGGTCCGTGAAGTCAAGCAACACAAAGGTACCCGACACATTTGGATTTTGATGACGCTCCTCCATGTTCTGGATCAACCATCGCTGTCATGTGTATATTCATTCTTTTCTTCCCTTACTGTTCACCATAGGATCCATTTCTTCTATTCATACGATGATCCAGCCCGTCGATTTGTATTCCAACACCACTTTGACAGAAAAGCCAAAACTCTTTCCCCTTACACCCTTCAAGCGTATCCCACAACCCAGATTGGGCGAAGGAGGACCCGAAGTCAATGCGAATGCCTCGATCGCGGATGACCCTCTGATCGTCATTGCCCCCACTAGCATGGCTCTTGAAGACCAGAACTTGACCATGATCCATTCGAGTGAACACCAACTCTTGGAAAATGTTCGACAAGCATTTGTCAAGAATCGATCTGCGATTGTGGCTGGAGGATTTGATGGACCTGTCTCGTCTCGATCCCCCTCTGCATCACAAGAGTATCAGGATTTGGAAAAGAAGTACAAGGAATTGGAAGAGCGACTTGCAACGATGATGAACGCTTCGGCATCTGTGCAGGCGGCACCTAAACAACCTGCAGTGTCGAGTTCAGACATCAGCGCGGCATTGAGTGGTCTCCGGTCATCGAGCAAGAAGAGAAAAGTATAGAGAGAGATAGAGAGAGAGGGAGAGTTAAAAAATAAGTAAATAAATCATTAGAAAAAGTGAACAACAAAAAAAAAAAAAAGAAAGAAGAGAGAACAATGGTAGGAGAGAAAGAGAGGATTCTGCCCTGTTTCTTGATGATCATGAACACTAAATAATTTCAGTCAAAAGGCACGACTAGGAACCAACCAAGCCGTATCAAAGCCATTAGGTACAAAGAAAAAAGAAAAAGAAAAAAAAAGAAAAAGAGTCCTCTTTAAAGAATGGGCAGAGTTATTCACGAGTCAGCCTTGCCCCCTCCCCCCAGCAATACATCAAGAGCAGGTCCCCCCCCCCACAAAGAAAAGATGGTGGGAGAAGAGAGGGAACAGCGTTCTTAAGGGAGATATTAGTATCCAACAAAACAAGTGGAGAAAAGTGGGAGAGGGGAAGGGGGAGAAGATCGTTAATCATACATTTTTAATTTGATCCGCAACAATAAAACTTGAAGCGACCAAGTCTAATATCGTAAATGGGCGTGTCGAAAAAATGGGAGAAAATGAATATAAAAAAAGAATAGGTGGTTCGAAAAAAAAAAAAAAAAAAAAAAAAAAAAAAAAAAAAAAATGTGTAAGTTGACTATAGGGATAGGACTCGATAAAAAGGATAAGGAAGGAATTTGAAATGAGGATGAATAAAGTTAACTAAGTCTGGATATATTCTATTTTTTTCTCTGAGAGAGCGACACAAAGTTCTCGGATGAGCCAGAGAGATATTCTTTGCCTCCATTGGTTCCTCCAGCTGAAGACGTGCCTGCAGTCTTCAAGGGAATCTGAAAATTGAACTGGAGTGGCGGTTGGCCCCCAATGCCTGGGATGGAGTTGGTTTCAATGCCTGGATTGGAACTGGCTCCAATGCTTGGAATAGTACTGGCTCCAATGCCTGGGATAGTACTGGCTCCAATGCCTGGGATAGTACTGGCTCCAATATTGGTTGGGCGCGTGAAGGGAGCAAGATTGGCAAATGGATTGGCTACTACACGAATCGGAGATTGTTGGGTTTGACCAATCATCGGACCAAGTCCTTGTCCTGGAATAAACCCTTTGGCTTGGTTTCTCAAGGATGGTGGCGGTACATAGAAGGGAGTCGCCGTCGCCGTCTTTGCAACTGTAGCCATGGTCGTGGGGGTAGTGACAACACTCATTCCTGGAGTTCTGACCGGCTCTTCAGCCTCTTCTTGCTGCTGGAGCAACAACTTGAGGAGTCTATCTTCATCCTCCTTGTCTCCTTCAGTTCCTTCTTCATCTTCAGAATCATCCTCTTGAATGTTGTTTCCGCCCATAGCGTGATCCGCTGTGCTCACCCCTACTGCATCATTCTGTATTGATTTTTGCTTGTCATTAGGATCCATTCCTGGATGGTTTTGTTGTCGGCTGTGAAGGTTTCTTGCATAAAGACTGTTGGCACCATGGTAGTCCTGGGACATCCGACTATGGCTGCCAGCAGAAACGGTTGAGGGTACATCAAGAGGGGAGAAGGCTGCACCACTGGTGCTGCTGCCTGTCGTACTGCTTCGGTTATTCAAGTCTTGATAGAATGGCTGCTGTCTCTGGAATGTACTCAATGCCAATGAGTGATCCATCGAAGGAGAGACTATAGAATTCTGTTGAAACTGTCTTCTCAGTTGTTCCAGTCTGTCTTCTTCCTCCTGCCTCTTCAGTTGCTCTAGTCTTTCTTTTTCTTGCTGTTTCTTCAGTTGCTCTTGTTTCTCCTCCTCCTGTCTTTTCTTCATGATTTCTTGCTCCTGCTTCTCTTTCTCTTCCTGAAGTCTTTGTTGTTCAAGCTGCTGTCTTCGTTGTTTTTGAAGCAGTTGCTGTTGTTGATGTTCTCGAATCTCTTGTTGTTGCTGTTGCTCTCGCACATCCTGCTGTTGCTGTTGTACCTGCTTCTGCTGCAATTGCTGTTGCTGTTGAATCTGTTGCTGTTGCAATTGCTGCTGCTCCAATTGCTGCTGCTCCAATTGTTGTTGGAACAAATCCCTCTGTTGCTGCAACTGCTGTTGCTGTCTTTGTTGTTTTTGCTGGAGCTTGAAAGCAGCAGCAGAGGCCCCAATACCGCCGACGCTGCCAATATTGGTAATTGAACTTGGTGAGTAGGACCCAGTTGAGTGAAGGGCAGTGCCATTGTCAGTCATGTCTACATCGGGATCACGATAGAACTCTTCATCATCATCCACTTCTGCCTCATCTGTGAATGCCTCAGAGTATCGACCACCCGAGGAATCCGTGTGTGGGTGACGCTGGACTGGTGTGTATTGCTGTTGAAAGGAAGAATCTCTCGAGGGATGGTATCGTTCGCTCGGTAGTGTCCCTGCAGCCGACATATTATCTCGATAGGGCCGGTGGCTAACGTTACTGTAGCTACTGGCAGCATTGATACTTCTTCCTCCTGCTCCACTGTGACTCTGGCTACGTCTTGGAGCGAGCGCCTCATGGTAGCTTGCAACATCGTCATCATCATAACCTTGTTGATGGTAATGATCTTCATCGTTGAAGTCTCCGGGATGTAGTCGAGCAGATGAAGTTCGACTCATGTGCCTGCTGGGTCTATCGTACCTGTCGTCCCTCTCGTACCTGTCATCTCGCTCGTACCTGTCATCTCGCTCGTACCTGTCGTCCCTCTCATGCCTCTCATACCTCTCATGCCTGTCATCTCTATCGTCCTTGCGGTGTATATCTTTCATAGGCATAGGAGCTAATCGCCGTCTTTCCATTCCTCCATCGTCGCTCACAGCCTTTTTATGGCGATTCTTTCGGATCATCCAAAAGGTCACTAAACCCACAATGAGCATAGCGGTCCCTGCTGCAGCCCCTCCAATGATCGGAGCCAAAGACGCTAATTTGGAAGATCCACCTTCGCCCTTGTTTCCAGGCCCAGGGTTGTTTGGTTCCTGTGACGGCGTAGGTTCCGCAGATGGATTGTTGGGGTTCTGAGGATTTTGTGGTTTGGTCGGTTTTGTACTCTGATAGATAGTTACCCACTTGTTCAACTTGATATCATACACTAGAGGAACATTCGTGTGCAAAGTTTCCCGACCATTGTCGCTTGAACCACCAAAGACAACAAACTGATTTCCATAGATGCCACAGGCCATACGTGAACGCTTCAATTCTGCAGAAGCTCCTGCTGTCCAGACACCAGAGGCAACGTCGAGAATGTAGAGTGTTTCGTAATAAGTTTTTCCAGAGGAGCCACCAAAGACTATAACCTTGGATCCATCCTCCACTTTTTGGAGAACAAAAAAAAAAAAAAAAAAAAAAAAAAAAAGTGTAAATCAATCTCTCGAGTCTTGAACAGAGGAGTATAATTTCAAGGTAAAGAGCCAATTCGCATCAAAAGAAAAGAAAAGAAAAGTGTCCCAACTAGACTTACATGCAGCGGCGCAGTGGTCAAGGCGGGGCGGTGGAATCTGTCCTGTAGTGACCTAGATAATGCAGCCAGAGAAAAAAATAATAGGGGTTAGAGATACCAAGAAGGTGGGGGGGGGGTGCAGGCACAGGTACAAAAGTCTGACATGTGCGTGCGTGTGTGTGTGTGTGTGTGTGTGCAGATTGCCCTGCGCGAAGACAGCAAAGATACATTACCCAGTTCTTCCACCTGCTGATGGTCGTGTCGTACTCTGCAATGATACTCATTTCCATTCCTTCCTGAGGACCTGGTGGCGCTCTTGATCCTCCAATGACTAAAATCGACTTTCTTACTGATGACCAGACAGCACCCGCATCCGTTCGACTCCTGTTCTGTTCAGTCGCAACCGAGCCTTGAAGATGTCCTGTGTTCGGGTCTAACACAATGATATCGCTGTAGGTTTTGGTTTGAGTCCAATAGCCCCCAAGGACATAAACAATTCCCGTATCAGGATTCGACACCACTGAGTGTCCTTCCAGGTTTGGATATGGCACTTTGATGCCCGGAAGACTGATCCACCTCATCGCGTCGAGATCGTAGGCGCTCCAAAAGTGAAGAGGTTGAGTTCCGCCAACAGAGAGTAGAAATCCGTTCGAACGACCGATTGCAAAGTTACCGACATTCTTAGGAGGTATGCCAATTATCGCTTGGTGTGAGTTTGGGGTACCACTTGGAAGGACATTCCAAACGGGTGTTTGCGAATCCCAAGAGGTGGTGAGGTTGAGACTCATAAACTGAGACGAAAAGTTTTGGTTAAAACCACCCTCGATGAAAAGACTGCCATTGTACGTGCCGAAGCCCATCCGTCGTCGTGGCTCAATCTCTGGTTGCTGAGCAAAGACCGTTATTGGAAACAGACCAAGAAGAACGAAAATGAGAGCCAGAGTTGATAGAGGTAGCTCCAGGCGTCGCCGCCTCCGACACCGTTGATCTCGCTGTTGTTGTAGTGGGAGCCACATCCTGTCCTTTCTTTTTTCCTTCTTGCTTTGCTTTCTTTTTTCTCTTCTTTTCTGCTGTTGGAAGCGGGCACTAGTGCCAGGAGATGGTGGGTAGAGTGGGCGAGCAAGAAAGAGAAGAAGAACTTGAGTGAGGCGTGCCGAGATAGCAGGGTGTAAAAGAGCGAACAGCAGAAGGCGTACGTTTTGTCACGGATGAGACTGATAAAGTTTTCTTTTTTTTTTTTTGGTCGGTTTTGGAGAGTGTTGGGCTTGCCAGGGGGAGAGAGAGAGAGGGAGAAACGGGTTCCTGGCGAGTGGAGAAGATGGGTCGGTTGGTTGTTTAGTGTGTGGGGGTAGACAGGAACCGAGCTTTTTCGGCTAATAGGAGTGTCCCGGAAGAAAAAGTCAAAAAGTCGTAGCAAAGAGGAAGGGGCCGTGAAAAAAAAAAAAAAAAAAAAAAAAATAAGAGTCGCGCGACGTAATGATGGAGGGAGGATGCTTGGCTGCGATGGCGAGTTGGATGAAAAGTGTACAGATGGGAGAATGTGCTGGTGATGGAGGGGGTGCACGAGGACCAAGGAGATGCAGCAGATCGAAGCAGATGAAGAGATGTGGAAGGAAAGAAAGAGAGAGAAATGACAGAAAGGTCAATTGGTTGGCCCTCGAATGCAATCAGGCAGGGGACGAAGAGTCGAGAGAACTCAGAGACGAGAGCCGCCCGTGAATACACACGCACCCCCGCCTCGTCCGAAGAAATAGTGAAATAGGCCATGCATGTTGCCGCCTGTATGTCCTATAGCTAATAGGAGCATAACTTGTTCCACAGCAGGTTCTCTGCCCGAGAGCCACGCCCGTTGTTGTAAGAGCGGGAAACCTCCGGGGCAAATGGTCGGTCGTCCGCCTACTTTTGACCGACCGTCTTCTTCACCATCGCTATCAACATCGGGTGAGCGATGGATGCTTGAGAAGGCCGGGCTATCGTGGCCTGTGCCTGGGGTATACCTCTTGATATGGTCCAGGGGCAGTTCTTGCTCGTGGGGGAGGTAGACTAATAGTGTAGAGCATTTATTTTGGACACAGCGCCAAGGTGTGATGCGCAATGCACTAGCGACTATCGAGAAACACTTCATTGGGCAACACAAATAGTATGTCCCCAGAAATCCCCCGAGGTCTGTGTCTCGCCGCCAGGTCTCCTCTCTCTCTCTATCTCTCTCTTTTCACAGCGGAGACACATTTCCTCCGCCTGTCTCTCTCTCTCTCTCTCTCGTACTCCCTCGCACCTGTTTGCTTCCATCCTGGCTAGCAACTCCTACCTTCCTTGAGGTTTAGGAATATACAAACCCGCCGGCCACTTCGATTACGCAATGGCATCCACTGTAAACTAAGCAGGAAGAAGATATGCAATCCTCTTTCCACCTTTCACCCCAGCTAATAATCTCATCTCTCTCTCCTTCTTCTCCCTCCCCTCGTGCTCCCTTTCTCTCTCTGTCATGGGCGGGACAAAATGAGGGCGAGGGGAGGAGAGGGACGGGAGTCCTTAAATTGCATTTTGCAGGTGTTCATGAGCACACTCTGCATCTCGGGTCCTGAACACAACATTACCCTTGGGGGTGCACAGTCCTGTCTCCACTGTCATTTTTTTGTGTCTTTGCCACCTCGTCCGAGTGCTCCACTTCTCATGTCCATGTCCCAGAATAGCGCTGCCTGGCGCACAGACCTAATGGTCCCATCTCAGGGTGTAGAATGTTAGCTCCCCTTTCTTCACTGTTCCTCCTTCTCTCTCTCTTCCTACTGTAATCAGCCCTTCCCCTGGACGCTCTGTAGGTGAGCGGGATTCCTCAGGCAAGAAGGTGGGGAAGGGGATTTGCGCACTAAATTTGCCTTCATCCCTCTTTTTCTGCACCTCTCTCTTAGTGTACATGTGTTAGGGCAGGGTCATCTCTCGGCTTGCATGTTTCTTTCTCTGTGATATCCGAATCTCATTCGACCCTTTTCTCCAAATGCAGAGTTTTAGAGACGGAAAAGTCCACTCTCTTTCTCTCTCTCTTTCTCTCTCTTTTGTGTGCCATAACCACATTGAAGGGGGTGATTGGGGCTGTCTGCTCATTTATCAGGTGTAACGTCAAATCTGCATGGCCCTTTTGGGGACGCGAGAGGCGCTTACACAGCAGCAACGCCTAGCTGCCATTGCGTCACAAGACGACCGCTAATTTTTTTTTTTTTTATCGTCGCCTCGTCATAGACCCTTCAAACTCAGTGAGAGCAAGATCCTACCTCTTTTACCCGATGGTGGAGTTTACGACTTTACTTTGGACTAAACTGCAAGAGGAAGGAGTCAATATTTGACTTTCAAAGTTGGAGTACGACACAGCTGAAAAAAAAAAAAAGAACACTGGGCACAAGACCATTTCAAAAGTTTTTTTTTTCCTGCAGAGTAATTGTTGACAACAAGAGATGCTCTCCCACCGCCAATCTGTCAACTGATTGTGTCAGGTTCCTTATATATACAGCCATCTTCGCGCCTCGGCCATCAAATAAAGTAGACACGCGTAATTTTTTTTTTTTTTTTTTTTTTTTTTTTGGCATTTTGCATTTCATTCCAAGGGCTCACTTTCCTTTACTTTTCTCGCTAGCCACCTTGACTCACATTGCCACCACATTTCTCACCATAGTCCCCAGCCTTTTATTTTATTTTATTTTATTTTTTTTTATAGTGATATTCAACAAGACTTGTTCAGTGGTGCATAAAAGGGTATCTGAACGAAAATCAAGATGGCCAGACAAAGGTTATGGACTATGTGAGGTAGGAATACCGAACGAATGCCATCCTTGCTTCCTTCTTGAAGGAAAAAAAAAAAGCACTCTGCGACCAAGGTTTCCAGACCTGAAGGATTTGTCACTGAGTGAGTACTCTCTACCCAGCGCTCTTTCAGCATCACATAAAAAGGTTGAGCAGAAAGATATTTATCAAACGTGTTCTGCAAAGACTCTTCCTCAAGAAATTGACGACTTTCAGGTACGCCTGTCATCCTGGTACCTGAATCGGGATCAGTTGGTATTTGTAGACGGAAAAACGAGCAGAAGATGAGGGATGTGCTGCTGCGCGGGATCATGCGTGGTATAAGTTATTGGCCGGAAATGAGTTTTGAAAAGGGCAATATTCGATGGTATCTATTTTTTTTTCCTCTTTCTTTCACAAGGTTCGAGAATAGATCCAGCCGCAAGATTCCTTGATGTTGAGTTTGGTATAGTTGGATCAAGGAGATTCATTGACTAAACAAGCTGAAGGGGGGGGGGAGGGGAGTCGATTTTCATGCTTCTGTCCCAGAAATCCACAACGCCCATCCTCTTGGTTAAATCACGAAACTGGTTCTGAAGTAATAGGTGATGCGTCCCCCACCTTCGCCTTCACCCCTCACAAACACGTCGAGAAGACTTGGCAATGTTCTGATCCTGGTACGAAGAAAACTTGGTCCGTGATTGTTTTGATGTCAGCATGGAGGTTGCCCTTGTGTGAGGTATGAGGGTGCCACGCTAGAATCACCAAAAAAAAAAAAAAAAAAAAAAAAAAAAAGGGTAGAGCCCGAGTGAACTTTTACCAGACAGTGGGCGCACTGGAGACGAGAGAGCCTCTCCAAGTGGTAACCGAGAAGTGGAGTCAATGAGCGAGAAGACGCAGTGTGCATGGATCAAAGACGTGGAGATCAATCATTGATCGACATCGGTGATGTCACATCCATTGTCCTGAAGCTCATCATTGCATTGATGTCCATCTCTTTTCTTCTCATCGTAGCCTTTGACATGCTATCCCTTTGCTCTCTCCTCAATTCGAGAGCATTGGCCAACAGGTGAGATGTCAATTGCGTATTTTTCTTCTTCTTCTTCTTCTTCATTTGTTGTACGTTCTGGCGTGTTTTGCTATTGCTCTGGAGTGTTCTAAGGACTTTAGGCAAGTAATCCCTTCCTTCAAGAGGGTCGACTCCTGCACTAGGAAGGCTGCTAACACTACAAAGGTACATTCATTGCGTCTTATGGATGGGTGCGAAATCCTTCTTCAGGGCGACCAAATGGTAGTATGCTGAAAGAGTCACCAGCTTCGTCTTACCTGAACACCCTCCAACAGACAGACAGACAGACAGATCTCATTCTCCCTGTGCGCTACACACAACGAAAAAACGCCCGAGATCGGATACGAGTTCATCATATCATGCCTAACTCTTTGTTAAGCTAAGCATAAAAAGGTGAGGGTCCCACAGAATATTACCCATTCCTTGCTATTGGCGACCCATACGGATCCGGGACAGAATAAGTGTTCCTGTATGGCTGTCTGACCTTGCCCCATATTGGTCCTTATTTGATGCTTTAAGGTAATACTTTAGAGATGTTTTATTGTACAAGACGGGTTATTATGACAAAAGGTTGAGGAAAAAAAAGGGAGCATATAGACAAAGCTGGGAAGGAAAAACGCCAGGTTGAAGAGTATGTCTGGTGTAAAAGAAAGAAGAAGAAAAAAAAAGGTGGGGAAAGGGAACCGTTTACTGGTCCTTCTCATCCACCTGATTCTTCGAGGGCTCATACAACTCATGGAACTCGTCAATGTCACCATCCTCGAGGTTGGACACACTAAAGTCGCACTCCATCAATGGAACCAACTTGGTCTTGTAGTAGAGCTTGTAGCCAAGGTACATGAAGAAGAAGAAGGGCAAACCAATATAGCATGCAACCAAGTTCACAGCCTTGGGGTTGGGCTTGGAGAATTCAGAGTAACCCTGACCGCAAATGACAACCGCGCACAAGATAAAGGCATAGATAGGACCATAAGGGAACATGGCAGCCTTGTAAGGCAAGCGGCTGACATCGCCTCCTTGAGCGACATAGGCGCGTCGGAATCGGAAATGCGAGAGGGCAATACCCAACCAGGCAATAAAACCCGAGATGGATGAGATGCTCAACAACCAGTTGTAAACTTCACCCGAACCCAAGAGGGAAGCTCCAAAGGAAAGTCCTGCAATCAGTGTCGTGAAGGCGAGCGACTGGACGGGAATACCACGAGAATTGACTCTGGCAAAGATCTTGGGAGCCTTGCCATCTCTAGCCAACATGAAAAGGGTTCTTGTTGAGGCGTACATTCCAGAGTTGCCCGCCGAGAGAACAGTGATGAGGATGACAGCGTTCATGATATGCGAAGCGGGACTGAATGCCTTTTGGAGAACAAGAGTGAAGGGCGAGATCGCAATCGAGGCCTTGTCCAAGCCGCCAGAGTTCAACAGATTGGGGTCCGTGTAGGGGATGACAAGACCAATGACAAAGATCGAGACAATGTAGAACAGAAGAATACGCCAAAAGACTTGCTTGATAGCCTTGGGAACGTTCTTTCTGGGGTTCTCACTCTCACCAGCAGCGATACCGATCAACTCTGTGCCTTGGAACGAGAATCCAGCAACCAGGAAAACGCCAAGGATTCCACCAAAACCGTCGACAACGGGTGCTCCAGGGATGGTCCAATTCCTGAACCCAATCCGGTCTCCACCAATCACACCTGCGTCCACAAGAATACCGACAATGATAAAGATAACGACTGTAAGGATCTTGACGACAGAGAACCAGTACTCGGCTTCACCATAGGCTCGGACAGAGAGGAAGTTGACAAAGACCATGAAGGCAAGGAAGATTGCAGACCAGGCCCAGGAAGGAAAGGATGATTTAGGAACCCAGAACTCAAGGATCATTGCTGCGGCAGCAATCTCAACTGCAACGGTAACTGCCCAGTTCAAGAAGTAGTTGACTCCAAGAGCTAGAGAACAGAGAGAGTGAGGAGAGAACGAGTTAGGATCATCCAGAAACGAGTCTCAAACAAGGTTTCAAGAGGACCACCTTTGGTTCTCTTGTTCTCTTTTAAGGGGCGAAGGGGCGCTTACCAAAGCCAAGGGCTGGATCGACAAAGCGGGCGGCATAGGTATTAAAAGATCCTGCCGTGGGGATCAAAGTAGCCATTTCTCCAAGAGAAGTCATCATAAAGAAAACCATCGAACCGATCATGGTATAAGCGATCAAGGCACCAAGGGGTCCAGCTTGGGCGATCGAGGCACCAGAGGCGAGGAAGAGACCTGTACCGATCGTACCAGCAATCGAAATCATAGACAAGTGGCGGGCCTTGAGACCACGCTTGAGGTCATTATCGGCGGCAAGGATTGGCTGCTGATCAGATTGGTATGAGGGCAACTTGGCAGCTAAAGGACCACCAATCTTCTGGATCGACCGAGAGGAGTGAGTGGAGGAGCGGGGCAAGCCAGGCTCACCCGAGTCAGCGGCTGAGGCAGGCTGAATGCCACCCATCTCAATGCTGTGGCGGTGGTGCATTGTGTAGGCGGCGGGAGTCTGGATAGATCAGGGAAAGGAGTGGGCACGGCAAGAAGCCCAGGTATCAAGGGAGAGAGAGAGAGAGAAAGGGGCAGGGGCAAAAGTTGGATCAGGGGCAAGGCAAGGACCGTTGAAGAGGAGTAGATACAAGTACAATGGTCGGAGAGCGTGCAGAAAATAATGAGGAGGAGAGAAAGAGAAAGAAAGAGTGAGGAGAGAGGATGGAGAGAGAAGGGGAGAGAAGAAGAAGGCTGTGAAGGGGGAATGGGACTCTGTTTTTTATATGGCCGTTGGAACCCACAAGACCAACTGAAATCGAGATTATCATTTCGTATGTTTCGGGTGCTGAAAAAAAAAAAAAAAAAAAAAAAATAAAAAAAGGCGAAAGGCGGATGACAACATTCGGTACTCCTCTCCCCCCGAGTCTGGACAGCAAGTGTCGATTGCTGCAGCTGTCCTTTGTACTAAAGTCCTTGATCCATCCTGCCTGCTTTTTGTTTCTATTTTTCCTGCCACCTCCTCCATCTCTTGCTCGTCTGCACCCTATTCTCACACCTCGTAATAAGGTTACTCCATCCAAACCCACGCTTGATCTGCGCACACACGGGTACTCGCTCCAAAATAAAGCCCCAGAGCTTACAAGTAACTCTGGATTGGCGCAGAGCACTTGTCCTTCCTGTTCATCCTTCTGGGGCATTGGTTGTTGCCCGTTCTGGGAGGGTGAGAAAAAAAAATAAATAAAAAAACAAGAAAAACAAAAGGTTCGAGGAAACGAACGGGGGAGGTTGGAGATGCATGTTAGTCATCGAGGTTAACCCTAACCATAATATGCACAAGGCCTAGCACTCGACCATCATTTCTTTCTCTTTTGTTCCTGCTGACCCAAAGCCCCAGGTCAAGGGAAAACACTTGTCCTGCCCTAAAATGGATGTTTTCTCACACTTGTTTGTGTACAACGGTCGATCCTCAAAGTGGGAAGTGGAGACAAAAGCCTCGTGTGGGCGCTTCTGCTCGAGGCAGGCACTTCAGTGGTGTTGCAAGAGAGTGGCCTCTTTATTTTCGCTAATCCCCACTCCTCCATCTAATCGTCCTTAGATCTAAGTGAACCCTGGCTTTGACACCACTGGCCCAGCTCCGCCCTGTCTGGTCGTCCATTGTAGCCGGTGTCTCCGGGGAAGAGACGGCCTATGACTGTCATCGTCGGAGATCGAGGAGTGTGGAGAATCTATTATCGTATCAACTTTTGCTTCCTCTGGCTCACTCAACCCTAGCTTAGACGTCCGCAAAGGAAAGGAGTCAATCGCAAGCGGATCAGGAATTCCTCCGTCTTAGCCTCAGCGTGGAGTCCTTCCGACGACTTTGTATGAACAGGTGCGAGTATAAAAGGATGGGAAGTGGAAGAGGGAGAAGTCAAATCAAACGAGAAAGATACTGCGCAGAATACCTCTTTGTAGTAAACAGATTGTGGTAAGCGAGAAAGGGCTGTAGGCAGTGTATCGGGTCCGGACAAACGGCTGGAACGAGATGCGGTGGGGTAAACGTGGGGCGTTTTGGGAAGGTTTCTAAACATTTGCTTTTAGTCGCTCAGGTCCATATCGTCACTTTCCTCTCCCATGCTATGGCTCTCGTTTTTCTGGCCGATCTCCTTGTCCCCCATTACATTATTCTCATCCGGTCTCTGCTCATTTGTAATACTCGAGGTGGCATTGTTTGGGCTTGATAAAGCATGGCGAATAGGCAGATGCTGTCCATGTGTGGGGCGTGGACGATCCATTTCCTTGCGGATTGATAGCGAAGAGGCCAAATGACCGGGAAAATTGTCTTCATCCCCACTCGTGTCCATTTCACCATCATCCAAGCTCTTGCTCTCATCCTCGCCAGTATCTCCGTCGTTATATCCATTGAGATATGCAAGTGGATCCATGTGCTCTGATCCACTGTCCTCTTCGTTTCCATTCTCAAAATTCTCACTCTCTTCACTCTCCTCATCTGAGCTGATTCCAAAGTCTGCCGTATTGATATTGGCTCTATTCGCCACGGGCCTGTTTTTACTGGATCCTGCTTGTTTTTGACCATGTGCTGTTGCTTTTGCGTTTCCTTTCCTGGAGGATGTCCTCTCGCCCTCGCTGTCTTCCTCCTCGTCCTCTTCCTCTTCCATCTTGCCAATATTCGTCCCCCATCCAAAGGAGTCTTGAGCTGCAAGGACATCAATCCTCTTCAGTGGATCCAGTCTAGGCATGTGTCCCTTCAGGAGCTTGAACACTTTTCTCATATGCTGCTCGCTTGAAATATGTCCCTTCCAGGACCGCAATCGTTTCCATTGACAGTCACAAACGGAACAATAGTGCTTCTGGAACTGTTTTCGCCTTCCCTTTCTCTTAGCGGGCGCAGAAGCAAGAGAGCCTTCCTTCTTGCTGCCATCTATGGTTGGTTCGATACCGTCGGTACCCGTCGGTAATGCGGGCGCAGGACGATTTGTTCTCTCTGGAAAGCTAGCCTCTCCATTTACCATCACAACATCAACAAACCGTGGTCTGGCCTCTGACACGTCCTGTATAGTATGTTGATTACTTCCTTGAGAACTAGGGGCGGTCGCGGTAGTAGTCTTTCCAGGGTTGTCCAGGTACTGCGAGAGTTGTTGCTGTTCCTTTTCTTTTTCCGCTTGTTGTAGTTCATGACGCTCTTCGTTTGAGAGCTGCTTCGTGCCCTTGCTTTCGACACGTTGGAGGTGCTTTTTCGATTGAAGATGTGCTTCATAAACGGCAGCGGACGAAAATCGAGCGTGAGGACAGTATTCGCATTTCGGTGGGTTTGCCTATCAAAACAGTGAAGTAGCAGACAAAGCTCTATCAGCACAGTAGCAAGCTGCACCACGGGGCATCACGACTGGGCTAAGGTTTATCAGCTCTATTAAGCAGAATCTCATCCTACCTTAAACCGTGCTTTCTTTTGCTTGTGGGAGGCATAGGCAATCGCGTCTAATTTTTCTTGCGAGAAACTTTGCCAGCTGTACTGGCGTTTTTGACCCATAGCAGCTGGTGTTTCATTTGTTGCTGAGGAGGTTTCTAGCTTTAGTGGCACACTGCCTCCTGTTGTTCCCGTCGTGGTAGATGAGACATTTGATGCATCCGACTTGAGCGAAGCTAAGGTTCCTGATGCGTTCAGTTTGGAAGCTCCTGCCAAAGATGGTTGAGCTGAAGTAATTCTGCCGTGGCTGTGGCCGGGGTCCTCAGATGCCGACAGACTGCCTCTCAAAAGATCATGCGACTGGGATGACTGTTTCTGGGACTTATGCGTGTCCATGATTCATCATGCATGTCTAGCCCGATCACTGCTCCCTTCCTTTGAATGAATTGGTGGCACACTTTGGAAAAAAAAATGTCCGACTCTTCTCTCAACCCTTTGGAGTTCTTGTCAATTCGAGTTATCATTCTTCCACAGGCAAAGCCACAAGGACGATCTTTCATTGAATAGGCTCATTTTGACCTTTGTACCTTGTATCTGACCAGTCTATAATCTAGCTATCACTCAGGATTTCAAAGCAAGAACCATCGAAGAGAACTAGACATAGCCAGAAGCAGAGTAGAAATTAGAGAAGGATTTTCAGTAGAGTAGACACTCGCCGGTTTGTTTTCTCAGAATCCACTAAAAGAGGCTGAATCGACCACGGTTGCGCTTTGACGCGACAGTTCTAGAACTACTCAAAAAAAAAAAAAAAAAAAAAAGCATTCGTCATAAGAGCTGCTGTCAAAGGAACTAGGTCTCTCACACAGAACCTTAAAATGGACGCTGAAAAAGAAAAAGTATCCATTTAACCAGTGTCAATTTTTCTTCAGCCATGTTCCTGGCATTGTATGGAAACGGCGCAGATGAGGGGGAAAAGTACACGCCAAGGCCAGCACAATGACAGCTTAGAAAAAGCCTATCCTCGAGGCGCATCCCAAGGCATGATCAGTGGACAACACGGTTGTAAGAGAGGGCAAAGGAGAGGGGGTACACACTCACAAGTATACCAGAGAATATTAGGATTGCTTTAGAAGAGAGAGAAAGAACAAAGAGGGGTCGGTGTACTTCTGAGTGAGTGAGAAGAAGGCACGCCAATGTTTTAACACACCCGGGCCAGGTAACTCGCTTTTTATTTCGATTGGTACCTAGATAAAAATCTGGGCTGCTGTGTTGGTATCTGTGGTAGAAGTTACAATGAAGATAGGGATCAGTTCATCGTTTACTCATCGATAGAAAGGCTTCGATAGAGAGATGGATCATAAAGTGGTTGTGCCTCATGTCATCTTCGGCTAAGAAGCCAATCTGAAATGACTCTATCTATCTGATTAATTTTTTTCGCATCTTTCATCTTTCATCTTTTCATCTTTCATCTTTCATCTTTCATCTTTCATTTTTTTTTTTTTTTTTTTTTGCTGCCGTTGCAACGGCTGCTTGAGCTGCCAGCCACACCAAACCACACCGTCAGGATCTTTGTCAGAGAGTCTGCCAGAACTTCTGATACTATGAGTAGTACTTGAAGAACCGCCGATGACTGTGGATGGGCACCTATTTCATGGATACCAGAGTCGTTGTCTGTCCCAACAATCAAATCTCCAATCAATGATTTTTTTTTTTTTTTCATATTCGAGCCAAATCTGAGGGTCACTTGACTATTTGCCACATGGTCTTGGCGCGTCTTTTTATCTTTTTTCTTCCCTTCTTTTTTCTCTCCAGACCCCCTTCCTTCCCCCTCACCCCTACAAAAAAACATGGACGTGGACCAGGACCAGGGACATGGGACCAGGACCAGGACAGGGAATGAGCAGGGACATGGACATTCGGGACATTCGGGACATGGAGATGCGGGACCAGGAGAACAGGACCCCTTCCCCCTTTCTGCTCACATATTCCGCCACCGTTCATGGTCGCGTGGTTCCCGGCTGCAGACGGCGGACCTCCGACTATATTCTTATTCCTTTGAAGTCTCGCCGCCACTCTCTCCTCCTCCTCCTCCCTCTTGTTCTCTTTGTTCCCCTTATCTGGCATGGTGCGTGGTCAGAGCTGAGTGTGAATGACCAGCCAGTGTTTCCCCATGGACACCGACCCCAGGGGGGTGTCGACTGTCCTGGGAATCTCTTTTCAGTTTCCACTCGGTGGATTACACTTTTATTTTTCTTCCCCCCGGCTTCCTCCTCTCTATCCACATGGGACGACTTCTATGCCTGTGAGTACACTCTGAACGGACGATACGATGCCCTGGGTCGGACCAGCGTATTCGTAGGGCCGGTGTCGATGGTGTCGTCCACCCGCCTCCCTTGAGCTCCCCAAGCGAGCTCGGGCTCCCGTTCGGATGTGGAAAGTGGCCGTGGAGGTTGGACTGGATAGAGAGAGAGGAAGGTCATTCTCTTTTGTGCTGGGTGCTTCTTGTCTAGAGTCTTCAGACTCGCACCTGGGCAATACGACGGTCCACACAGGGGGTCTGGCGAGGTGTCTTTGGTTGAGGGAGGCCGAGGACACATCAATAGACTCCGGACTCCTAGGGGGTTCTATGTTGGCGGTGGCACTTCTAGAGGGTAAAGAAGAAGATGCAAACCCAACAAGAACGGGGTGTCATGGTTTGCAGCCTGCTCGAGGCACACCCTGCATAGCCTGGCGATACTCTTCTCTTCTCTGATGAGCAGAGAAGGGGTCCAGGTGAACTGATGGCAAACCAAAGTTAGAGTAATAGAAATCGCAAAGAAAGAAATAAAAAGAGTGAGCATAGTGGAGGAAAGGCACGAGCAAAGCATGGCCCATTGTCTAGTTCATAGATACTGGCTAAAGGCATCGCAATCGTATCATATCAGTCTTTTATGTTAAACATTTTCAGTAACACCAAATCATGGAGACCAACTAAGCAAGTCCCAAGGGTACTATTGAAGTAATCCAGTTACTTAGAAGTCTCTGCGAATCATGAACAGACAAGAGTTTTTCTTTTTTCTTTTTTCTTTTTTCTTTTTTGGTCAAGTATACTTTATTAAGTTGCGACTATGAGGCTTACATGAGTTTTTGAAATACCGTTGCATACCAAAGGCACTACCCAGACCATTCCACATGAAGTGGACGAATTCTCTTAAATGTAGGAGAGAAAAAACATCAGTCCATCCTCATCATTTGATCAGCACCTTGTCGATGCTGTCTTTTGGCAACCGCTTAGTGGTCTTGCTTGATGTTGCTCAAATCTTATCCATGAGGATGCGCCTTCCTCCCCTGACATCCGTTTAGTGTGTTTGTCTCCCTGGTATCTCTTTTTTATATCCCTCCTCTGACATATCCTCTCTGGATCCCTCTCTCGTCTACTGACATTCTCTTACTTTTGCTGCAGCCTCATTCAGTTTATCTCCTTTGAATTTTTTTACTTGGTTTTATTTTCCTTGGTCCCTGATCCACATATGAAGATCTCTCTACCATAAACAACCTTGCACCAAATCCATATCTCTTGAACAGCTCTTGACATTACTCATTACAATAAAAAAAAAAAAAAAAACTCCATTATGGCGTCTCACACTATTCTCCATTTCCTTGTGAGCTTGGCCATTCTGGCAGCACTTTTGTCCACCGCAGTTGCCTTTCTTGTCGGTCTTGATTACTTGAGGATCTGCAATGTTGACGAAATATGCAAACGTACAGTAACAATAGGCTACGAAGTAGATGGTTCTAACTCTCCCACCCATCCAATAATTGTGCCTGTCCCAGCGGATCTAAATGCAAGTTTTCTAAATCTAACACCTGGTATCCACGCATTAGTTATTTTACTTGCCAGTGAAACAACTAAGGTCCTTACTGGTTAGCCAGCGTCAACAACGCGTACGAGCAAGAGGAGATTGAAGGATAAAATGTATTAATGAGATAGTCTCGACAAGTGTATAGAAGAAGCTCAGCTTGTCCCTCTACAAGATCAAGGATCATACCCTTCAATCTGGAATTTGCTGATTTACTGAAGAAAGTTAATTCAGAGATGGGAGAGAAGACCCTGGGATTGCCGAGAAGCAGGTAGAAAAAAATAAGAGCATTGCCCTTCAAAAAAAAAAAAAAAAAAAAAAAAAAACCATTGCTTAACGGTTTTTCTTTCCTTTTTGCTGTCATCTTCGCCTGTCCCCCATTTCCTTTGATCTTGATCCTATTCCTTAGTACCAGTGAGTTACACCGGTATTCGGTATACTGCAGTATCCACAGTACTCAGTAAACGGTATACTACCGAAGCTAAAATGTTTACCTGTGGTACAATGTTCATTCTGTTACCGGTAGAAAACACCGGTACAGTTTACCGGTATGAGGTTTTATACCGCCCGGTTGGTACCGTTTTTATTCTGTGTACCGGTGTAATTCACTGCTTAGTACTCAGTCTTTTTGGTGGCGATCAAGAGTTCAGTCTTGCAGAGTGGTTGTGTAGTCAATGATCTGTTACCGGTGTGTGGCTCTGGAGTTGTTCCTGAAAACTATGCTAGCCTGAGAGAGAGACTTTGGTCATGTCCCTGCGATAAGCTCGAGAAGAATTGTGGTAGCCGAAGCATCAGAATAATGTCCTTGTCCAAAAATATAGTCAATGTGGGATTCAAATTTGTGTTTTATGACATGGACTCGCGAAGCATTACTAAAGTGGCTGGATTGGGATCCGGTACAACTCGATTTGTATGGCACTCAGACAGACTTACCTGATTACTGAGCTCCAAGTCCTGTCCCTGGACATGTTTGCTACCTAGAACCCATCGCAGAAAGAGGTAGGGTGTCGAAATGAAAAAGAGAAAAATCTAACAAATGGGTAGAAAGTCACCCATATCCATAGTTGCAACAATAACCAAGGGCTAAAGTGCAGAGAAGAAGGAAAAGATAAAAAAGACAAGTGCGTTGGTGCAAAAGAGAGAGAGAGAGAGAGAAAGAAAATGACTGTAAAAAAGTGGTAGGAGTGTGTTGACTTGAGTAAAGAGGAATTAACAAATTCAAGTACTCAAATCCTACATTGATCATATCTTGGACAAGGATATCATTCAAATATTTCAACTACGGCGCTACTTCACGAGCTCATTTCAGGAACTTGGCAAAAGAATCTCTCAGGCTGGTATAGTTTTCAGAAACAACTCCAGAGCCACTCACCGGTAGCAAATTATCGACTCTACAACCACTTTGCCAGACAGGATTCTTGATTGCTACCAAGATGATTGAGTACCAAAGAATAGAATCTGGATCAGAAAAGATAGGAAACAAGGGCTCAGAAGTCGACGAGATGGAGTGAGAAAGCGCTAAGCAGTGTTTAGTATAGGTAGTGCCTTTGGTGTGTGGGGGAGTATGCAATGGTATTTCAAAAACTCATGTAAGCCTCATAGTCGCAACTGAATAAAATATACTTGACCAAAAAAGAAAAAAGAAAAAAGAAAAAAGAAAAACTCTTGTCTGTTCATGATTCGCAGAGACTTCTAAGTAACTGGATTACTTCAATAGTACCCTTGGGACTTGCTTAGTTGGTCTCCATGATTTGGTGTTACTGAAAATGTTTAACATAAAAGACTGATATGATACGATTACGATGCCTTTAGCCAATATCTATGAACTAGACAATGGGCCATGCTTTTTTGCTCGTGCCTTTCCTCCACTATGCTCACTCTTTTTTAATTCTTTTTTTTGCGATTTCTATTACTCTAACTTTGGTTTGCCATCAGTTCACCTGGACCCCTTCTCTGCTCATCAGAGAAGAGAAGAGTATCGCCAGGCTATGCAGGGTGTGCCTCGAGCAGGCTGCAAACCATGACACCCCGTTCTTGTTGGGTTTGCATCTTCTTTTTTTACCCCTAGAAGTGCCACCGCCAACATAGAACCCCCTAGGAGTCCGGAGTCTATTGATGTGTCCTCGGCCTCCCTCAACCAAAGACACCTCGCCAGACCCCCTGTGTGGACCGTCGTATTGCCCAGGTGCGAGTCTGAAGACTCTAGACAAGAAGCACCCAGCACAAAAGAGAATGACCTTCCTCTCTCTCTATCCAGTCCAACCTCCACGGCCACTTTCCACATCCGAACGGGAGCCCGAGCTCGCTTGGGGAGCTCAAGGGAGGCGGGTGTGGACGACACCATCGACACCGGCCCTACGAATACGCTGGTCCGACCCAGGGCATCGTATCGTCCGTTCAGAGTGTACTCACAGGCATAGAAGTCGTCCCATGTGGATAGAGAGGAGGAAGCCGGGGGGGAAGAAAAATAAAGTGTAATCCACCGAGTGGAAACTGAAAAGAGATTCCCAGGACAGTCGACACCCCCTGGGGTCGGTGTCCATGGGGGAAACACTGGCTGGTCATTCACACTCAGCTCTGACCACGCACCATGCCAGATAAGGGGAACAAAGAGAACAAGAGGGAGGAGTGGAGGAGAGTGGCGGCGAGACTTCAAAGGAATAAGAATATAGTCGGAGGTCCGCCGTCTGCAGCCGGGAACCACGCGACCATGAACGGTGGCGGAATATGTGAGCAGAAAGGGGGAAGGGGTCCTGTTCTCCTGGTCCTGCATCTCCATGTCCGAATGTCCGAATGTCCATGTCCCTGCTCATTCCTGGTCCTGGTCCTGGTCCCATGTCCTGGTCCTGGTCCACGTCCATGTTTTTTTGTAGGGGTGAGGGGGGAAGGAAGGGGGTCTGAAGAGAAGAGAAGAGAAGAAAGAAAGAAAAAAAAAAAAAAAAAAAGTAAAAAAAAAGACGCGCCAAGACCGTGTGGCAAACAGTCAAGTGACCCTCTCAGATTTGGCTCGAATATGAAATTACCGACTTAGAAATCGTTGATGTGAGAATAGACGCCAGCTCTGGTGTCCATGAAAACAGGTGCTGCAGCCCATCCACAGTCATCAGTGACTTTATGGGCACCACTGGCGCTATATCCCGTTGGAGCTCTTGTGGAAGCTCTTGCAAAGGCTCAGGCAACGTTGCTGGGTAGTGCCGGTAGCTCCAGCAAAAAAAAAAAAAAAAAAAAGTAAGCATGCTAGCAAGCAGGCAAGCAAGCACACACACACACGCACGCACGCGCGCGCGTATGAAAGTACACATTGACTAGATTGGACCACCTCAGTGCTGTTGCCTTGGTTCTTAACCAAAGTCTTGCATGAGCCAGAGCTACCACCCTCAAGATAGACATCCTTCGATGTATTATGACAATCCAGCCGCACATGGTTCAAGTGAGCGATCCAACCTGGCAAGCCAAAGCCGTTCACACGTCTTCCTCTCGTTCTCCAACGTGAAATATCTCAACTACATTCTACTCAGTCATACCCTTTGGGGATCGGCCTTATTTTCCTACATTCTTCTCTCTCTCCCAGGGTTCATCGGAACCCTCCCCTCTTGTGTAGATTACTTTTTTTTTTTTTTTTTTTTTTTGTCTGTCTACCTGTCTACCTATCTGTCTGTCTGTTTGTCTGTTTGTCTGTTTGTCTGTCTGTCTGTTTGTCTGTTTGTCTGTTTGTCTGTCTGTCTGTTTGTTTGTTTGTATTGTGAGCGACCATGTTCACTCATGAGAAGGACATACATTCAGAATCTCGGTCTGCCATCGTTGTACCTGCCGTTCTTCTCATGTCTGGGGCAGGTTGTGGGTAGCTGTCATGATTACTTGGAATATGCCTTTCATTCTCTGGTAGTGCAGAGCGAAGGAACGACAGAGCAAAGAGAGGAACAGAACGATGAGTGGGCGCATGCTTCACCCATTCAAATACATTGAATAGTCCCACGGTTCCTCTGTTCTCGCGAACAAACAGAGCTACCGTCCATCCACTATTCTGGAGACATGAGCTAACGAAAAAGAGAACAGAAAGCTGAGGACAGAGAGCAGAAAAGAAAAAAGCGGTCAGTGCGCAACGTCTGAAACCTACTAGAGCGGTGATCATGAGAACCCTCTCTAACCTGAACTGCCCTTCCCTCTCTCTCTCGGAGGACAGTCGGCAGTGGAGCGAGTAACGGGAGAGTAAGAGTGCGCAGCAGAAAAGACTAGCGCACACTCACACATGTCAGAGGAGAGAGTAAGATAGTCTGAATAGAATGAAGAAAAGTCCAAGAAGAACAAGTGACCAACCGAGGGACACAACAGAGTAGGGTGGTCGGACCCCCACAGTGGAAAGAGAAGTGAGGACGCATGAATGATCCCGACGTGTTGGACCAGATCGCACTCCAAACCGCACACAGTCAGTAGCGCTAACTTTTTCAACCTTGGTCAAGATAACGCCATCCGATTGGTGTGTTCCTTGTGCGAGTGTTTGCTTTTTTTTTTTTTTTTTTTTTTTTTCCAAGCCAGAGCAGGAGCAGGAGTAGGAACACCTGTTCCGAGCAAAGCAGCAGTAGTGCTGTCTTGATTCTCTCCAACTGGAGCAAGTATCAGACCTCTGTCGCGTCGTGGTCCATCAGCAGGCAAATGGATTTGGACTAATGTCACTGTAGGCTGTCTCTCCCACCAAAGATTCTCTTAGCTCTGTGGCCCTTGTCCCTGTCATACTCTTGAGTTAGAATATAGAGTCCCAGGAAGAAGGAAAAAGAAATCTGAGAGAGAGAGAGAGAGAGAGAGAGAGAGAGAGAGAGAGAGATAGAGAGGTGCTCCGGACTCAATAAACTCTGTGCGTGAGAGAGGAATGAGAAGTATAACATGGCCGATCACCGAAAGATATGACTGAGTAGAATGTAGTTGAGATATTTCACGTTGGAGAACGAGAGGAAGACGTGTGAACGGCTTTGGCTTGCCAGGTTGGATCGCTCACTTGAACCATGTGCGGCTGGATTGTCATAATACATCGAAGGATGTCTATCTTGAGGGTGGTAGCTCTGGCTCATGCAAGACTTTGGTTAAGAACCAAGGCAACAGCACTGAGGTGGTCCAATCTAGTCAATGTGTACTTTCATACGCGCGCGCGTGCGTGCGTGTGTGTGTGTTGTTTGCTTGCTTGCTAGCATGCTTACATTTTTGGCTGGAGCTACCGGCACTACCCAGCAACGTTGCCTGAGCCTTTGCAAGAGCTTCCACAAGAGCTCCAACGGGATATAGCGCCAGTGGTGCCCATAAAGTCACTGATGACTGTGGATGGGCTGCAGCACCTGTTTTCATGGACACCAGAGCTGGCGTCTATTCTCACATCAACGATTTCTAAGTCGGTAATTTCATATTCGAGCCAAATCTGAGAGGGTCACTTGACTGTTTGCCACACGGTCTTGGCGCGTCTTTTTACTTTTACTTTTTTTCTCTTTTTTTCTCTCTTTCTTCTCTTCTCTTCTCTTCAGACCCCCCTTCCCCCCTCACCCCTACAAAAAACATGGACGTGGACCAGGACCAGGACATGGGACCAGGACCAGGACCAGGGAATGAGCAGGGACATGGACATTCGGACATTGGGGACATGGAGATGCAGGACCAGGAGAACAGGACCCCTTCCCCCTTTCTGCTCACATATTCCGCCACCGTTCATGGTCGCGTGGTTCCCGGCTGCAGACGGCGGACCTCCGACTATATTCTTATTCCTTTGAAGTCTCGCCGCCACTCTCCTCCACTCCTCCCCCCCTCTTGTTCTCTTTGTTCCCCTTATCTGGCATGGTGCGTGGTCAGAGCTGAGTGTGAATGACCAGCCAGTGTTTCCCCCATGGACACCGACCCCAGGGGGTGTCGACTGTCCTGGGAATCTCTTTTCAGTTTCCACTCGGTGGATTACACTTTATTTTTCTTCCCCCCCGGCTTCCTCCTCTCTATCCACATGGGACGACTTCTATGCCTGTGAGTACACTCTGAACGGACGATACGATGCCCTGGGTCGGACCAGCGTATTCGTAGGGCCGGTGTCGATGGTGTCGTCCACACCCGCCTCCCTTGAGCTCCCCAAGCGAGCTCGGGCTCCCGTTCGGATGTGGAAAGTGGCCGTGGAGGTTGGACTGGATAGAGAGAGAGGAAGGTCATTCTCTTTTGTGCTGGGTGCTTCTTGTCTAGAGTCTTCAGACTCGCACCTGGGCAATACGACGGTCCACACAGGGGGTCTGGCGAGGTGTCTTTGGTTGAGGGAGGCCGAGGACACATCAATAGACTCCGGACTCCTAGGGGGTTCTATGTTGGCGGTGGCACTTCTAGAGGGTAAAGAAGAAGATGCAAACCCAACAAGAACGGGGTGTCATGGTTTGCAGCCTGCTCGAGGCACACCCTGCATAGCCTGGTGACACTCTTCTCTTCTTTGATGGACAGAGAAGGGGTCCAGGTGAACTGATGGCAAACCAAAGTTAGAGTAATAGAAATCGCAAAGAAAGAATTAAAAAGAGTGAGCATAGTGGAGGAAAGGCACGAGCAAAGCATGGCCCATTGTCTAGTTCATAGATATTGGCTAAAGGCATCGTAATCGTATCATATCAGTCTTTTATGTTAAACATTTTCAGTAACACCAAATCATGGAGACTAACTAAGCAAGTCCCAAGGGTACTATTGAAGTAATCCAGTTACTTAGAAGTCTCTGCGAATCACAGACAAGAGTTTTTCTTTTTTCTTTTTTCTTTTTTCTTTTTTCTTTTTTCTTTTTTCTTTTTTCTTTTTTCTTTTTTCTTTTTTCTTTTTTGGTCAAGTATATTTTATTAAGTTGCGACTATGAGGCTTACATGAGTTTTTGAAATACCATTGCATACTCCCCCACACACCAAAGGCGCTGCTTAGACCATTCCACATGTGTTGAACGGATTCACTTACAAGTAGGAGACAGTCTATTCCCGTTATTTGATTAGCACCTTACTGGTGCTGTCCTTTGGCAACTGCATTCAGTACTCAAATCTTTTCCCTGCGAATGCGCCTCACTCCCTGACATCTGTTTAGTGTGTTTGTCCCCCTGGCATCTCTTTTTATGTACCTCCTGCTCTCACCTCTGTCCCTCCCATTTTCAGCCTCGTACAGCCTATCTGCTTTGAAGTTTTATTTGATTTTACTCGCCTTGGTCCCTGACCTCATATAAAGAGCTCTCTTCCATAAAAAAAAATCTTGACATCAAATCCAATCTCTTTAACAGCCCTTGACTCCACTCATTACAATCAAAACAATTACTCCATGATCGCAGTTCGCACTTTTTTCCATCTCCTCGTGAGCTTGGCCATTCTGGCAGTTGTCCCTGTTGGTCTTGGTTTTATTCTCAGGAAAACCTGTGACACTGACGGAATATGCCACAGACTAGCCAACGGAAGATCTTAAATCCTTACCTATAGGATGCATCTATCCTAGCGGATCCGAATGCAAGTGTTCTGATGATAGCATCAAGAATTCTGGCATTCATTACCATACTTGCCAGCGAAGCAACAAAGGATAGTAGAAACATTGAAATGAAATACATACTAGTCAGTCAGCGTCGACAGCGCGCACAAGAAAGAAGGCAATGAAGGATAAAATGTAAATGAGATAGACCCAACAAGCCAAGCAGAAGCAGTCCAGCTTGGCTCTCTACAGAATCAAATATCATTACCACTCAATCTAGAGTTTGCCGATTGACTGAAAGAAGTTGGTTCAGAGATGGAGGAAGAGGTTCTCGGATTGCCGGGGGGCAGTTGGAAATGTTGAAGCAGAAGAACACAAGGAATACGGATTGCTCGCCAATAAACATTGCTTCACGCTTTCTCTCTCCTTTTCGTTTTCTTCTTTGCTTGTCTCCTATTCTCCCTAGTCCTATTCTACTTCATGATGCTGGTAGTTAAAAGTCCAGTCTCGCAGAATGGTTGTGTAGTCGATGATGTGTTACCGGTGTGTGGCTCTGGAGTTGTCCCTGAGGACTATGCTAGTCTAGGAGAGTCTCTAGCCAAGTCGTTGAAGTAAACTCGAGAAGAGTTGTGGCAGCTGAGGCATCTGAATAATATTCTTGTCCAAGATATGATCAATGTAGGATTCAAATTCACTTTTCACGATATGGTGTGAGATAACAACTAGGCTTGTTTATTGACTTGGAGATGCAGAGAGGATATCCTAGTTGAGATTACTTCAAGTCGCCGCAACAAAAGAAGAAAGAGAAATACTGAAGAACAAAAATACCTTCCTTTCCCTTCAGACATGGGTGCGTAGGCTAACCTATCCACCAACTGCTCCTCAACCATTATGGTCTTGATGGATGGCTCTTGCGAACACATTTACATCTAGAGCAGGGCTCAGGTTTTTTTCAGCCTTTCAAGCTTGCATCATTAGAGAAAGGGGAGGTAAAAAAAAATCACACCAAAGAAAAAAAAAAAAAGCCTCCCCAATGCGCTGGCTTCCTGTATAGTGGTAACATTGGCTCAGGCTAGAGAAGACCGAAGAGAGCGTGATAAGCCCGATAAAAAAAGGTCGAGTGAGGAGATAAAAAAAATGGTGGGAAAAGGGAGAAGGAATATGGTGGATGGTCAGAGCCTTGGATTGTGAAGTGTTCGCGAAGTTACGCTGTAGTGGTTTGATTGAGATCCGATACAGCTTGATTTGCAAGACATTCAGACAGACTTACCAGTTTGCCGAGCTCAAAAGTCTTTTTGCTGAACATGGTCACTACCTAGAACCTATAGCAGACAAAGGGAAAGGAGAAGAAAAAAGAAAGAAAAAGAGAGAAAACGAACAAATGGAAGAAAGGACACCCAGTTGCGCCTTTCATCCATCTCTACCCGTACTCGCACACACACACACATACACCGTTCCCACCCCACCCCATCCCAAACAACACAAACCCAAAGGGGAAAAAGAAATAGAACGAAAGGAGCCAGTGTTGCTTCCTCAGCTGTTCACCACCAAAGCACCGCTGTGGCCAACATACGAGCTTCTTAACAGTGGCTACTCGTTCGCAAGGAAAACAACACGAAAAGAACTGGCGCGTAGACATCCCCATAATACTCCTCTTCGCACCCAACGGTACTGCCCTCCACTTTTAATGAGACCTTCCTGTGGTTAAACAGGAAAGCAACATTGGCCCAGCTACTGGGAACTCACCAGACCGGCATGAGGGTGCTGCTGACTTAACAGGAGGCTACTGATAACTCACCTCCACAGCGACCATTTTACGGGGTACCTCAAGTGTTGCTGAATGACCTACGGGCACCTGCTCAACCGAAACCCAAGTGAGAATGAACAGAAACGAGCAGGTCCCGTACAGTCGCGACCTGGAGAAAGTGAGAGGAGGGAGAGCGAGAGGAAGAGGACAAGGAGGATTGTACAGAAGGCAAAGTGAAGTGACGAAAAAAAAAAAAAAAAAACCAGAGATGGGAAAAGTCCTTGGTCAGAGGATTGCCAGAGGTGTTCAAGCGTGTCGAAAAGAATTTGAAGTCGAGGAAAGGGTCGAGCAAAGGTCGAGCCGAAGAGTGAAGCCAGATTGAGGTGCGGTGGGAAGAGAGAAGCTGGATGGAAAAAAAAGGTGTGGCAGAAAGGTGTGGTGTCGAGCAAGGTAGGAGAAAAAAACAAAGTCAAAGTACTCAAGCTAGGTTGCACTTACTTTCCTGTCGCTTTCGGGGGAGTCTCGACCTCGACACACTCCCCGTGCGGATGAACAAATGGCAAACAGGTTGAACCCAGCGGTGTCTGCTGCTTCTCCAAGGAGCCTCTCGACTCGAAAAAGTGCGGCCAACACCACATGGAGAGTGAAGATCAAAGAGTTAGTAGAACGGGATCCCTTGGCCAGAGCATACCGAAGGGACGACGAAGAGAACAGAACCAAAAGGTGGCTGCCAGAGACTTCTACCAGCTCTGTGAAAATGAACAAGAGTGAGAACAGAAAAGAGAAAGAGGAACAAGGTGGAGGCAAGGAAAGGGTGGCCTCGTGAGCTGGCAGTGGTCGGTGGAGCGATGAATAGCTGTAGGGGAAGGTGAGTGGGGAGGCGGAGGGATGAGGAGAAAAGAAGAGAAGAGAAGAAGGATGGAGAGAGAGAGAGGATTAAAAAGACAGGGCGGCAGAGGCTTGCCCTTTCCTGGCCAGAGGCAGAGGACTGAGGACCGAGTTGGGCCGTACCCTGGGCCTGTGGCACTCCCTCACACCCATTCTCCAGACACTGCAGACCGGCCCTTTGAGCAAGAGAAAGAGAGAGAGAGAGAGAGAGAGTCTCGCCTTGTCTGCTGGGCCAAGGTTGCTGCTCTCGGGTCTGCTCTTCTCCTCCATCCTTCTCTCTCACTATCACTGGTATCCTACTATCTGTCCTCTTCTCTCTCTCTCTCTCTCTCTCTGCTGCTTGCTCTGGCTTTTGGCCAAGACTCTTTGCCGCACGTAACAAACATTTCGAGATCTGCATGGTGTACTACAGTAGCACAGCGAGATGCACACACACAGACAAATGCACAACTGAGGTGTATCATTCTCTCCTCCCACCTCGTGTCCATCCACAAAGAAAGGACCCTTTTCCGAATAAACCAACTTGTCTCTGATATCTCTATGTGGAAGCACCCTCTTTTCTTCCTCTCTCTCTCTCTCTCTCTCTCTCTCTCTCTCTCTCTCTCTCTCTCTCTCTCTCTCTCATTTCTTTTTCCTTCTTGCTGCATCTCTACACTCTTGTTCGAGAGTATGATAGGGACAAGGGCAACAGAGCTGAGAGAATACCATTTGCAGAAACGGTGCACAGCAATAGCACAGTCCAAGGCCATTCGCCTGCTGATGGGCCAGGACGCGACAGAGGTCTGAGACTTGCTCCAGTTGGAGAGAGTCAAGACAGCACAGCCGCTGTTGTGTTCGGAAGAGGTACTCCTACTCCTGCTCTGGCTCTGGCTCGAAAAAAAAAAAAAAAAAAAAAAAAAAACCACTCGCACAAGGCACACACCAATCGGATAGCGCTATCTTGACCAAGGTTGAAAAAGTTAGCGCTACTGTCTGTGTACGGTTTGGAGTGCGATCTGGTCCAACACGTCGGGACCATTCATGCGTCCTCACCTCTCTTTCCACTGTGGGGGTCTGACCACCCTACTCTGTTGTGTCCCTCGGATGGTCACTTGTTCTTCCTCCGTCTTCTCTTCATTCTATTCAGACTATTATGCTCTTCTGACATGTGTGAGTGTGCACTAGTCTTTTCTGCTGCGCTTTTGCACTCTCTCACCACTCGCCCCACTGCCAACTGTCCTCCGAGAGAGAGAGTGAAGGGCAGTTCAGGTTAGAGAGGGTTCTCATGATCACCGCTCTAGTAGGTTTCAGACGTTGCGTACTGACCGCTTTTTTCTTTTCTGTTCTCTGTCCTTAGTTTTCTGTTCTCTTTTTTTTTTTTTCTCTCTATTCCCCGTCCTGTTCTCTGCTCTCTGTTAGCTCATGTCTCCAGAATAGTGGATGGACGGTAGCTCTGTTTGTTCGCGAGAACAGAGCAACCGTGGGACTATTCAATGTATTTGAATCGGTGAAGCACGCGCCCACTCATCGTTCTGTTCCTCTCTTTGCTCTGTCGTTCCTTCGCTCTGCACTACCAGAGAATGAAAGGCATATTCCAAGTAATCATGACAGCTACCCACAACCTGCCCCAGACATGAGAAGAACGGCGGGTACAGCGATGGTCGACCGAGATTCCGTATGTACGTCTTGCTCATGAGTGAACATGGTCGCTCACAATACAAACAAACAAACAAACAGACAGACAAACAGACAGACAGACAAACAGACAGACAAACAGACAGACAAACAGACAGACAGACAGACAGACAGACAAAAAAAAAAAAAAAAAAAAAAGTGAGAGATAGAGAGAGAGAGAGAAAGGAAGAAAAAGAGGGTGCTTCCAAAAAGAGATTGACAGAGGCAGGTTGGGTTATTCAGCAAAGGGTCTCTTATTTGCAGATGAACTCGAGGTTATGATACACCTCGGTTGTGCATTTGTTGGTGTGCATCTGGCTGTGCTACTGTAGTACACCATGCAGATCTCGAAATGTTTGTTACGTGCGGCAAGGAGTCTTGACCAGAAGTCAGAGCATGCAGCAGAGTGGAAGAAGGATAGAGAAGAATAGGGATAGATAGTGAAGGATAGAGAGTGAGATGGATGGAGGGAGACCTGAGAGTAGCAGCCCTGGTCTACCACACAAGGTGGAGGGCTCTCTCTTGCTCAGAGGACATGTCTGGCCAAAGGACGGATCTTCAGCGCCTGGAGAAAACCTGTGAGGCGGTGTGAGGGGGTGTCACAGGTCCAGGGTATGGCCCAACTCAGTCCTCTGCCTCTGCCTCTGTCCAGAGAGAGTCAAAGCCTCAGCCAGTCTGACTTTTTAACCTCTTCTCTCTTCTCTTCTCTCTTCTCTTCTCTTCTCTTCTTTTCTCTTCAGCTCTCCCCGTTTCAACCTCCCCACTCCCTTCCCCTGCCACTACTATTCGTCGCTCCACCGACCACTGCCAGCTCATGAGGCTCTCCCTTTCCTGCCTCCACCTTGTTCCTCTTTCTTTTCTGTTCTTACTCTTGTTCGTTTTCACAGAGCTGGCAGAGGTCTCTGGTAGCCTTCTTTCTTGTTCTGTTCTCTTCGTTGTCCCTTTGGTATGCTCTGGCCAGGGGACCACCGTTCTACTGACTTTTTGATTTTCACTCTCCATGTAGTGTTGGCCGCACTCTTTGGAGTCGAGAGAGACTCCTCGGAGAAGCAGCAGACACCACTGGGTTCAACTTGTTTGCCATCTTGTTCAACCACACGGGGAGCGTCCTGAAGCCGAGACTCCCCCATGCGACGATGGGTGCAACCAGTTTGAGCGACTTTGACTTTGTCCATCTCCCCTTTGCTCAACACAACACCTCCTGCCACACTCCTGCCATTTTTTTTTCAGTCTCTCTCTCTCTCTCCAGACTATGCCTTTCTGGCTTTACTCTTCTACTTGATGTTTTCTCAACACCAGACCCTTTTCAGTGTACTTCCGTGTCTGCGGCCATTTTTCTGACCAAAGATATTTCTCTCTCACTTCTTCACTCTTATGTGACTTTTCTCGACACTTTTTTTTCTTGGTTATTGTGGCAACTATGGATGTGGTGTGTCTTCTTTTCTTTTTTTCTCCCCACCTCCGCTCTTTGCCTACCATTCCCTGTATTCTTTCTCTGCCACTTCACTTCTTTGCCTGGCACATACATACCCCCCCCTCCCCCCACCACCACACCACCACCACCACCCCACTCTCACTCCTCAGGTCGCGACTGGGCGGGACCTGCTTGTTTTGTTTCTTTTCACCTGGGATTCGTTTGAGCAGGTGCCCGTAGGTCATGGTTCTATAATCGGTGACCCCGTAATATGGTCGCTGCGGAGGCGAGTCTATCAGTAACCTCCCGTTTAGAAAGCGGCGCCCGGTCGCCGGCACAGTGAGTTTAAGTAGCTGGGCCAACGGGGACCTTCTGTTTAACGACAGGAGGGAGAGGCGTCCGTTAAAAGCGGCACGGGTCGTACCATAGGGTGTAAGAGGTGTTTATGGGGTCCTGCACTCGCCAGTTCTTTTCGTGGTGTATTCCTTGCGAACAAGTAGCCACTGTTGAGAAGCTCGCATGTTGGCCACAGCGGTGCTTGGTGGTGAACAGCTGAGGAAGCATCACTGTCTCCTTTTGTTTTACATTCTCTTTTTCCCCTTTGGGTTTGTGTTGTTTGGGATGGGATGTGTAGGTGTGTGAGTGTGAGAGTGATACTGGGTAGAGATGGATGGAAGGCGCAACTGGGTGTCCTTTCTTCCATTTGTTCGTTTTCTCTCTTTTTCTTTCTCTTTACTTTTCCTTTGACTGCAATAGGTTTTAGGTAGTGACCATGTTCAGCAAAAAGACTTTGGAGCTCGGCAATCTGGTAAGTCTGTCTTAGTATCTTTCGAATCAAGTTGCATCGGATCTCAATCAAACCACTGCAGTGTAACTTCGCGAGCACTCCGCAATCCAAAGTCCTGACCCTCCATCAAATGTCCCTTCTCTGTCCATTCTCTTTTCTTTTTCTCCTCACTCTCACTCGAATTTCTTGTATCGCATCTTTCACACCCTCTTCGTCCTTCTCTAGCCTGAGCCGGGATTGCTACGAGTCCAGGAAGCCAGCACCTCGAGGAGGTCTTTTTTTTTCATGGGTGTGTTTTTTTTTACCTCCCCTTTCCCTAATGATGCAAGCTTGAATGGCCGAAAAAAACCTGAGCCCTGCTCTAGATGTAGATGTGTTCGCAAGAACCACCCATCAAGACCATATTGGTCAAGGAGCAGTAGGTGGAAAGGTTAGCCTTCACACCATTGTCTGAAGGGATAGGAAGGTTATTCTTTTTGCGCCCCCCTCTCCCCCCTTTTTTTATTTTGTTATTTTCAATAAATGCACTTTGTTGTTTAGTTCTATGCTCTAAGATCCATCAGTTGGACTTTGAGAATTCATGGCTCAAGGTGATTCGGCAATAAGAATTGTTTTCCTGACTCTCAGTGTCGAGACCTTCCAATCTATTCCATTCACTCCATAGCTCTACTTACGACTATCCCTAAGTTCTACCTACTTGTAGGAATTGTAATACTACTACACTCTTTTCTCCTTCTCTTCCATGAATCCAATAGCTAAACCTTGCTGAATAGGAGAGAGTTCATGTGGCTACGAGTGTCGACTACCCCCAAATAGAAATTTGCAGCGATATTAGCTCTTTGGTTGAGAGGATTATATGAGCAAACTTTTCATCTAAATTGGCGAAACCCCTTGCGATCCTTAGATTATGGGGTACTCCTCGCAGAACTCTAGCTAACAAAAAAAAAAAAATGCGAGAGATCTTGATGAAAAAAAGTTTAACAGCTCCTGGTCGTGCCACGCCACGCCAGTCGCCTTTTTTTTTTTTTTTCGGTTTGGTAACTACTACACACTTTATCATCTGAAGAGTGGTAGAAAAAAAAAAAAAAAAAGAACTGTATTATTATTTTAAGGAGTGAGACGACCGACGTCTAGTAAATTATACATGCAAAATGTGAAAAGAAAAAATGGAGAGAAAGAAAGAAAGAAAAAGAGAGAGAGAGAGAGAGAGAGAGAGAGAGAGAGAGAGAGAAAGGGAGAAAGAGAGAAAGAGATGATCTATAATAGGATGGAAACTATGGGAGCACAAGGAAAAGTTCACTGAAATAGAAAGAGGTGTGTGTGGCATGTGGAGGAGGGGTAATAAGGGTGCATGAGTGAAAGGTGCAAAGTAATGGAGAGAAGTACCAAAAATCCAAAAGTACTATGCCGCTGGGCCCATCTTTGGGGTCGATCCATGAGTTTGCAAAAGGTGATTCTTCAGGTTTGTGATGTTTGTGTAAGCTTTTCCACATCCAGGAACTAGGCACTTGTACGGCCGGTCCTGAGGCTTTGATGGTGGAGCTGCTGGAGCCGCTGCTCCAACTCTTGGTGCCACCATGGGCATTAGTCCACTGGCTGTTTCATTCATCGGGATACTAAAGTGCTGTGTTCCTGCAGGCATCGTCGACGACATTTGCTCATGATCTTGACTGGTATATAGTGAAAAGTCGAGGAGTCCAGCTGTGTTTGTTGGCGTGATTGTAGGTCTACTTAAAGAGATTCCAATATTGGAATCTGTCTCTACATCTACACCAAGGCACACTCCTCCCCCTCCTGGCCCAGGCCCTTTAGTCGCCGTCGCCGTCGCCACTAAGGCAGCTTCTGAGGTGAAAGGCAGTGTTACGGTAGGTGCATTGGGAGTCGCAGAGACTAGAGAGGAAACAACCCCATGGTCATTCCTTAGATGGTTATTCAACGTTGTTAGACTGGCATATGACCTTGGGCAGTGAACCAATGTACACGCAAACTTCTTGGGGATAGTTGGCTTTGAGGATAGAGTCCGCACTGGTTTTGCGGGCCGAGACGGATTGGGAGACTGAGGTTGGGAAATAGGTACGGCTATCGCCTGCGCAGGAGATTGAAGCGACAACTGCATAGGAAAGCCAGGCGTCATAGCAGACACTCCACCAATTCCTCCGGATGAAGACACGTGTGAAAGAGCTAGGTTAGAAATGTGCGACGGTGCCGAAGGGAGCACCGATTGAGGTTGCTGAGGCGGAACAACGAGTGAAGGTAGAGCAGGATAGGCCGAGGTCGAGTCCATGGTCGTAACAATAGGCGTCACCGTTGCAAACTCCATCCTTGGGCTTACATTAGCGGATGTCGTAGGAGTTGGCGGAAGAGTTGTCGAAGCCGAAGAAGGATCGTTAGCACTGACATTGATGAAAGTGCCAAAGTGGACTCGGTTGCTGTTGAGTGAGTTTGCGATATAGTTGGCAAACATGAGTTCCTTTGGTGTCATCCCAGGACCACCACCACTGCTAGCAACTGGAGGGTTTAGACGGGCGTGAGTGCTGTCTAAATCTCCTCCAATACCACTGGTATAGCTCCCAAGGTTACTGTTATGACCATGGCTGTCAACAAGTGAAGCTGGCTGTCCACAGAGATCCATAGCCATGGAATCATCCTCAATTCTGTGTACATTCATCAAACAGGGTGGTGCTGTCGGTGTGGAAGCCAACGTTGGTGGCAAAACCGGCGTTGAAACTGCAGTTGCCACTGTGTGTCCCCCTACTGCAGAGGTTTGATTCAAGTGTTGACGAAGAATCGAATGGTCCATGATCAAGATGTTGGAGTCCATGCATGCTGGAGAAGATCTTCTTGAGCCAGTAGCGATTTCAGCCATGTTCATCTCTAGATCTAGGTCCAAATCCAGATCCAAGTCTAGATCCACGATATCGTTGCTGGGAACCACAATAGCCTCTGGTATTTTATAACCTGCCCTGTCGCCATCATATCTCTCACAGCCAATTGGGATGTGGCTTTCGCCGATACTGCTCGTACCAGCGACCTCGACTCTACTACTAAGGATGTTGTGGCTAGAGGAACTGGGATCTTGGGTAGCAACAACCTGGATGCTGTGGCATGCGATTACATGGGCATTCAGGTCAGCTGTTTGTGTAAATGCCTGCGCACAGCCAAGCTCAGGACAGCGATAAATAGGCCGATGAGAGTATGGCGTAGAGGCCCCTGAGGAGGATTGAGAGGATGCGGTCGAAGAGCTTTGAGTGCTATGAGGGATGTGGAACGCAGAGTGGGTTATCTGAGGAAGAACGGCATGGTACTGTTTGTGTTGCTTCTGTTGCTGCAAGAGAGGGTAGTGATACTGAGGGTACTGGGGCTTCTGCGAATGCTGCGGTTGCTGTAGGGTCTCGGGGGATGGCTGGTGCAATTGCCATTGGATCTCTGCAGGTGTGGGTGGCCGGCTAGAGCTGCTTAGAGCTGAGTTCTGTACCAGATCCAGTGTGGAAATGGCGTCAGGTGTATTAGTTGAAGGCGGTGTAGTACTGACTTGAGGGCCGCTCATGCGAGTTCCTCCAGGCTTTGCTGTGACTTTATCAACATCATTGCCTTGACCGACTCCCTTGCCACGACTGACTTGCTTCCCCGGATTCGACATAGTCGGCATGGACGGGCTCGACGCCGATGCTACTGTTGGGGTCGAGCGCAGACTCTTGGAAGGGTCGTGGTGTTGGTGATGGCTATCGTCCGCAGTGTGAGAATGCCCCGAGTGCCCTGCATAGTTTTTGGCATGTGTGACATGGTACTGTAAACCATTAATATTCTTATATCGCTTACGAGTCTCACATCCTGGCATAGTACATCGAAAAGGCTTTTCAACCGCTGTTCCTGGATGTGATGCCTTGAGGTGGTAAAAGAGCAGTGATGGCGACGAGCTCACAAATGCGCACTCAGGAATAGCACACCCATATGGTTTCTCGTCATCAGAAGCCGAGTTGGTTGAATCATGCTTGGCACTGTTACTGCCTCTGTCGTTATTGCCGTCGTCTTGGTTACTGTTGACATCACCACTACTGGCACTGGAGCTCTTGGTCAGCCTGACTACACCATATTCATCCACAATCAACCCATGCTCCTGGACAAAGTCATCGTCAAAATATGGAAATATATCGTCCGAAGAGCCGGGTCTCGTCTCATCTCCGGCTTCATCCAAGAAAAGATCATCTGTCTGAGCATCTAGAAGTGCCTCAAGTCGCTGAGTCTCTGAAAGCTGGACTGCCAAGTCTCCTCCGGCGCTGCTACTGTTCGCGTTTGCAGTACCAGGCAGGCTCCTTCGTTTGCGTTTCATATGGTTGAGGCTCCGCTGGATCTTCCGCCACCGGTTCCGGCAATGCAGTCCTGGTCTTCCTGGAAATGCGAGTGCGATCTTTTGCCACTGACTTCCAAACTCTTCAAAGCGCTGCAATAGCAGCAAGTCGTCCTCTGCAGTCCAGGCGGCACGGTCAATTTCTGGATCGAGACTTTCGCGCCATCGCTTCGCGCATTGGTCGTCAGTCCTGCCCTGGATCCGTTCTGCGATTTTACTCCATTGACCTTTAAACTTTTCAACGCCTGTCCTCAGCAGAAGGTCTTCTTCTTCAGTCCAGGCGCCTTTCTTTAAACTTGGATCTAACGAGTGGAACCAGCGCTTGCGACAGTTTTTGTTAGTGCGGCCAGGGACATAGGCAGCAATCTTGGCCCACTTTTCGGTTTTATCGCCATAAATCTGGACAGCAGTCTTGAGGAGTTCATCTTCCTCGACAGTCCAGACAATACGCTCGCCACGGTCTCGTTTTCTAGGCACGGTGGAGTCGTCTTTGTTAAGGAGGTGTGAGTCATCGAAGGCCTGGGAGTCGCCAGTGATGTCGTCATTAACATGGACACCGCTCTTTGAGTCAAGCGAGCGTGTGCCAGAGTCGGTGATGGAGGTGTCCAGGGTTGGCGTTGATTCCTATTCACAGAAAGTGACAGTGAGAGTGAGTGTAAGAATTGTGTGTAAGATTATGATCGAAGCCCAGTCAGACCGTCTGCGGGGGGCATCCCAACCACCGCAGGCGGGAGCGGGTACAGGTGCGGGTACAGGTAGAGACATGCAGCGCGAGGGCGGAGCAAAAGGTTGGGGCCGAGCAAAGGGATGAGATCCTGACGCTGGCGAGCAGTGAGCGCTCTGGCACTGCAGCACGATGAGCTGAGCTGAGCTGAACAGGCAGCTGCATCAGTGGGAGACTGAGAGGCAGGAGAGAAGGGGCGGACGAGAGAGAGAGAGAAAGACAGAGAGAGACAGAGAGAGACAGAGACAGAGAGAGAGAGAGAGAGAGAGAGAGAGAGAGAGAGAGAGAGAGAGAGAGAGAGAGAGAGAGAGAGAGAGAGAGAGAGAGAGAGAGAGAGAGAGAGAGAGAGAGAGAGAGAGAGAGAAATAGAGAGATAGATAGAGAGAGAGAGAGAGGAGGGAGAGAGGGAGAGAAGGGAGGAGAAGAGAGACGAGAGAGACGAGAGAGACGAGAGAGAAGAGCCGCCTACCAGATGATCCTTCGACTCGCCCTCGTGCGGAGGCGCATAGAAGGTGAACTATATATTGGCGTCAATCCACAAAAAGGGTCCCGCCCGAAGGGCACAGCGGTCCCAGGCACTGTCAGCTGGGTGGCCTGCAGGCAGCACGGCACAGATGCGATCGAGGATCCACAAAGGGATGAGGACGTACATCGGGCTGGGATGCGGCCTGCAATGTCGCATGGGAAAACAGCTCGTAGTCCCCAGGGAGAGCGCGGTGGTCGCTCTAGGAGATGGAGGCGCAGAAGGAAGGGTCAGTGGTTGCGGGAGGGATGATGTGATGAATAAGATCGTGAACCGGGGCACACATGCATGCGGATCTCATCTGCACGCTGCCTCGGGACACACCCGGATGGCAAGCGATGATGGCATTACCATGTCGAGAGCCATGCACGGGACGCAGGAGGCCGAGGGGACGATGATCCGCGGAGCAACGCGGGGACTCGGGGACAGGGATGCAGGGCGTGGGAGCAGTTGCAGGAAGAACACTTGCGAGGAAGAGGAAGAGGAAGAGGAAGAGGGAGAGAGAGAGAGAGAGAGAGAGAGAGAAAGAGAAAGGAAAGGAAAGAAAGAGAGAAAAAGAAAAAGAAGAGAGAGAGAGAGAGAGAGAGAGAGAAAGGAAAGAGAGAGAGTGTGTGTGTGAGTAGGAGTATGAGTGTGAGAGAAGAGAGAAAGAGGAAAGAGTGCGGGGCTGCGACTGATGAGAGACAATCAGAGCCAAAGGCGCAGGCAGACACAGGCTGTAGGCAGGAAAGGAAAGGAAAGCAGCCGGCGGCCAGGCCCATATTGATCGGATTTGCCTGGATGGAGGAGTGCCTGTGCCTTCGATTGGCTGTCTGCTCCACTCCGCACAGGTGTGTCTGTCAACCCTGCACGTTGCTCGATACGCTCTTCTCCTGTTGCTGCTCCTGTTGCTGATGTTGCTCCATCAGCTTCTATCCCATACGCCCCGCTCCATACGCCGCTTCCCCCCCACCCTCCGGACCGGCCCTACTACCCGCCGCCCTTCTGCCGCGCCTTTCGGCTCATGCCGCAGGGGCGCCGCGCAGATGTCGGTCGCGCGCCACATCGTCCGCTTTCCTAGCACCTGTTGAGAGACATGGTCGCGAAAGAGGCATTCAAAGGAGGCAAGGGCCAGCGCCCGCCCAGGAGGGTGGATGTGGCCAGGACATGTGCGAGACAAAAAGATCGATTGCTCACAACAACAGCTGCATCCATTCAGTCGGAGTAAACATATGCACACATATGCGAGAGCCAGACGCCAGATGATGGGAACTCGAAATAAAAAAGGATATACTGCATGGCATAACAGCGGGTGAGAGAGAGGACACGAACTGTTCGCAGCCACGCGATGTCCACGCGATGGATCGAACGCCGCCACCATAGAATAAGAAAAAAAGAAAAAGCCAGGGGAAGCGACCTGAGGGATGGCAAGCCCTTCGTATCTCCTTTTGCACTGACTCGGTTGCCCCGTTGCACAGGTTCACAGGAGGTCCCTTAAGAAAGCCTCTTGCTTGATTGATTGATTGTGCTTTGCCTCTCTCTCTCTTCTCTCTTTCTCTCTCTCTCTCTCTCTCTCTCTCTATCCCTCTCTCTCTTTCTCACTTTTCTCTTTTCCATTTTCTTCACTTACCCCTGCAGACCACACGCCACCTTTTTTCTTCTTAACTTTCTCTCTTTCTCTCTTTCTCTCTCTCTCTCTCTCTCTCTCTCTCTCTCTCTCTCTCTCTCTCTTACTCTCTTACTCTCTTTCATTTTCTTTCTATCCTCCTCTCTCAAGTCAAGAGATTGATCATGCTCGCCACATCCACCTCCTTGCCCAAGCCTATGTCCTCACTCAGCGCCTCAAGCAAGGCCACTGCCTCGCACTTTGCAGACACGCGATCACATCCTGTCGCATCCAGCCCCGAGGTGCCTACTCTTCCTTCATCCGACACAAACCACTCCCTCAGCCTGATCACCGAACCTGCATTTATCAGCAAAACCAAAGAAGAGATGCTGCAATCAGCGCCAGAGGAGCCCATCAGGAGCCCAAAGACCCCAACGCGGTATAACTACGAAGACCGGCCACCAGGGGTATTCCCGCAAAAGGTACACATTTTTCTTGCCTCTTTTTTTTTGTCCTCCTACACAGTCTGTTCAACATCATTAGAAAGGGTATCGTCAACTAAAGATGCTGCCATCCTCCTACTCCCTACCCTAGTTCCATTGGAAGCATGGTGGCGAGGTAGTCAAGGTTACTGGAACGTTTGATGACTGGAGAGGTAAGGCGACTCTTCAGAGTTGGACAGACGGTGGGATGAACCACAAAGGGGTGTTGGGTTGTTGTTCTCGCACAACCTTGCCTCCCTTCATTAGCTCCATTCTCCGATAAGAGGAATCAGCTCATCACTATCTGCGCTGCAAGGAAGGGGGAAGGGGGGGGGAGAGGTGGGAAGTGGGGGGGGGGAAGAGGGGGAGGGGATACTCCCCGCCCACACATAGGGTATACGGGGCTAAAAAACGGACGGGCCACAGGCCTAATCGAAAAGGAAGGTTCGCCGTCCCTAATTGCCCCTGATCTGGGACCCCAATACATAATTATAGAAACGATTGTGCTCGAGAAGCTGCACTCAACAAGGGACGAGTTTTTCACTATTGTCGACTTGGACAGAACAGAGGACATTGTATGAGACACCTATATTACACTGCTGTTTTCCTCAAGAAGGCCCTTGATTTGATGCACTGCATCTGCTGAATACGTAATTGCTCTTCCTTAATAGGTATTCAAGTTTGTCGTGGATGGCGTTTGGAGATGCTCAACCGAGTTCGAGACCATAGCTGACGCGGGAGGAAACGTGAATAATATCCTATACGCGATCGGTTCGAACCGTAAAATGACTCTAAAAGCGAATGGACCCTGATAAAGGATGACGGCCTTTAGACCAGGAACTCATTCTCCTTTCAGGACGAGCCCTATCCATTTCCACTGAGTGGGACAAGTCTGTAACTCTATGCCAGTTGGTTGGCATTCAAGTAATAAAGTCGTTTTGTGGTAATGGGAACATGATGTGTCATCTTTCATCTCTTGGAGATTTTTTCTTTTTTGCATCCAGGGCTTTTTATTGCCTTGCCTTTTTTTTTGTTCCCTTCTCCGTAGAGGTGGGACGAAATACCTGCACACAGCTCAGGAACCAGCCACCACTTTACCTGTCCATCTGCTCACCTTTTTTTTTTTTTTTTATCTCTCTAACTCACCCTCTTTCTTTTTTTCACTTCTCATTATCCGCCTGGCATCATCGACATTGTTTGTTAGTCGGAAACGAGACCCGTCTACCTATCCAACCACTATTCCTTCTTCTCCTCTCCTTACTTGAGCTCTCCTTCTTTTGGAAGAGATTAGATCTCATCTCTCTTTTCAATCAATCCGCTCTCATCGTCTGCATTCGCCCAAGACTTGTACGCCTCATCCTTTGAAACATCTTTACCTTTGCCCGCATTGCTTACCAAGAGTCTCATCAAGAAAGAAAGAGATGCATTACCAGGAAAAAGAAAAAGAGAGAAAAAAAAAGTCATCTCTGAGTATCCGTCATTAATAGTCGTCATCATTCTTTGACTATAGACCTACCTTTCACCATCGAGGCATCTCCAATCTCATCTTTCTTTCCTCCTACCAGCAAAACCCTCGCTATAACATCATGACAGCCCAACAGCGACAGCAACAACAACAGCAACAGCAGCAGTTTGCGCAAGAGTTTTGGGAGGAGCAAATTCTGGCCGCAGAACAGTTCGACTCTGACTTTAAGAACCACCCCTTGCCGCTCGCCCGCATCAAAAAAGTCATGAAGTCAGACCCCGAAGTCAAGGTACAGTTGCTCTACTTGCTCTCCAACAGTCCTAATCCACGAGGCTATAGTGAAACAGGAGTGCTAGTTTGGAGCGACCGTCAGTCCAGGGAGAGAGAGAGAGAGAGAAGAGAGGAACCCAGCATTTGGGGGCCGTTTTGGATGACTTGGAGTCATTCAGGGGTGTGTTCTCTTGCTCAGGCTCTTTTGCAGACTAGCCGATGCTGACCAATACATTTCTTGAGCTTTGCGCCACCACTCCTGGACTTGAATATTACCCACGGTATGCTGCTCTCGTACTGGCTACCTTCCATACTGACCCTCTTCTTTTTTTTTTTTTTTTTTTTTTTCCAAACATACGCTACTAGATGATTAGTGCTGAGGTAACACCATCTTATGCATCCCATCAGGTCCCATATGAGACGCTTGCAATCTATCAGAGTTGATGGACGGTTTTTTTTTTCATTTACTCACAGTGGCTTTACTCCCTTTGATACTTCGGCCCTTTCTGACTCAACATTCAGGCGCCTATCTTGTTCTCAAAAGCGTAAGAATCCTGAACAGGTTGACTGACTTTGGTTGGGGCCATCTCCAGCTCGAGCTTTTTTTTGCATTCAACTAAGAGCCCCAACATTCCCGAATGACATCTTGGCTAACATGTTGTTGTTGTTGCTATTTTAGTTGCGAGATCTTCATCTGTGAAATCACACGCCGCGCATGGATGCATGCAGAAGACAACAAGCGGAGGACGCTGCAGAGGAGCGATGTGGCCAGTGCACTCTCGCGCTCAGATCAATTTGACTTTTTGATCGACATTGTACCTCGTGAGGAACCACCCAAACCTTCCAAGCGGTCGTCCACGCGCGATGATCCAGCGCCAGCAGTAAGTTGAATATTCTGGATAAAAACTAAGCAAAAACCCATTGTGTATTCCCGCACATGATTTAGGAGATGAGATTGACATCCTTGTAACCTTACTCCTTCTCACCACCTAGTCCGAAGCCTACGAGGAGCAACAGTATGGGCATTATTACTCACAAGGGGCAGGCGGGTTAGCAGGATATGCCGCAGTAAGTGGAGGGCTCGTTCAGTGGCAGTTTCGCTAGAGTCGGCATTTTTTTCATCCCTAAACTAATAATATTCAAAATACCCATGGGGAACATGTTACAAACTAGGCGGTAGATCCGACGTTTTACCAATCCATGACTCCAGAACAGTTTGAGCAATATGTGCAGTACCACCAGCAGGCCGCTGCAGCCCAACAGCAACAGCAACAGCAACAGCAGTCATACCAGCAACACCATCCACCAAGCTCGAGGGATGGATCTGCAGGGTATTCTGTACCGGAATCAACTGCTCGGCAAAACTAGACAGGAGGTCCACTCTCTTTTATTCCTTTCTTTTCTTCACATATATATACACCTTACCATTTCACCTCCTAACTTTTCATACACAAATGCACCTACCCATCTACACTCGCTCACTGTCTTTTTTTTTTTTTTTTTTTTTTTGTAGCTTTACCTATTATCTTTACTTTAGCCTTGCTCTCAAACCCTTGCTGCTATTACCTCGGCGTTTGACTTGACAAATGAAGAATACTGAAAAAAAAAAAAAAAAAGTTCATCCTTTTTAGCTGTCCAACTCTACAAGAATTTCTAATACAGCTAATCTGGGGTTTCTATTTGAGTCTTCATCGACACAGCGAGGCGAAAATGAGAATTACCCTTTCAGAACAACCTCAATCGTTCTCAACTGGAGTAACCGTTCAACAGATTCATCGATCAAAAAGGAAAAGGAGAAGGAAAAAAGAAAGGAATCTGAGACGATAAGACCATCTAAAGATTTTTTTTTTTTTTTTTTTTTTTTTTTTTTGGTCTGCAGTAAGATCAAGGAGGAGGGAGAGGAAAGCTTCAACTACAACACACAAAATATTAGCTGAATGGTTGATAGGCATATCTACCCAGGACACATACTCTCCTTCTCTCCTTTAAAAAAGGCTCAGAAATTTTCGATTCTGTTACACACTAATTATGATGGAATGGGGTCGCATTAGAATATGTTGAATAAAAAAATATACTCACTACCTTGGGTAGATGGTGGAGGTAACCGAGCCGTTTACCATTCGGTTTTGACGTCCTTGGACGGATAGCGGAATAGCCGAGCTGTGTACTACTCGGGGTTTTTTTTTTTTTGCTAATCGACAAACCGTACAGCTCAACCTTCACAGTCAGGATTTGTAAACGTGGCAGAGATGTCAACTTTTTAAAGGTGGTACCTTAAAAAAAGTAACAGCAATGTACTTCATCTATAGTGCCTAGTGGTTGCACGGACATTCCAAGGGGTTGTCGAGAGTGGTACCTCTCTTGAGGTTTGAGTGACTCAGACCAAATTTGACGACAAACAAGAGGAACTAGCCCGATTGTAGAAAGCAATCGAGATTGCTCATGGTAGACACCTTTTTTTTTTTTTTTTTTTTTTTTTTTTTAATAAATTAGCCAGTAAGCCGTTACCAATGAATGTCAATTCGAAGGTTTTGAGTAGAGAAGGGGCTTACTACCTCTTATTCCAACCATTTTGAGTGACCAGAGGAGGAGAGGCGCAAGTGGCAAGAATAACTTTGAGCTAAATTAACAGAGATAAAAAAAAAAAAAAAAAAAAAGCCGAGGTTGTAGGTCAATCAAAACGATACTGCATAAAGGCTTTAATAGATAAAAAGTCGTCGTAACTTAGATATTTGGCAGCTCAAAGGGGATAACAGAAAAGAAAAAGAAGAAAAAGAAAAAGAAAATAGGCTATCCAAATCAGCTTATGCGTAGTAGAGCGAGTTGGCAGTGGCAAGAATAAGGCCGACCACAAGTCCCACTGTTCCACCAACAAGGCCTCCAGTCAATCCACCCACACCCACACCAATTGTGGTCAAGACACCCGATCCGGCTGCGACATATTTTAAGAATGATTCTCCAAGAGTAGGTCTCTTGTGAACGATCGTGTGCTCCGCATTCATGTCATCGGGCATGGCAATGTTGGGGATCGAAGGTTCAGGTAGTGTGAAGACGGGGGCCTGAGCAGGATCTGAGGTGGCAGCCAGAGCAGGGTCTGGGCTTGCAGCCAAAGCCGGATCGGCGGGTGGGACTGAGACACTAACAAGATTGGGGTCGTCACGCTTTTTCAAAACCGTCACTGGTGAGCCCTCGTTTGGGGTCTTGACAGTCAGGAGGTGGCCTGACTCGGACAGCACATCCGTGCTGGGACCAGAGGCATCAGGTCCCGAATGAATGCGAATCAGTGACCAGCTGTCTTTGGAAGGATTGGTATTAGGCTAGTGAGCAGAAATGTAATCATCATTAGGAGAGAGTTCTGATTGTCCGCTAGAAAAGAAAAAAAAAAAAAAGAGAAACATTGCGGTTTTCAAATTTACCGCTAGTGCAATAGGCGTTGATTCAACAACGTCTCCTTGCTCTGTTTTGCGCGTCTGGACACGCCAAAGACCAAGTGCTCCTGAAGGGTCTGCATCACAGTCCACTGTGTCCAGTCTGAGCATAATTTGCTCGCTCATATCGTTGGGCGCATTTCCGTTGGCCAGTGAAACCTTTACACAACCCAGAGTCTTGGAGGTATCTTGGGCAGTAGCGCTCAATGGGGCTGCTTGGACAACAGACCATGCTGAAGAGATAGCTAGCACGAGGCCGACAAATCTTTTCGATGATGAGAAGAACTTGAGCTGCATGATTTCTTTCAATTCGTGGCTGCTGGGTATAGCTTTGACTGTTAAGCCTGAGAAAGTTGAGGAAGAAAGAAGGGTCAGATAGAAGTTGAGGGTCGGGAACTGTAGGTTGATGGTTAGGTATCCTAGGATCTTTATTTCTTTTTAAATGGACGAGCGCTCCGAGAGTGGCGCTGTGGCGTCTACCATGGTTCCTGTGTTTCATAAAGCCTAACAAGAGATCCATTGTGATGTGTATGAGTGAACGAATGAAAGAGAGGGTTCACGAATGGGATTCCATGTTCCAGAACCGTGTCCTGGTCCTGCAGTTCTCTGAGACACTGTGCTTTGGACTCTGGTTACCGTGCTTTCTCGTTCATGCCGGTGTCCTTGTGTTGTCCACTAATGGGACGAGAGATCGACGGTGAATCGTAGAAATCTAATCCATTTGTTCCGGGATTCTTTTCCGTTATGCTAGGGTGTTGGCTTGGAGTATGTTATTCCCGAACTATCATAGCGATAGTTGAACGCGAGTAGAGCGGATCTAGAATTACATAACGCACCCGTGTTGACGTGAAAAAAGCAAAAGGATAGTAGGAGAGAGTAGGAGTAAATCAATCTTTTATGGGAAGGTCGATTGTCCAGTTGAGGCGTTAGAGCTTTTGGGCATTTTACTCGTTGTTCCTTTTACGCCATCGGCACGCTCCTATTCTTTTTCTTGTGCCTCAGGGTCTCTACAAGTTTGTAGCAGGATAGGTTCAAAAAGCGACAACCATCTCAGGCATCAAGAGGTGAGCGCCAAACTATGGTGATTCGACGCACAGACACCGTAGGGTTTGACGCGTAGTGCACGTGTCTATTGGGAGCCAGGGCTTCTGAGCTTCAGAGAGAATTGCTCAGTGGAGGACATCATAGGATGCAAAGATGACTCCAAAGTGTAAGGGCAACCGAGATTCTCTGATAGCCAGTAGGGACTGATTCGCAGACTCTTTTGGCATGGGTCATCTGGCCACATGAAATGGGATCAGGGCTCAAATGGGAGACCAGGCTGTTCAACTTTCACCTCCCCCCCCCAGCAGGGAACCCAAGGAGAGGTCAAAGCCACTCTCAGGCCAGTTGAGCAACCTTCTTCCCTCCTCTCCACACCTACCTGCTCTTTTGCATATTATATACCAGGAATCCCGCCCACCGCAACACACTCCCCATTTGAGCCGTGTCGAGGAGAACGGATCCGCCGAGGAACGACAGCCGACCTGGAACCAAGGGATCATCCGATGCAGCGTCAACCCCCATCGGGCGCTAACAGTAGTGGAGGCGGAGGTGACCATCGTCCAGGACGTGGTCGTGGTCATGGACACGGGCATGGACATGGCTTTGCCAAGGGTACTGCGCCTCCATTCAAGTTACTGACCAGAGTCAATCCCATCGACAATGATGGTGCTGGATCAGGAAGCCCTGGGAATAGCAGTATGGGTGGTGGTACAGGCAACAGCAGTAGTGGTGGTCGAGGCGCTTCTCTAGGATTAGGCTCGCCCCAGCTTCAGAACTCCAACCTACCTCCCACTGGATCACTACCGCCACAAGCCCCAATGTATAACGCCTACTCGCCCATGTATGGCTACAACATACAACCACCACTACCAATGCAGGCCTCTCCCTTACTGTTACCGTCACCATCGGGGGGTGTAGGGATGGCGCCGCAGCAGAGAGCAAGGATGCAGCCCATCGCTCCGCCTTCGTATATGGCGCCATCTCCAGGGTTGAGAGAGTCTGGGCGGATGAACTTGGGTTCCCCTGGCGTGTCTCAGTCTACTCCTCCAAACAGTGGCGGTCGTGGTGGCAGACGGGAGAGGTCTGGATCATTGATGGGTCATTCCGGAAACTACTCAGCGTCCGAGCAGAATCCGCCAGAACAACAGCAGCAGACTCACTCTGCCAATGACTCTACAATGTCCGAGCACTCCGAGCCAGACACGAAAGAGTCCAAGGAGAGTAAGCCGAGGCAAGAAAAGCGCGAAAGAAGTCGCAGAGACCGCGCTCTCCGCCAAGCTCAACAACAACAGCAACAGCAGCAACAACAGCAACAGCAACAGCAGCAGCAACAACAGCAACAGCAGCAACAGCAACAGCAGCAGGACGAAGTGAGTAACAGTGGCAAACCGCCTCGACTCATCATGGACCCGAACAGCTTTCAACGACAGACTCTTGTCCAGATCACGAGTGGATCAGCCAATACTCTAAGCAATGGCGGTGGAGGCGGAGGTTCTAATAGCTCTCGCGGGACGGGTGAGCTTTTTGAGGATGAATATTCGCGAGGGATGCAGCAACAACAGCAACAGCCATCGTCATCTGTTGTAGAGACAACATCTAGGTCCGGTAATCGTCGTCCGCCGCCTCCCGCGGGAAGGGCTGTGTATTCTTGGACCGGGTCATCGTCGTCATCGTCATCATCAAGCATGCTTCCTTCAAATCAACCTCAACAACTACCGCAGCAACAGCAACAACATCTTTCTTCGCTCCAACAACAATCGCTTCCACATCAAGAACAGCAATTGCAGCAACAACACCGCCAGCAGCTCCATCAACTCATGCAACAGCAACAGCAGCTCACTCCCGGGTACAATCCTTCACATATCCGGGGTGCTACAGGTCCATTCTCACAACCCGGCCATAGGGATGCTCGCTCCATGGGCGCTACTCAGACCTCACTCAGCATCGGGGGACCACACTCTGCTGGAGGGACCGGACGATCGATGAACCAGCAGCAACAAGGAGGAGCTGCGCCTCTGGTCGCAGTTCCTCCCCCGATGCGATCACACTCTATTAAACTTGTCAATGATTGTTGGAAGTTTGTTGATGGCGCGGAGCAGGTAATCTTCTCTCGTTAACTTTCCGTGATTCCCTGAGATGATAGTCTGACCCGCAATTATTCTGTCTGAAGTATCACTAATGCTTGTGAAAACCTTATTTTCCCAATTGCTTGGGCTCGCATTTTTTTTTTTTTTTTACGTCGACTGATTCTTGCTGCGGCATTCAGTGGTTGTCAGACCATCCTGGTCATTTTGTAGTTGGTGTCTTGGGTGGTCAAGGCGCCGGCAAGTCCACACTTTTATCTTCCTTTTGTCAAAACTCGGCCACCTCGTCTACTCCAGTCTTCACAAAACAGCCCCCACAAATGGCTTCAGTGGGTGGGTTTCAGACTTCAGGAATCGATCTCTATGTGACTCCAACCGAACGAATGATTTTATTGGATACAGAGCCGATCTACTGTCTTTCGAACCTTGAGATGGCTCTTAGGAACGAGCGAATTGTGGATGGAGTCCCAGTTGAGCTCTGGTTAGACCATCAGGCATTGTTGCTAGCCACATTTTTGGTTTCAGTATGCAATGTGGTCATTGTTGTTGTCGAGGGGACGGATTCCAAAATCCTCAAGCTACTGCGCCGGGTGGAGCTGTTTCTGAAGGCGCTTTCTGCGTCTTCAGGGAGTGGTCTTGCGACAGGCATGGCTTCGGCCGGAGGATCCGTCGTTGGCAGCGGTGCGAGCGCGGCAGGACCTTCAGGGTCAGGTGCAATAACTGGGGATGGTCCATTGCATGGTCTCGGCGACTGGTGCGCCGATATTGGTAAATCAACTTTTTCTGTGCTCTCCTTCTCTCTCTCTCTCTCTCTCTCTCTCTCTCTCTCTCTCTGATCACTAACCTCTAACCTCAACTTCCATCTTTAATTAATTCAAACGAACTATAGTGCTGGTGTCGACCAAAGTACCTGCGATGTCATTTGGAACTGACTACTACAAGGACCGGTCTGAAGAACTTGCCAATGCTCTTCAACATTCGGCTCTGCAGCTCTTTGGATCCATCAATATGACGACAATGCACCCGCGGTTCGAGCAGGCTTTTAAACAGCTTCCACAGGTGTCAGCTCCATTGCCACAAAACGGCAATGCTGCAAAGCAGCAACAGCAGCAACAGCAGCAACAGCAATCTGAGACTCTAACAAACACAAAGTTGACCTCGGAACCTGAGAGTACAGCGGATCAAACTCACTCCTCATCAAACCCTCTTGAAACCAAACAAAAACCAATGCCGCAGAATTCGGGATCAACTTTACAGCAACCAGCGTCGCAGTCGGGCCAGAAACAGTCATCTCAGAGCGTTGTCACGGAGGAACGCAAATCAGCAAAACATTTGAATTTTGTGACACTTCCTTTTGATACTCAACTTGGCTCTTCTCTTGCCACAGCTGGATCTGGTTCTTCCTCCTCTCCTTCTTCTTCCTCGGCTCCACTTGGGAAAGCAGCTGATCGGTCTGGGGCCACTGCCTCCTCCTCCTCCAAGACCAGCGATGCATCGCAACCGATGATGTCAACATCGCAATCTTTATCTTCGATTCTAAATGCCCATGTATCAGCCCATAGTCCCTTCAATCGACATGACATTCTTGGCTCAGGTACCTTGGGCGGAATGGCGCAAGGTCAAGGCCGAGGGCGAAACCCGGATCATGATGTGCTGGCACGACTTGTTCAGGACCAAGAGCGCTGGAAGACATGGGCCAAAACCTTCCGAAACAAGGTCTTGTCACTTTCCATGCGACCCCAGGGAGGGCCTGCCCTTGGACCTCGGAACCGACCCGGCATGGTCTCAGAAAGAGAATGGTTCGTATTTGATGATTATTTTATTTCATTTTATTTTATTTTTTCCACTCATGAATGGGATCTAAAGTTACAATTTGATTCTTGGTTAGGCTTCGGTATGCGACCAGAACGTTAGATGTTCTTAAGAAGGCCGACTTTTTATCCGAGTTTGTGCAAGCCTCCAAGGTCTCGCGAGAATAATAAGAGGGAAGGAGAGAGGAGGAGAAAGAGAGAGTGAAGAAGAAGAGTACAATATACCTCGTAAGAAGGAGAAGCAATGAAGCTTCCACTGTAATATCTACTATGAACGCTTGGTTACCCCCAAGCCATCTAACAGTAGTTCTTGCTGTCAGGGAGCTACAAAGTCAACTCTACTATTCAGAACTTTGAGCCGCAGTAATGAACGCCAATTCACCACATTTTCTCATCTGATTCGCTCTCTATCTCGTCCTTCCTCTCTCCTGATCTTTTGTCCTTTCAGTGATTCGCCCTATCTTTTTTTTTTTTTGCTTTTTCCGCCCCTCTACTCTCCTTGATCCCTTAGCCCTGTCTTGATCTCCACACCCTCTTACCCTTTTCTTTTCTTTTCTTTTCTTTATTATCCATTTCGACTTTGCCCCAGGATAGGCTGTTTTAGGACTTTGGTTATATGTTTTACCGATAATTAGAAATTTAGAATGAGGCTTTTTTCCTTTTTCATGGTTCGTGACAAACGATTTAACTGACTGCGGTGGGCCCTGCCAATTTTCGGCATAGTACGAGAATTCTCTTTTTGAGTGGTTGGTCCAAACTCATGCAAAAAAAAAAAAAAAAAAGACTCTGAGAGAGAGAGAGAGAGAGAGAGAGAGAGAGAGAGAGAGAGAGGCACTGCTAAAGATCAACGGCTCGAACTTTTAGTAGGCCTCTCATCCCTTTTGACGCCCCCTTCCCTTTTCTTTTGTCGCGTCTTAACTGGCCGTGAGTAAAAAAAAAAAAAAAAAAGATGCATGCACAACGCATGAACAAGGGAAAAATAAGGGGGAGGAGATCAAGGGGAGAAGTGCAAAGGGCGTAAGAAACCTGGCATTCCAGTGGGAAAGACGACCTAAAAAAAAAAAAAAAGCGAGTATATAAAGGGATTACTCCTTCGTGTTGTTGTTTGTCCTTCAAAAACTTTTTTTTTAAAAAAAAAAAAAAAGACCACGTCATTTCCTCCTACACACTCTAAAAAAGTTCAATGTATTTCAAGCCCACTCTAACCTTGGCTACCCTCCTTGTAGTCATTTCAAGCGCAATCACCCCTGGCACGGGTGCCCCTCCTCCTCCTCCTCAAGGTGACAAATTTGATGGAGCTGTAAGCAATTCGTTGGCCGGAGGGTCTGACTACAAGTGGTGGACTTGGGGCGAGTTAAAGACAGGCGATTGTCATCAATCCGGCGGTGTATTGAGAATCTATGAAAATGGCAAGTTCGAGTTCCGATCCAGAACCTGGACTGAATCAAGTTTAAGAGGAGATATCTGGCATGCTACGTTTATCTTCAAGGACGCTGGAGGTGGAGAGCTCTTCCGAGTGGGTCCTTATGATAGTGAGCGCATGATGCCAAGCAATGCCCATGACTTCAACATTGACGCGACGTTCGAGCCCTATTTTTATTATAGGGCCACTGGTGTCACCCAGTATTCCAGATGTTGATACTAGCTTTATTGTGGATGTCATACACATCTCTTTTCACCCATTCATCAAAGAATACTTTGTCTCCATTGGAGTCAAAGAAGAAAGAAATAAAGAAAGAAAACGGCACACTGAAAATTTACAAGCACCTCCGTATCTGTGGGAGAGGGGAGAGGAAGGCATCTTGGGATTCGTGTGGATGAGGTCAAAAAGTTTGTAGTGGTCTCTAGCAATTGAATGGTGTTTAATGGGGACAGGGTTTGACTCCACGAGGACCTTTGCCGCTGTCAAAACAGAGTTAAGATTGTATGAGTGAGGATAGAGGACTTCGTCGTCGTAAAGGAGTTGCATGCTTTTTTGGCTTTGCGCAGTCAAAGGTCAGAGAGATGCATCTTGTGAGGATAGGAACAAATCTGCTAGCATTTTGAGTGGCAATGGTGGCAATGGGCGCAGCCACAGTGGATGACAGGAGGGCGCAGAGTAAAGAAGAACATAGTACGGCTTATTGCTAGGAAACCCGAAAGATATGTGCTCCACAGCGCTCTTATCCAAGTCTTTAATAAAGTTGTTCCTTGGCTTGTTGTTGTTCTTATCGAGTCCCTGGATTCACTCGAGTATTTTTTTCGGGTTTTTGTCCGACAGGGAGAGTGGCCCCGGCGGACTGTGTAAACTTAGCTAGAGCTTTGGCGTGTTCATCTTGTCTGGAAGTCTGTCGTTGTGTTGGCAATTGATGCTCTAGAGGCTGCTACTTCCTGGAGTTGTTACTGCTTTCGTCCAAGTCAGCTGTCTTTCATCTAACCTGCTCAAGTCGTCTCCTCTCCACTGTTGGGACTTAGTTGTGGGTCAAAGAGGACATAAACATTTTCAACAAGACCAGTTCGGTGATGGATAAAAAGGGTATCTGAATCAAGATGGCCTGATGAGGCTATTGACTGTCCCGTCCTTGAAGTACTCCAAGAAGCACCCCGCGACCAGTTTCCAGACCTGCTGAATTTGCCATTGAATACTCTTTTCCGCGCTCTTTCGGCGGAACCTAAAGTGGAGCAGGAAGATTCTTACCAAGCGCGCTCACAAGGCTCTTCCTCAAGAAATCGAGGATTTTCAGGCACGCCCGCCACCATGGTACCTGAATCAGAGACAACTGATATTTGTAGATGAAAAGGAGCAAAGACGGGTGTGCCGCTGTGCGGGACCATGCGTGATCCCACCCTTTTGCTTGAGGGGAAATGGCTGTCTGTGATGGTGGTGTCCTCCTACCGCAGCTTCATTGACTGGCATTTCATTGATGGGACCTTTTTCAACCAAACACAGTTTTACGCATTACCCTCCTCCCTCACCCTTACTTCCAGTCTTGACCTATGACGCGCAGTACTGTCCTCATGGATATTCTGTGAATTCAAATGAGCCCAATGGTTGAAGATACTCTCGTATTGTCCGCAGCTTAATCTAATAGAGTTATGACACAGCCTGGCCAAGAGATGGACTCTTGAATACCAAAGTCTTGCCAATGGAGATGCTTAACCTCGCTTCCAGAGCGTTTTCACGAACCACCTCCATCAGTATGTAGTCGCACTGTGGGTAGGGTGAAGAGAAGATTTTTGTAACCCCTCCAAGACAAAAAAAAAAAAAAAAAAGCCCTCCGCTGGTTTGCTCTGAGTCTCCTTCCTACAAGTCTATCTCCATTGTCTTCGTTTTCATTCTAGAATTCATGATATCGACGTTTTACTAGATTTTCTTTTTTCTTACCTGCAAACCACCAGTGTTGCTACGCTCATCGCCAGAGTCTGCTTGGATGACTTGAGCTTTCTCGCGCTTAACAAAAGGTAATGTCTATTGTGATGGTCTGCCAAGCTTCTCTTGCAGAAAGAGTGTGTGAAATGGAGATCTTTTTGAAGTACTGTGTGTTAAACTGCTGCTGGGATCAGAGCTACCAATAGAAAGGTGAGTTGGCATCACAGAGCGAACGACGACGGTCTGCGCAGAGAGGGTGATGTTGTCTCTTGGGTGGAGTGGCGAGAGGTCTGTGCGGCAGGGGTAATGCCGAAATTGATAAGTGGTCCAAAAGGCGGAGTATTCTCGTGGTCTTCGGCAATCTCGATGGGCTCGAATGGCTGGGAGTGTTAGTGGCTCTGGAGGCCCCCCGTCTCCACCTGATTCAAGGATGACCGGAATACGGCCCCCGGCAACCATTCGGCCGATATGGTGGACTTGAGCGCTGATAGTGGTCTCTGGTACCACAGGGGGGTCCTTGTCAACTCGGGGACAGTTTTGCGCCTCGGTTTCGTCTGGGCGTTCCAAGCTGATTTGTATCATCCCATGGGTCGCATTTGTCCTTGCTGGACCACCCGCAAAATGGAAAAGGCATGGCCACGAGCTGTAACTTGGGACCCGCGGTTGGGGATGGTGTTGTTGAGTATTGGTGAAATGATGTAGGTGAAGACAATGGAGGACTCGAGGGAGTCATCCCAGAGTGGTAGGGGGGAGGAAGAGATACACAGCCCATGTCTTGGAACCAGCACGGAGGGCATCAAAAAAGATGGCTATTTACTGCAAACAAATGCTTGAGAGGGGTCGAAAGCGCAGATGGTTATCGAAAGAAAGGCAGCACAGGAAAGGTTGTCGGTTCAATGAAGGATAATTCACTTTAATCTTTACAAGGTTATGGTCGTGCATATCCCACTGGCTTTCCGAGGAGGGAATCCACATCATTCTGGGTCACTCTGAACCTGTCTCCTGCTCTCACCAAGTTATTCTTGCAGAACAAGTACATCTTATCTGCGTCCACTATTAGCACCGTTAGATAAACTTTGTGTCCAGAAAGAGAATCATGACCCCGTGGCGCGACGCTGTGAAATCCCTCGTCGACCCGATTAATATAATCAATCACAACCCCGCCACTGAAGCTTTTCGTTGTAGGGTCGAAGCTGCCATCCAATTTCTTCAAGACGGCGTCACTTGTTTCTCGCGTATACATGACTTTGGCAGTAGAATTACTGCCGTTGATAAATTCGACTTTGGGATTGCAACATCTAAAAATATCCAAGCAGCCTGCCATCTTGAACAAGTGACTGTCTCCCACCGATCGAAGTCTGCAACAAGAATAGTTATTTCGCTTGAATGCTCCAACTCTACCCTTGCAAATGGACATTGAAACGCATAAATGGATCACGATGATACTTAGTAAAGTGGACATGAGGAGCAGTCATTAGCAGGGATATTTCGAGACTCATACCTTTGCTATGCTTGACAAGTCTAAAATAAAACCAGGTGCGTAGTACCTTGAATGAGATGGGATGAGGAGAAAAGGTGACGAGTATAACATATTTTCATCTGTATTTATACGCTTACAAGAGTGAGAAACGTGAATATGTGAGTAACGAAGCTTATAGAGTAGGACTGCCGGGATGTCACTTGAACAAGTATTAGTCTGTGAATATGTTAAGGTGTGTGTAGCGGAAGAGACATAGTTACAAAAAGGTGTATGAGTTGTTCAGGGGCAAAGAATGAACGTTGGAACCGAGGCAACGCATAAAGAAAAGAAAAAGAGGTAAGGGAGCCAGTAAAGTGAAGGCAAGAAAATGACAGGCACGAGGAAAGTATGCATGCACACAGCATGAAGAAAAAAGGGGGCAGGGGGGGGGGGGCCGGCAAAAGGCATGGAAAGGGTACAAGAAAATGACAGGTACGAGTAAAGAATGCATGCATAGCGCATGAAGAAAAAAATAGGGGCAGGGGATCCGGCAGAGATGTGGGCGACAAAGGAGAGTTAGCAAAGAGGGTATTGGAAAAGTTACCACCGCTGCCTTAAAACAGTCTTTTGTTGTTGTGAGATGATGGCCCAATATGCACCTCGATCAAACAAACAAAAAAAAAAGCTTTGACCACTCGGCGCAGTATCTCAAGTCAAACAGCGAATCATGCAAGAAGAGAGGGAACTTTGCATTTTGACTATAAAATGACGCAGATCAAAGTCTAACAATCATTTACCTGACCCGTCCAAGGAAAAACACCAGCACAATTCCAAGCAACTTGTCAAGCCCACAAGACGTAGGATAAGTAACTACTGTTCTACCTAATGGTCATTATCAACTCATTACCAGCGCTAATGCTTTCCACAGCTTCTGAGCAATTAGAATCATGCGATTTGTCATTCTTTCCCTCGGTCTGTCGATGTTGTCAGCTCATGCCATGGCGGTGTGGTGCTACTGCTCTGACAATTACTACAGTGAAAGATGCTGCCAGAAAATCATGGATGGCTTCACCTTTCCAACGGTCTATAGTCCAAATACATGCGATATTGGCCCTAAGCACGCAAACAGACGCGATTTCTATGATTGCTGTTACTACTACGATGCCCTAGGGAGCGAATGTATGAAGTGGTAAACCGAGGCGAAGGCCTGAAGGCAAGGCTATTCTTAAAAATCCAAAGAATAAAATCAATTGACCAGAACTGACTGCTCGCAATCAAAATACTGTTAAATTTGCACCGGACACATTTATCAAAAGTGTGCGTCATATCCCGTGAATGTACACTACGTAAGTTTTGTCCACCTAAAAGTGATCATCGTCCTACTTCACTCCTTATCCCCCAAAACCTTTACTCCCGATCGATTTTTGGAGAAAGAGTTACACTAATCCTGACTTTAACATAGTAGGCACTCACAAGGCATTATGATGAAAGAGGCAGGGAAACTGCAAGATTGTTGATAGTAAAAGAAGAAAAAAACTAGGAAGAAAGTACGACTAAGAAAAGGAGGAAGTGAACGTACCGAAGCATGAATTCCAAAAGGTTGTAAAGAGAAAATATACACATGACAAAGTCAACGAAAAGGACAGAGGATCGTCAAGGGGTGAATAGATGAAATAAATAAAAGGGAGTTGGAAGATCAAGTTATGAATTGGCATAAGGATGTTCAGGGATAAATACTGAAATTTGCTTTTTTTTTTTTTTTTATTCAGAGAGGGATGGGATGTCGAAGCATACAAATCTGTAGAACAATAGGCTTATCTCGCAGTGTGTGTGTGTGAGAGAGGGAGATAGAGGTTGTAAAAGAGACGCTGCATGCTAGTTATCAGAAAGAATATAAAAAATAAATAAAAAAAAAAAAAAAGAGTTGTATTGCCGTTTTTCAAAGTGAGCAAGAGAGAAGATGAAATGCTACAGTTGGTAAATAGTATATAAACAATGAGAATCCAGCAGATGAAAGGGAATATATATATAAAAAAAAAACTTTTGTTGAACTCTAGTTTCGAAGAATCAGCCCCCAAGGCCTCCAACTACTCTGTATCGCACTTACAAGAAAAAGCGAGAGACATCTTTAGGTAAAGATCTCCATGGGCGTCACGGCTCCTTCGACAATATTGCCAAGCAAGTTCTCTTGACACAAGAACTTGGTCGGGAATTCAACCAAATGACCAGTCACCATTTGAAGCTTCTCCGTCACACTCTCAACTGTTGCATCTGGCATGCACACATGGCCCACCAAGATCTTCTTTGGATCCGGAACAAATTCTTTGTAGTCGTCCCAAGTCTCGACGGTGTCATCGGGAACACAGTGGAAGACCTCTCGGAAGATGCTGGTGTTCGTATTAGCTACACGCTTCCACCATCCATCATAGAAACTGTCATGAATCGGGTCCATCACAATCTCCTTAGCCGCCTTGGGGTCCTGACCGGCTGCAAGCTTCTCTTGACCCTGAGCCAACGTCGAATGCCACTTCTGGAAGGCCTCGTCTTCCTCTTCGTCAGGCATGGTGACCTGCAGGTAACCGTCTGTACCCTTGTAACCCTGCGTGACCTGGCCGCGCTTTTTACGACGGCGCTGGTTCGAGGACGACTGCTGCTGTTGTTGCGAGCTAGTCTGAGGCTGCAGACTGGACTGTTGTTGCTGCTCTTGCTGCTGCTTCTCTTCGTAGATGGCACGCATGAGTTCCTTTCGCATCTGGGCAGGATCCTTGCTTGGCTTGTCTAGGTTCACGGGCAAGACCGAGGCTTTGGTAACCACATCGTGCTCAACATGAGACAAAAGTCCTAAGTGTTCTCTAAAAAGATCCGAACGAAGCGTGTGTGCCAAGCGACCGGCTTGATACTATTGTTACAGAACCGCATTCGGGACAAGATTAAACCATAAATGTTAGAAACCACTCAAGGCACTGTAGCGTAAGCAAAGTAAAGTAGTCCATATTTGAAGTGCAAAGGGTCCTTACAGGCTCGCCGTTCATCCTGGATGGGACTGTATCTGTATCCTCAACGATAATCGCAATCTCGGAATCTCGGAATCCTAGCTGCGAACGATCGTTGATGTTGGCTATTGGCAAGCGAGTAGGAAAGATTCTTTGTTAGGTATCATTGCAAACAACAACTCGGTAGGGTGAGATAGACAAACAAGAATAACATACCAGAGCCAACAACAATGATCCGGTCATCCACAATCATCAATTTGCTGTGGATGTACAGCTGCTCGGTTACAAAGTCTTCGACTTCATTCTCCAAGGCTGTGTCATCGCTATCTGCAGCGGTGCTGGAGGTCGAGGAATCCGCAACTGAGAAGTCAGAGGCAGAGTCGGGTCGAGGCTCAATAATGTCCTCATCCTCCTCCCTCTCCCTCTCGAAATCACTGTCTCCACCGCGGTGGAAGATGGCGTTCTTGATCTTCTGTCCAGTCGGCTCAATGCTATTTACATCCTTGGGTCCCTTCCAATCCTCAATCTTAGTCTTGATAATTGTTCCCAAACCATCGATCACATGTGGCTCCGAATTATCGGTCGTTCCGCCTTGATAATGGTTTTCTTTCGCTCTCTCCTCAGCACGGTCCGTGTTGCGCTTGATCCGCTCATTGCGAGAGCTATTTGCCATTGTCTTCTCAGTCGCCGCTGGAATGAATCCGTGCTCCTTCTTACACCGATTCATTGCTCTCTTGGTGATACTCTCGTCCCAAGTACGACGCTTATCGGAAGCTTTGCGGCGTGCTGCAATCTTCTTGATTCGTTCAGCATCCTGGTCACTAGGGAGAGGATCCAACAAAAACCTGGCTGCCAGAGACTTTTTACGATTGATCTCATTCTCCTCATGGGCAGCAAGTTTGGCCTTGAGCTTATTCTTCAATCTGGTGCCGCTGTGGTGCTCAGCCGATTCGTTTGTGGGCTCATCATCATCCACGACTGCCGCGACAATTTCCTCTCCAACAGCCTGAGCAGCTGCCAAGATGCCCTCCTCTCCTTGGTCGAGGTTGCCAGCTTCCTCAGCTTCCTTCACTGCCTCGACAATCGCGTCAAATTTGCCGTGCTTGATGCGGTCGAAACTACGAAGGCCAAAGAATCCAATGTACTGATCGGGATCGACACCGTTGGCGACCAATTGCTCGAGCACCGAGTTGCCTCCACGGCAGATTGACATGTACTGGAAGTGCATCACCTTTCGCAGGGTTCCTGCATCTCCGGACATGATGTCTGCTTCGAACGCAGGCATCAGGGGCATCACAACAATCACGCGGAACTTCTTGCCCTCGTTGTGGGCCCGGATAATACGGTTCACGAGAGCAATACCGATTGTGTTCTTGATATCGGGATTGCCGTTCTCAGCGGCCAAGGTAACTATTTAGCAGTCAATTGGAGAAGGTTGAGGAACAATTCACAGACTAAATCACTTTTCCTTCTGCAGTTTCAAGAAGTAGTGGTGATAAAAAAAGAGTCGGGCTCTTACCAAAGAACTGATTTTCGATATAGATGAAATGCTCTGCCTTCTCAATGCATTCCAGGTATGCATCTTGGATTGAGCGCTCCAGGTCGACACCCTGGGACCATCGGGTGCTGCTTCTCAAAATCTGGACCTTTTGAGATCCCGTCCATCCGGTTTCATTGCGAGTGCTGACGAACTCTCCCTTAGGCGTCAAAAACTTCATGTGTGACTTCTTCATACCCTTCTCGCGTTTGACAAAGTTCCATCGTTGAACGAAATGGCGGGCAATATCTCTTGCTGGCTGACCAGCCACTCCAATGGACACATCGTGCCATGGCATACGGCCAAGAAGCTTGCGCTCGATCAGATCTGAGCCATAGTCCTTGACTAAAATTTCCTCACGAAAAAGAGAAAGTAGAATATAGAGGATGGTGAGAACCTCCACCGAGTGCAAACATTCCAACTCCACCACGAAAGAGAGAGCTAAGACCATTTACCATTGACAAAGTCCTTAATACGAGGGTTGGAATAGTCCTGACCAGGCCAGATAACGCCTTTGCCTGAGGGATGATAGTCCGACAACTGATGTGTTCTGCTGTCGTAACGTCCAAAGCACAAGTCAAGTCCTCCAATGAATGCCAGGCGACAGTCAACCACACAGATTTTCTATATCCACCATTGGGAAGAGAGACTATTAGTACCTCTTTGGGTCATTCATTCTGGATCTTTATCAAGAAAGAGCCGATGAATGCTTAATTACCTCGTGGTGGGCCCAGAACTGGGTACCATTCACTTTAAGATGATCTGGATGTCTCTGGACTAGAATTTTCAATACATAGAAATTTAAGAGTTAATTATCTACTCCTTGACTGAAGGATAACCAGCAATGAAAAGTGTGGTCATGATCAGCTGGAAAAGAAACATACCTTGAATGTTGGGATGAAGGTCCTGGAGCCAAGTCTTTGTGTGTGCAGAGTCAAGAGTCAGCGCAAGAGAGACCTCCTTGTAAACGACCACATAAATCTTAACGCCTTCCTGTGCCTTTCTCTGGAGAAGTCTGTCAAGTCTGAATTCCTCATTCTTCTCTGGCGGACGGCGGAGATACTACAAAATAACGACCAGAGAGGAGAGAGATAGCTTAGTCAGTTTAAACTTTCAGGTGCCCTGCCAACAACATTCAATCCAAGCAAATGAATGTCTGAGTTCTTACCAGCTCGGGCGACAACCACCAGTCTGCGATATAAATCTCTGACTTGGCTGCCAAGAGCGCGTCCGAAACGGCATGGAAGTAGTCCTTGCCATCGACATAATACCGAACCTTTGCGTCCTCACGCTGAGGAGCAAAACTACCGAAGCGATGGGATCGAATCCATGGACTCTGTTTCTTCATCCGGTTGAAGTGATCCATCCATTCAGAAATATCTCGATAGTTGTCGCCACGCATCTCAATCTTGCGGAAATTGTTACCAATCTCGATATGATAGTCAGCAAATCCAAGATGAGGGTTCAAGTGCTCGATTACATAAAAGTGTTGATCGAACATGAACACATCCGTGCACTCATCTGAATCGCTAGAAGGGCAGAAGGCGATATAAGAGTCTCTGAGGATGGCCCACGATCGGTCGACCTTCATAAACCAAACGGCAGGTAGGCCACAGATGGAATTGGTCTCATCGACCGCTTTGGTCGACACATGACCCTCCTTGGCTTTCCAACCCATGTCTTTTGTCATGGACATGACCGAGATTTCGAGGAACTCGTAGAGATCATAGGCTACAACTCCGTTGAGAGCTTGAATAACCTGAAGCAAATAGGTCTGGAGGGCCTTGCGTCTGGCAAGGTTCTGCTCCCGCGCATAACCCTCAGTGTCATCGTAACCCATACCCAGTGTGGTCATGGCCAGTGTATAGGCCCATGCAGCCTATTGAAGTTAAGACGAAAGGGAAAAAAGAAAGGAAGAGAAAACGACATGTAAGAAAAACCCAGTCGGAGATGGATGTGTCCCAAGTAGGATATGCAGAGAGACTGTTCATGTACCCTCGTGCCACCCAACGAATTAAAGATGTTCCGCACCACGCTACATTCAATAATTTAATAACAGAGGCGAGGCCATGGCGTTCTTACCTGGTTAGGAAGTCGGGGCATATCTTGATAGTTCTTTGCAGTCAACGAAAGATGCAACTTGTAAAATTCGTACAGCGAGCGAATGATGACCCATTTGATATCACCGTATTGCAATTCGATACGGAAAATGACCTGTCGACTGACATCAGGCTTGACCTCGGAATCTACAATGGCAAGCTGTAGTTGTTCCAGTGATGAATGGTTAGTCCGTCTGTCATTGGCTTTAGATTTGTCTCTTTTACCCTCGACCTAAAAAAAGAAAACTAGCTCTACGAGGTCTTCTCCCAGACTTCTTAACATACCTTGAGCAGATGGAACAGAACTGGTGGCTAGCGAGTTTAAGAAAGATACATAGTTCATATTAGCTTACCAACCTTTTTCAAAGAGCATGAACAAAATGCGGAATTTCTTTTTTAACAAACCGCTCTATCTCCCTCTTTACTGCTCTCGCGCGCACCAAAGTGGTGTAATCACTAAAAGCGGGAAAAAATATCCCGCCCGTTTTTGGAGAGATAGGGGACTTTGGGCCATGCATCCCTCTTCTTGGCGAAGCATTTTGCCCCCTCTCTCCTGCTTCTCGCAACAAGATTAACCCGCTTGCCTCTAGATAGGAAACTGGTCCACCTGACAGGCATATCCCTTTTTTGGGCCATTCTTTTCAGTTGAGTTCCGTCTCTCTTGACTAGTTCTCATTCCCTAGCCCGGTTTCCCTGGTACTTGACAACCGTTGTCTGAAGGATTGAGGACTCAAGGCTCCGCTTCCCTCTCCTCACCTCCTCTTACTCACTTTCTTCTCCCTTCCCCTTTCTCTCTTTCCTTCTGTCTGTCTGTCTCTCTCTCTATACCTCAGACTGTGTCAATCCGGCCAAAATCCTTAAATCAACCCACAGACAATTTTTAAAACACGTTTTCTTTGTTTTTTTTTTCTTCTGCTTCATGCTGTCATCACACATGCACTGCGGTTTCTGCGTGAGCCAACTCAGCTGAGGAGGGGAGGGAGAGAAAAGGTATACGAGACAATACTCCCACAGACCCCACCTCCCTCTCTCCGCAAAACCCTCCCTAAAAAAGAGCTCACGCCGAGAGGGATGAATGCCCAAGCCCGGGAGGACAGCCCAAAAAAAAAGTTTTTTTCACTTACCGGTCGACGTCCTCGCTCATCAGTCTGAAGGAAAAAGGCGGGCGCAGCAGCACCTGCTACCGCAAGGGATTCGACCGTGAAGTCGATGGTCTCGAGATGAGTGTTGCCGTTCTTTGAGCTAGTCGCAAAGGCGTTTGCAGCATGGTCTAGCGGCGTTAGCTCCTTGGGCGGTGTTGGAGGGGCTGGGGGTTCCTCTACAATTGGCTCTGGCTCTAGCACCGGCTCAACTGTGTTAAAAAAAGGGGAAAAGAGAGATATTGGGCGATGTCAATTCACTTTTTGCCAAGTTACACGGAACAATGTCCAAAAAAGTTACGCGGAGGAAAAAAAAAAAAGGAACGTAGAGACAGTGCTTCCGCCGTCCTGCTCAATGGCACAGCTTGCACGATGCATTTTGCCACCCTTCCCGTTCTTCTACCACGAGAGTAGAAGGACCCAAAAGCAAAGCAAAAAAAGTTTTTTTACCTTGTACAATTTCTGGCACGACTGCCTTGTGATCATCGTCATCACTATCGTCGTGGTGACGGAGCCGACGCCACCAGTTCTTGCGCTTGCGACGATCCTTTTCCTTGTGCTTTGATGGCTCAGTTGTTACAACAGGCTGTTGCTCCTGTTCCTCTACGACGGGTTGCTCCTCGAGCTCTGGTGGGAATTCTTGTTCCGGTGTCAGGAGTGCGGAAGGATCATTTTTCTGAGCATGACGAACACGGTTGACGACGCCCACAAGGTTAAGAGACTTTGGTGGATTGGCTCCTGATGTCGAAGAGGTTGTTGAGACTCTGTCTCCATCCAGTTCGGCAAGGTTCTCAGGGTCCATGCCGTTGGTCTTTGAGCTCTGGTTATACTCGGTAGGGGCGAAACCATCCAGGTTTAGTGGACGCGTGGATTCGCCTGAAGGACGCGAGGAACCCATGTGGCTGGAACTTGCTTGGGAAGAGTTGAATGCCTTGTTCTGGCGAAATGAGAGGCGAAGCCCAGGGGAGGCAAGGATCAGACACTCAGGAAATGAAAGATGGAAGAGCTCGTGAGTAGAGAATGAAAGAGATGAGCGTTCAGAATGTAAAGGGGATGCAAAAAGAAGAAAAATAAAAGATGGTAAAGAAATGAGAGCGATGAAGAGAAAGAAAGAAAAAAAATTGATGCAGGCAGAACAGAGTGTAGGAGAAAAGCGAGGAGGAGGAGGAGGAGGAGGAGAGAGAAAGAGAAAGGAGAGAAAGGACGCAAAGAGTTTGAAGGCGTGAAAAAGAAAGTGAGAGTGAAAGAGAGAGGACAAGGCAGTGGGAAAGACTGATGCAGAAGCAGCGCCCTGTCCCTGTGTGTCCCTGTGTGTGTGTGTGTCTGTGTGTGTTGCACGCGAGGAGAGGGGAGAGAGAGAGAACATTAAGCTCTCATCACTCTCTCTCTCTCTTCCTTAGGAGCCACACACCCACAACATGTGGAATGCGCAATGGGCAGAGCCTGCTCTTGGTCCTCTTTTTCTTTTTGGCTGAGAGAAAGAGGGAATAAGAAAATCTCTCTGTGTCGTATGAGAGAGTGTGCCTGACTGGCCCTGTTGGCACTTCCCTACTCTTGGGCCAGGTCTGCGGAGAAAACAAAATCCTGAGCTCTTACTCTCTCTCTATCTCCTCTGCACCCGTTGCCTACCGCCTGCCTCAACCGCCACTGTTGCCGCTGCCACTTTCGCCTAATCTGGGCTGGTGCTGCTCTCTCTGCCCTGGTCTCCGCCACCCTGCTCCCCTTTTGTTCCCGCACAAAAGAGGCAGCACTGGGACATCCGCTTACCTTGTCTGCCGGTCGTTTTTCCTGGTTTCCCCTTTTTGGCCCTTTTTTTTTTTTTTACTGTTGTGCCTCCCCTTGCACTAAGAACAGCGCCCACAACGAGCGACTTTGTCCCGCGGGCATGGCTCAAATCAATCTCGCCCAAAAAAAAAAAAAAATTCGAGTTCCCGGCAAACGGCGTTCGGATGATCTTCCACACGAATGAGGGGGTTCCCTCTATACCTCTTCAGTCTGAGAGTCTCATGTTGTTTCTCTTTTTAAATGACCTCATTCTGCACTCCATGTCATAGTTCTTGTTTGTTCTCTCAAGTCCATCCGGTAGACATGGTTGAAAGAAAAACGTTCTCGACACTTGCAGATCGTATCCCCCCGAAACGGGAAGAGAAGGTTGATCGACTTTGAACACCATGTGACACCATACCTTCTCCAAGGGTTAGGATGCCTCGAGAACATAAAATCCATAACAGGGTTGCGAAAGCGAAATGGAGGGTAATACGATCCCGGGTACCACAACCATGCTCACTGCGTGACTATCAGGCTACCAGGCATACCACTATATGAGAGTGTGTGTATGTTACATCCAGACTTTGTTGCGTTTTCCCGTCGCTCGTCCCTCAGACCCGTTTGAGACTGGCGCATAGTCTGATCTGTGTCAACAATGTCAGGCCATACAGCATGAAACCCTCCAAACCCAGGATGCACCACTTGCTACTCCACTGACAGCTACGATCAAACAAACATTTGTGTTATTCTCCTCTTAAAGAAAAAACATTGGACCCATTTCTATTTTTTTTTTTCTTCAAGGAACCAAATGCTTGGCAATACACTTTCCTCTTTTTAGACATCTGGAAGACAAAAGTGTTACCCTTGATGCTATACTTACGCTTGTAAACCAACTTGGGCTACTTTTGATAAACGAGCTATCTCCTGGTCTAAAGAATAGAGGCTTCTGGATGTATTCAAACTACAACCACAGGCGGAGCCGAGTCGAGCTAAAGCCGCAAAAAAGAAGAGTCACCGGGAAGTTTTTCTCCTTTATTTTTTTTTTCTTTCTATTTGGATCAACTAAGGACAAACGTTGTTCTGCACCTTTGATCGCTTTGTCGGGTCATTGTGTGTGTGTTGGTGCTCGGTAAGTAGCTTTCCAGTCTGTTTCGGTCCTCTGTATCATGACGACTTGAGATGCAAGCACCTGACCTTGCCTTGGTTTTGCTAACCGGTTCTATGCATTCAACAAATCACCGCTTCTACTCTTTCAGACTGGTATCTAGAAAAAAATACATGCCTCTTATTTAGCAACCTACAAGACAATAGCTTTTGTCCTGTACACTGCGCTTCCCCGAATTATCGAAAAAAAATAAAAAAAAAGTTGCTATGCAACCATGGACCCTTTTCTGGTACGTACTCATGAATTCATTGGGCAAAGTCAAACAGAACCATGATATGTACTCAACAATGCCGATGATTGATCAAGAAGAACCCCTTTCTTTTATCTCTCGGGATTCGAACCCCCCACTCTTTCAAAGTAAACCTTCCTCTGCTCGATAAAGCCCATGCCCACTTAGATCTTGATTCAATTGCAAAAAACGAAAGGGGGGGGGAGGCTAGCTATAGTAGGATATGGATCGCTTTTGTCAAGACATTGACTTTAATACGTTGTCGCCGTTGCGAACTGCGGCTTGATAGGTACCAGGGATGGGTATTAATGTGTGTCTGGTTGACGAGTACGACACGTCGCAGCGATGCTGTCTCTGTAGCCACAATACTGAGGAGAACAAGAGATTGATCACTTGCAAAGCAGACTGTCATAACGGCAAGTCCAGCAGCGCAAGTGTAGGGGATACCAATGCAGTAGTCATGGTTCTTGCACTGAGGTCGTTAGGAGCTTTAGGAACCCAAAGTCGAGTGTGGAATATGACAGTTTTTATCCTGTCCAGTTTATGTGTCTCTGCAGATGCAAGCCTACCCTAATTGTGCTCGCTCAATGGGGAACTGACCATCTCCTTTTCAAATAAAAAGAAATCGGCAAACCTGGCTATTAAACATTTCAGCTTAAAGGGATAGAAGTTTCGGCTCAAGGAAGAGCAGCATTGTGAGGATTTCACAAGGTGGATGTGGACATGGCGTGGGAGATTTTGGTTGCAAGGGCAAGGTGACTGATCAGGTACCAAGGTCGCTACTGTGTTTGTATAATTCGGAGACTTGGTGTTGAGAGGAAGAAGAGAAGGAGATTGGGTTGCTCAACACTAGTCCATTGGCAACTGCTACTGAAAGTAAAGCCTTTAATGTTGAGACTAATGTTGATGCTTAAGTTAGTGGTCAGCAGTATGTGGAGCAATGCCTCGGCATTCTTCGGTGCAGGCGAGGCCAACTCTCTCCCATTAAAGGCATAAACTCGATCTTAATAGTTAAATGAATAGTATTTGTCAAAAGACAACTTGAAGGATGGCACGGAGAGCTTGTCCCGTGAAAAAAATGCACCAAGGTTAGTGCCAGAACCAGTCTACACAGGAAATCAGGACGGATGGCGAAGGAGGCGCGGCCATCTTTAATTCCAACGGCCTTCTTAAACCCTTGAGACTTCGCTTGATTTCTCAACATGCACTTGATCTTCTAATTGTTTGTGCTTCTTTTGGGTACCATGGCTATAAGTACTGTGATTCTAGGTGCAAAAGGATTTTCGGTGCTTCGGGGTTTTCGGTGAAGGGCTATTTGAAAAACGGAGAGTTGGAAAAAAATATCCTCCTACTAGTCAGAAGCTGCAGCTCTTGACAACTTCTACATCAAGAATCCCCCTTTACAGGGCCAAAACATTTACTAGAGCAAGGCAGTTTTTTTTTTTTTTTTTTTTATATCAAGTATGTGTTCAAGCAGAAAATGAAATGATCAGGCCTTAAAACAGGTGATGATCCAGGACATATCCTAAACCAGGCCGTGGAAAGGAGTCAGTGAAAAAATAGGGAGAGAAAAAGAAAGAAAGAAAAGAATCTAGCTATTTAACCATTCACTCATCCTTTGGACGGTATCCCAGAATACGCAGATGCGCCAAATGGGAAGAGAAGGCCTGCCAGAATGTATCCTAAAATAGTCAATGGGATCCAACGCGCATTGTCAGCGAGTTAGATGACAGGCGTTAATATCATGCTTCATTCCACTAGGCAAAATACACCCTCTGCGAGGGACTGAGTCGACAAGCTCCTTTGGGCTATACAAATATAAAACGTACCTTGATAAGATATGGGATCTTGTACTCTGTGCAAGTGTCCTTGATGATCGAGAGAATCTCAGGGTAGTAGTGCTGAGAAACGTTAGGGAAAAGATGGTGCACAGCCTGGTAGTTCAAGCTACCGGTAATGCTTGTCCACAAATGGGAATCGTGCGCATAGTCCTGGGTAGTCTCCACCTGCATCGCAGCCCAATCCTTCTGAATAACACCATTCTCATCAGGCAGAGGCCATTGAACTTCCTCTACGACATGGTTTGCCTGGAAGGTCAACGCCAACCAATAAGACGCCACCAAATCTGCGACCGTGAAAAGAAGCAAAACCTTGCGGACTGGCAGGTACATCAATGGCAAGATCAGGCGGTACCAGACAAAGAAGGCTTTGCCACCCCAGAACATCACCGTATGCCAAGTCGAGATCGGGTTGACACGGATGGCGTCGTTTGTCTTGACGAAATACAAAATGTTGACATCCTGGAATCTAACCTTAAACGCGAGCAATCCATAAAGGAAAGGCACAAACAAGTGCTGGTTCAAATGGTTGACGAACCACTTTTGGTGGGGCTTAATCCTACGAACATCGGGCTCCGAGGTCGAGACATCAGGATCCGCTCCTGCAATGTTAGTGTAAGGGTGGTGACCAAGCATATGCTGATACAACCAGACAAGGTACGACGCTCCGTTGAAAAAGTCGTGCGTTGCTCCCAAAATTTTCCACACGGTTGGGTTATGGGTCACTAGAATTCACCATGGCAGTATTCATTAAATGGGTTAGTCAACGGCTTTCAAAATCCTGCTCAGACATTGGCTACATTCTTTCTTCCTTCTCCCTCTCCCTCTCCCTCTCCTTTTTGGACAGTACCTGAAAAGTGAGATGCGTCATGGAGAGGGTTCAATCCAACTTGAGCACATGCAAAGCCAAGAATAATGGCAAAAATAACTTGAAGCCAGGTACGCTCCACCACGAAAGGGACAAAGAACTGGGCGTAGTAGGACAAAAACAAGGAAGCAAAGATAACAAAATAGCGTCCCCAAATCTCTGGCCTGTTCTTGGGATCCTTGTTTTTGCTCTTGAAGTAGTTGTCAATGCGTCCCTTGAGCGTCCTGTGGAATGAGGTGGGCTCGGGGAAGATTGGGAGCTCATTCGTGACCAGCCTTCCAACGTAGTATTTCCTATTCCATGGAGGACAGTCAACAAAGGATAAATAACAACTTCACCTGCTCAGCAACAATGGCAGCAAAGTTATTCAAAGTTCCCAGCGCTAACAAGAGGTTAATTTCAGAATCCACGTACTTCATGATGGAGTCCACCGCTCCAAACTCGTGATACATCTCGAACACCTATGTGGACAACGCAATATGCACGCAGTGTCAAGATAACGAAGTCGGATGAGTAATGGGATCTGAAAAAAAACGCAGCTATTGCATGATTGCACTGTTATTGGTTCAAACACATACTGGTGTGACGTCTCGACCCGCTCCGAGCAAAAGCGTATCAACGCCGCCAGGGTGTCGCTTGAGGAACTTGGTCACATCGTAGACCTATATCAGTCAGGAAAAGTCCATTGAAGATTGTCATTAGTGAAGGTGAGGCATGTAGTGTGTCTACTGGCAATCACCAGAGCGGCGAGGAGGGAGTAAATAAAAAAAAGAGTATCTTTCGATAGCGAGCGCACGACAGGATTTCGGCTTTTTTGAAAAGAACCGGACGACCAAAAGTCCGACCAATATGGTGGGTGGGGTAGCAAAGATCGAGCTCTCCAGCAGTGCTGGTCAAGAGAAGACACCTACATTGCCTCGGATTGCCACCATGAGATCGTTACCAGTGTTGTGCTTCGCCAACTCCTCCCTACAAAGATCAAGAGGAAAGGAAAAAAGAGAGAGAGAGAAAAAAGGAGTCAATCCCTGGAAGGAGGGCGTTGTTGACCGTGCACAGCAGAGAATATTCTCATTAAGGTGCAGAGGCCAACGAAGAGACAGGTCATCGAGTCATGCTGCTGATGAACCCAACCTTGATGAGCTATAGCTTAAAAGTTACATGAGACGAGGCTCTTACTTACCATGTAAAGGTCTTGTCAGTTTCGGCACCCATTTTGAATTCTCGGAAATGGCGAAGGACGTTGGTCGGAAGGGTGAAGAAATGCAATGACAAACCATATGTCCTTTAAGAAAGCACACACCCCCAACGAAATTGTCCCTGGATCGGATCACATGATCAGATACCTCTCCTGTAAAAGCCGGTCCAACTTGAAGACGCGATTGTCACTAACCTAGTGAGAATAGTGAGTGTTGGGGAGGGATGGATATGGTAGCATTAGCTCGTGCAAAAACGAAGAAAGAGTGATGCTATGCGTCTACCCTTTGGATAACAAGCATAAGCTGCTATGCAAAACAAGCATCGTTCGAATGCATGAAGCAGGAAGCATTGTGGTTTTTTTTTTTTTTTTTTTTTTTTTCCTTGAGGTTCCTAGGTCCCAGGTGTGAGAAAAAGAGTGGCGAGGCCCGTGAGCTGCTTGAATGGTATCGAGCTTTCCAAGATAACTTGGATAACAATTGACTTTGCCTGACATTGAGTGGCAATTCTACACACAGAATACGGTACTTGAAGCTGGACTTTGATTTGATTTGACTCAGGAAAGCCTCTTTTTTCTCCTGCCTGCTCCGAGTTCCAAAGGACTCTGTCTCTGAGTACTAAGCTACTAACACTTCACTGGCGCTTCACGAAAACAGCCTGTTGCCACATTGACCTTGTTCTCGATCCGAATAAAGGCAATCTAAACATTTGAAGATATCACAATACAAAAGCTTACACTGAGGATGAATATCTTTCTTGGAATCGATGAACTCTCTGGCAGTAAACTCGCCCTTTCAAGAAAGGAACAAGAACGAAGCTGCGATGTCCGCCCTTAGTGTCACGGCGAAAGAAGCGCAGACGTCCTGTGCAGTCAGGAACAACATTGATGTGAATTGCTATGATTTGTAGACACGCGTTCTACCCTCAAGAATTTTCCTGTGGCGCCTCTTTACCAGTCAAATAGTGGCTGGTCTGTTGCATTGAGGGGGAGGGGGGCATGTTGTTTGCACTCTTGGCTATTTAGGTTTTCTTGTAAAAAAAAAAAAGTTTTCAACTCCCATTGGTTTTTTATTCCTGTTGTTTCTGTCTGTGGCCCATGGGCAACATCCACATGCTTGACAATGGTGTGTCCTCTGTTACACAACCAGCCAAGCCTCTATCAGGATGTGACCCAGTGGTTCACAAAAGGGAAGTGATAACTACAAAATATCGTTCTTGTTCGCATGGCGAATGGGTCCATTTGGTTTGGGAGGCTGCAGTCTCACCCGTTGTTCATAGATTTGTCTAAAGATATGAGATACCCAGACCTCCATTGATACCATTACTCCATTGATCCTGTTGGTCCGGTACGCCTCAAAATCAAACTATTTCCTACTGCTGACAAAGCCTTTCTTTCCAAAGATATAGTTCCGACAGGGAGGATAGGCTTCAGTCTATAGGCGTGGGTCAATCCCTGTTATTCTACTTCTCACTCTAAAAGAGTAATCTTGTCTTTCTTAAGAATCTGGTGTACAGCGTTAGAATTGATACTAGGGGGATTTTAAGTAGGAAAAGAGAATGCTTTAGGTATTATTTTGAACTTTTTCTAGTTCAAGCGGTTGTATTTCTCCTATACGAAGAGGTATTCTCTAACGTAAATTTTTTCTCTTGCTCTCTGTGAGCTGTGCGAGAAAATCTATAAGGGCAGGTACAATATGGGTTCGAGTCCATGGGGGTGGTCTGTTATCGAAATTAAAGAATGGATGGCAATGTGAAGCAGCTATGATGTCCATAGGTTGAGAACCTTATCTTGAGGACGATGTCTCGAAATAGCTTACACAATGGAGACATCGTTGTGGATGTGCTTGTAATGATAGTGAAAGCGGCAGGTAAGGCAAGTTGTAGTCGTTGTCAGTAATCAGTCAGCGGTGAATGCTGCTGGGACTGTTCAGATCTACACTTTTCAAAGTGAAGGATGCGGCCAAGGCTGCGTCTTAAGTCCAGTCCAATAGTCATTGTTATCCGAGGCAAAGAAAACAGAACATCAAGCTTTTGTGGAGAGATAACACGTGAGCCCTCTTGCTGGTCTGCAGTTTGGTGGCAATCAAACTATGACAATGTCAGTGTGAGGATGCTCACAGAACTTCTCCAACGATGTGTCTGAGCCCTTTTGTGATGACTCGACGAGTTGAAAGAGGGATAAGGGTTGAGGGTGCATGTGTCTGATCGAGGGGACATGGCCAAGTCGAGAAGTATGGTACACTAGCAGCAAAATCGAGCCAAAAGGGCAAACTCGTAACGGTCTCCTCTATTCTCCGACGCTGAGGTGCAGATGTGAACTCTGAGTGGACTCTCAACGAAGAGGGGGAGAGACAGTGGGCCAGACTGGAGGAGGAGGAGGAGGAGGAGCATAGCCCGGTTGTGCAACTGTGTGCAGCGGGTGGACTCTCGAGAGGGACCAGAGAGTACCTCTGGCGGGGAGAAAATGAGTACCAGAAAGCGAAGACTCACCGCAAAAACGGCGATTTGGTTTGAGAAAGCGAAGAGTCACCAACAAGACGAACCTTAATTCCGACAGGCCCTTCCCTGTCTGTGTTTGATCGCTCTGATCCGGACTCCTCTCCTCGCCTCTTCGAGGACCAGCCTGGCTATATAACGTCCTCACCCAGTCGCACTCTTCTTTCCTCTTTTTTCCCCTTCTACTCTCCACCACTCACCTCCACTCTCACCTCCCCTCCCACCTGCATTCACTCTTCTCTTTTGCTTTTTAGCATCAGCATCCTACTCATTCGCATTCACTCATCTACCCCCCTCCCCTACAGCCGCCTGATCGGATCACCTCTCGCATACACTTAATATTTCAACATGTGCGGTATCTTTGGAGTCTACAACTTGCCTGGCGACGCCCACTCATTTCGCCAGCGCGCTCTTTTCCTTTCCAAGAAGTAAGTCTTGCTCTTTTCCGTTCAAGTCGCGCTCCAGATCCTCCTTGGGATTCTACTACGTTCAAAAGCCGCTGGTCACCATCAAGATCATTCGTGCAACCAAGGATGACTGGTGAAAAAAAAAGTACTGCAAAGGATGAGAGACTAATAGCCTTATTGATCTCTTATAGGCTTAGACACCGTGGTCCCGACTGGAGCGGATGCACCATTGCTGGCAACCACATTCTTTGCCACGAGCGTCTTGCAATCGTTGGTGTTGGTGAGTCACTTTCTGGACATGGAACGAAGTATCCTGGATCGGAGAAATCTTTTTTTTTTATCTTGGCCTCTCTGCTGGTTATATTAGAGTGTGACTTTCTTGCGACCAAACAGCCGTCCGGCGGATCCTTGCTATCAAGATCATCGCCGGAGTTGGGATAACACGATGCTTACCGAGAATATCAATATATCCTTCCTTCGGACCTATTTCTAGATTCTGGTGCCCAGCCCTTGACCAACGATGACGAGACCCTTATCCTCTCCGTCAATGGCGAGATCTACAACCATAAGGCACTTCGGAAGATGTGCCCACCAGAGACCCACTTCAAGACCCAGTCTGACTGTGAGGTCATCCTCCATCTCGTAAGTCCGTGTTCTCTGGAGGCATCCAGTCTTTACTTATAGGCAAACTGGGCTTTTGTGCAAATGACTGATTGTCACCTCCCGTCACATTCTCACAATTTTTTTTTTTTTTTTTGCCCTGTACGTTGTCTTTAGTACAAGCAAATGGGTGCTGATGTCGTAAAAGCACTTGGACGGCATGTTCTCCTGGGTTTTGCTTGACACAAAGAAGAACAGGATCTTGGCTGCTCGTGATCCCATCGGTATCACGACCTTGTATCAGGGCTGGAACAGCAAGCAGCCTGGCACGATCTACTTTGCTTCAGAACTCAAGGCGTTGAACGAGGAGTGCGACCGCATCATCGCCTTCCCCCCCGGCCACATCTTTGACTCTGAGACCGGTGAGACCACCCGGTATTTCGAGCCCACATGGTGGGACGGTGAGAAGATCCCTTCTCAGCCTGTTGACTACAAGTTGATCCGTCAGACCTTGGAGAAGTCTGTCCGCAAGAGATTGATGTCCGAGGTTCCTTATGGTGTCCTTCTCAGCGGTGGTCTCGACTCTAGCTTGATTGCCTCCATTGCTGCCCGCGAGACGCAGAAGTTGATCGCTGGACAGGTTCCTTTGAACAGCGACGGTGATGAGGTCGACGAGAGTACGTTTGCTTATTTTGATTATTTGTCTACCTTTATTTCCTTGTTTCTGTTGATCTCTTGTCACTGCTTTTCCTTTCTAACGGATCGCTTAAATTTGATTGGTTGAATGATTAGGTGCCGTTGCTTCGTGGCCAAGACTTCACTCATTCTCAATTGGTTTGGAGGGCTCCCCAGATTTGGCTGCTGCTCGTGTTGCTGCCGACTTCTTGAAGACCGTTCACCACGAGTACACCTTCACGGTTCAGGAGGGTTTGGATGCCCTTGCTGATGTTGTCTACCACTTGGAAACCTATGATGTCACTACCATCCGTGCCTCTACCCCCATGTACTTGCTGAGTCGCAAGATTAAGGCTATGGGTGTCAAGATGGTCCTTTCTGGAGAGGGTGCTGATGAGGTCTTTGGAGGATACCTTTACTTCCACGCTGCTCCCTCGGCTGCCGACCTTCATACCGAGACTGTTTCCCGTGTGAAGAACTTGCACTATGCCGACTGCTTGCGTGCCAACAAGTCGACAATGGCATGGGGTGTTGAAGCTCGTGTCCCATTCTTGGACAAGGCCTTCCTTGAGGTTGCCATGAACGTTGATCCTCAGGAGAAGATGGCCAGCAAGACCAAGATGGAGAAGTACATCCTCCGCAAGGCCTTTGACACCACAGATGAGCCCGATGTTCAGCCCTACTTGCCTGAGTCGATTCTCTGGCGCCAGAAGGAGCAGTTCTCCGATGGTGTCGGATACGGCTGGATTGACACTCTTAGGGATACTGCTGTCTCCAAGGTTTCGGATGAGGAGTTTGCCAAGGCTGCTGAGCGCTGGCCCAAGGACACACCCCAGACCAAGGAGGCCTACTGGTACCGCGAGGTCTTTGAGCACTGGTTCCCCCAGGATGCATGCACAGAGTCAGTTGTCCGCTGGATCCCAAGAGGTGACTGGGGATGCCCTGCTGACCCCTCTGGACGTGCCCAGAAGGTCCACGATTCTTCTTATGACAAGAAGTAGGTCTAAGTTCAGAACCGATCTAGTTAAGAAGAGAAAATCCCTTGCACCAACACATTTTGCTATTAAAAAATATATACATAATACAAACCCACGATCATCCACATGGTCAACTTGAGGATATTCATGTCTGTTCCTACGCCATGAATTGACTACAACTTGTTCGAACAGCTCTGGTCTCTCTGAGATTCCGCGTTGGACGAATTGACTTGTATCGTTCACTCAGTTCTCTTAGGATGAACCATCATGACATGTAAAGCATTGGAGTCTTTCCTAAAATTGACAGTAGGTACGACTGCAGTACTCGTTGCCAGCTTTTTGCGCCCATAATCAGTAAAAGTACAAAGTCGGTCGGGGCCAATAGATGAAAACTGTTCAGAAGCCTCTTCGCTGACTCTACATTGTTCCATGATGTACAGTCTAATTAAGATTTCTTCCATGGTGTCAATTGTAGCTTACAGCTCTAAACTTCAAAGTATAGATCACTCTATCGCCCACATTCGATACTAAGGTGTATGCTGCTAAAGCTCCTATTAACCAGCGGACAGATTCCTGAGTCTTCGGCCTTTATTTTGCTATTTGATGTCCTGGCCATATATGCGACACGATAGAAAGTTGGTGCCGGGTTCCCGAATGCATAAGTGAGATAGAAGGCGAGGAGGCGTAAACCAGGATACTGCTGCCAAGTGGCTTTGCAATTATCAAGGAGGTGCTGCATGCGCAAGTTCATTTCAACTCTTGGACAATGATGATGTGTTGCTCGGGCGAATCCTATTGCATTAAGGAACCATTGCTCAATAAGTCTAATTAGCCCAGGATGGGCTTGCCCGCTGTTCGTGTAGCAACAAGGTCGGAGAGGAGCCCTTTCCCACGGAAACCAAGCACGCGAACTAGAGAGATCTTCTCGCCATACTATCTCCTCCTAGTCTTGCCGTGGTGCATTGGAGGAGAAGGGATAGAAAATGTTTGTATGGCACGATTGATGCCTGATATCGTGGCAGATCGGCTGGCAACACAAACAGGGCCCAGTGACAACGGACAAGCTTTCTACGGCCATTGCACAGGATATCATGGACTTCCCGAGGGGGTGGGGCGTATATCGCGTCTAGGTGCATTGGGGGATGGACCATGCACAGATCGCGCTCAATTTTCCCGAATGGCATCATTTCTATCACATATGGGTTGTGCGTTCGCGTGTGCTATTGTTTTTTGTTATTGCTTTTTTTTTTTTTTTTGCAGTAAAGAAAGGGACATTCCCAGAAGCAGCGAGAGGATCAAGCCAAGAAGCCAATTGATGGTTACATTGCGCAGAGAACTCAATTCAAAGGCGGCGACACCCAATTGACGGAGCGAGTGTATGTGTACGCCTTGGCTTGAACAGCGTGAGCGCACGCCATCAGAGCAAACGCCGGAAGACCGAGGAAAGTCCAGCGCCGTCCTAACCTACTTGCGCGGCCGTCTGTCCGGCCCTCTGTCCGTCCGTTCAACCTTTAAATAAGAGTAGAGCCATCGACCGAGAGTGTCTGACAAATCCAGAAGTGCAGTATAAAAAAATTTTCCAGCCCCTCACTTCGCCCCTCTCTCTCTTTCTCTCACTTGTTCTCTCTCTCTTTCTCTCACTTGTTCTCTCTCTCACTCTTCTCTTCCACACACAGACAATCCATTTCTCATTTTCAAAACATCTCACAGCCCATCTCTCATCTGATCACTCCTTCATCTCTCCAGAACCCCCACAGTCTCGCCCACAATGACCGCACTGCACATCTCAGAGGACGTCCAAAGCCACGTCCCCTCGGCCTCCAAGAACTCCAAGGACATATCCGCAACCGCAAGATCCGCGACGCCACCAAATCTTTTTTCGCAGGCCGGGCCTTTCTCACATCTGACAGTCTTTTCAGGCAATACCATGCGTACTGGAACCACAGGATCCCTTAACACCAACCAAAAGAAGTCAAACCAGGAGGTAAAGTGACCCGATCGGAGGCTACACAGCACCCAGAAACAAGGTTTTTCTGTCTTGACCGCGGAGCCTACGTATGCCCTACGCAGCCCATCTACAGAAGAAGAAAAGCAAAAAAAAAAAAATATCAAAGTGTATCAGCTTAGAAGACTCGCCACTCGCAACGGGCCGAGAGATGTGCCGTCATGTGTGATCGGCTGCGATCACCGTAGTGCATGCGTTGTTTTCGCTCAAAGCCTTGAGATAGAGGGCATTGCTGTGGGGATGCGGCGAGTGGTACCATATGATGACATCCCTCTTGAGAAAGGACATACTTCTTTGTCCCTGGCCTGGTGGATTAGAAAGAGTGGGATTAATAATGTGCAAACTCTAATTTTATGCTTGGCTTTTTTTTTTTTTTTTTTTGTCCCCCTTCAGTTGGTCTGCGCAGTGAACGAAACACTCCACTCATCACTGGCGACTGCTCAAGTCAACGACACATCCATCACAATTGCTGATGAATCCGGCCTCGGGCCTTTGGAGGACGACCGGTCCAAGTACGATATCACAGGTACGACGCCGTCTTCTCAAGGCGCCTTTTTTTTTTTTTTTTTTTTTTTTTTTTTTTTTTTCAAAATAGAGTCTGATACACGTATATCTTTACATCTTTGCTTTTCTAGTCAAGATGTTTTTCCTCTCAGAATCAGGGTCGTTGCAGCCACTTCCCGTTGAGCAACTAGACGTGGCTTCGCAGTACCTCAAGAAGGCTCTTGGATACAGTGACGACAGTAGTGCTCTAAAGATTGACAACTTCGTACTCGCTCTACCAAACCAAACCTTTGACGAGAATGATCTGGATGACGTGGAACTGGAAGCATTTTCGTCCGATATTGAACAACTCTACTTGCCTATTTGGAAGAAACTCTCAGAGTGGAGACAGCATGGTCAGATTGCGCGACTAGGTGTAGCCGAGTTTTCGAGGAAGCAGCTCGAGACTTTGAAGAAGATCTCGATTGCCTCAGCAGAGAAGGGCGAGCCCGCAGTCGCGCCAGAACTGAACCAAGTCAACCTCTTCGATTGCTGCGTCTTGCCCCGAGACTTAATTGACTATGCCAAGTCCGAAGGCATCGAGCTCCTGACTCACGGAGACGCTACAAGTAAGGAGTCTTTACTTGGAAAGCCTCTGCTCAACCTGCTTTGCTTAAGATGGTGATATTGACTGACCTGCTTATTTTTCTCCTATCCATTATAGACATTTTGCCAAAGTCGACACTGACTTCTTTGCTCCAGGGACCATTGCCAGCTACAGCCAACTCTCCACTCAAGCCCAACTTTGTGCTAAAGTACTCAGTCTTCCTTAAGGGACGAGGACTGGTGACTCGAAAGGGGTAGGTTTTCTTAAGAGATTTACATGATGATTGGTACCTGACTCTGTATAGATGAGCGAGTTTTAACACAGGTCTTGTTGTTCTCTTTTGGTGTACTTACGTACATGGTATGTGTTGAATAGGTACATTGTGGATGCGACAGCATAGGGAGACATCGGGTGAAAGCAAATGTAGAAAACATGATAGCTAGGTCCGCAGAAAAAAGAAAAAAAAATCGATTCAAATATACCACACACAAATGGAAGTTGTCTCCAGTCTGGTGGGTGCACGCACTGCCCAACGGACCAGTCCTCACATCTTACTAATGGTCACAGGAAAGGCCCTCGCTTGGGATGAAACAATTTTCTGTCGCCATGGCACAGAAGGAAGCACCTGTAGTGACGAGTCAGGTCATCACGGATTGCTGGAAAAAAAAAAGGGTCTCGGTTGGAGTGAAGAGAGAGGGGAGGAGGGGATTTCTTGTCAATGACCGGGTGCAGATAAGCAGTGATTGTCGCCCACCCATCTCCCTTTTCTCCGTTCGCCCACTCGCTCGCTCGCGACACGCACACCACACACCGCATACGCCTTTATTAGAACACGCACACACCACCAGTGACACTGGCTGTCCAACATCTCGTCGCTTCCATTGACGCCATTAAATCGCACCTGTCATTGGCAATCATCTCGCTCCATTCTACTGCATTGGCCTACTCGTGCCATGATCGACTCCAAGGCATAGAACCCCGTCGAGTCCTGTTCAACTTTATCTATCTGCTGAGAGATCAAGTACCACCTTCTACCCGAATCCGAATCCCCAATCCAAGGTTAGTTTTCCATGGCGGGTCCCTCCATCAACTCTTCTTTCCCACCTTCTTCCTCCACCTTGTCACAACCAGTTACACAAGCACTGATCCCCATTGTCTGTAGTGCTCTTTTAATTTTTGTGCCCACTGCATCAGCTCACATCAAAGCCGAGAGATATCACCCCGATCTAGTCTACACATCGCACAAGATTCGAGTTCACACTCACCTAGCTGTTGCCTGCTCGTGAGGCATTCATGCTTTTACCTAACACCTTCTGATATTCTGCTCACCCTCGATCGTAGACCAACGTGGCTGATTAACGAAACGAGTCCATCTTAATGTCCGAGAAGTTCAGCAGCGACCAAGAGCGAGGCAGAGAGGACCAGCTTTGTCCTCGAGCCATCTCCAGAAGCCCAATCTCAGCTGTTCCAGGCTACATGTTTGACCACACATCCCCTGCTTTCTCAGAGACAACAGATATTCCTGATGCTACTGAGCGAGAAGGTCTACTACCGCTCGATGCACAGGATTTGGATCATTCAACACCCGAGGTTGGCACACCCGATATCGCCAAAATCCAACAGTTCATGGACAGCTTTCCGCATCCTTCGAGAGTCGAGACCGAGCCAGAGAATCTCTCTCCACCCCCATCACTCAGGATTCCTTCACCAGTCCCACTCCCAACGATTCCTCTGCACCCAGATATCTCGGCACCTCTTTCACCGAATACTGCTGCCTACTCACCTCCTACTGTCCATGCTACAACCGTAGATCAACACTCTTCAGGAGTGGGAAATAGCATCAGCGTCTTGGAAGACGGTCAACACATCAGTAGTACTCCTGCACCCCCTGTTCCAGCCGACATGAGAATGAAGGGGTATGAGGACCATTCTCCACCGCCTTTGGCTTTACCTCAGTTCTCACCAACTTTAGAGTCTAGCGAAGGATTCGAACCAGCTGCAGTGCCGCCATCACCACCGCCGTCTACTAGTGCGGGTATGGATGTATTGCCTAGCGCTATTACAACTGCAATCCAACCAGGACCCACCTTGCTCAACGCCACACCAAAGAGAACTTTGCCAATTTCGCCTTTGGCGTTGTCATCGGCAATTGCTGGGGACGATAACCTAGAAACTGGAGGCACAAAAACATCAGAGGCGGTGCTAACAACACCCTCGGCAGCTGATAACAATGCTGAAGAGCATCGAGTGCAAAAACCGCCAGAGGAGACCGCAGCAGGGACGCAGCGGCAAGAGGATTCAAGGATGGCCAAACCACCTGGAACACCTGTGGCGCAGGCCTCAAGCAATAGTACACACCATGATTACGAAGCTCCAGGACTTTCAGGAAACTCGGTAGAGCGAGATGGGACGCAAGTGCCTGGGACGCTGAAGCGGTCAAAGGCTGTGATTTCAGAGATAACTCCGGTGGAACTGGACCAAGTCTTCGAGAGTGCAGCGACAAGGCTTTATGAAGCACGGCGTGAAGGAGATGCTTCGGATTCAGATCATAGTGGCAAGGATTTCCTGTCCAAACCAGTGCCCAAACCGGTGATATCCATTTCCTCATCCCCACTCGCACCAAGAGAGATTGCCTCGGCCGAAGGATCAGGCCGATTAATCTCACACCACTACCCTCCTCAGCTCATCCCAGGATCCTCTCATCTATCAAGAACATACTCAGAGACGACTGATATCTTGGTGTCAAGGCCAGTGTCAGTCGTAAGCTCGAGACAAAACTCGGAGGACGAGGAGGACACGCACCATCCTGCACCACTGTCAAGCCTGCATCTTCCACACAACTCACTACATGGCTTATCTTCGCTTGCTGACAGGACCCACCGACGGCAAGTGAGCTCACCTCAGCATTTGTCGTCAGCGCTACTCCAGCCCCTTGCTTTGCCACACCAAGGCACAACAAAGTCAGCCGCCCATGGAGACTCGGACGTGTGCAGTATTTCTAGCGATCTCCAAAAGCAACAACTTGGTGAATCCCATGGAGCAGGTCTATCCAAGGAAGGATTACCACCATGCTCTGGAGCAGCACCCTCGACTCCTGGCCGCTCGATAGCCGCGGTGGCTGCAATAGCGGATACGACTGCCATGGCCGAAACCACGTCCCCCTCTCTGCGTCCGATATCACCTTCGAGACAACTCTCGAGTGTGCCTTCTATGAAGAAGGACAAAGAAAAGGACAAGGACTCTGATTCGCTCCGGATGGGACTTCGAAAGTCAGCCAGGGAGACATCGCATGGTATCTTTCATGACCTGAAGCGTTTCTTCAACGTTGGCTCGCATCATGGCCATCACCCGACATCACCCAAGATGGATGCATCGCACTCGGCTCCTTCCGATTCAGCGCCCCCATCACCTTCTGGGCACAAACACAAGAAACACGGAGGAAACCATTCGCCTACGCCATCGGTTTCAGGCGAGTCGGCGAGTAAACATACGACCCATATCAGTATCGGAGGCTCAGACTCCCCAAGGACGAATGGACAACATGGCAATGCGATCGAAACAGATTTGAAAAAGAAGTATGGCAAGTTGGGCAAAGTCCTCGGTCGAGGTGCAGGGGGCACGGTCCGGGTCTTGATGCGTTCATCAGATCAAAAGGTCTTTGCGATCAAGCAATTCCGAAAGCGACGACCGACCGAGTCAGAGCGATCTTATGTCAAGAAGGTGACCTCAGAGTATTGTTTGGGTTCAACCTTTCACCATCCCAACATTATTGAGACGTTGGATATTGTGAAGGAATCTGGCAATTACTTTGAGGTGATGGAATTTGCCAAGTATGAGTTGTTTTCGGCAGTCATGTCAGGACTGATGGGACGAGATGAAGTGGCCTGTTGTTTCCGTGGAATTGTGGATGGTGTTGCCTATCTTCATGGACTTGGTGTTGCTCATCGGGACCTGAAGCTTGATAACTGTGTGATGAATGAACGTGGAATCGTCAAAATTATTGATTTCGGTTGTTCCATGGTCTTTCAGCTGCCGTTTGAAAAGAAAATTCAGATGGCCAAAGGTAAAAAAAAAAAAAAAAAAAGCAAAGCAAAGCAAAGCAAAGCAAACCTTCAGACTATAAGCTTAACTATTTTAACACTTTTTCTTGTTTTTATTTCTTCCTAACAAGGTATCTCTGGATCGGACCCTTACATTGCCCCTGAGCTCTTTACGACTGACCAACATGATCCTCGACTCGCTGATATCTGGTCTCTGGGGATCATCTTTTTATGCATGACTCTACGCCGGTTCCCTTGGCGGATCCCCAAACTCGAGGATCCATCGTTTAGTGCATTTGTGAAGTCAGATGGAACGGGTAAACTCCGGCTTTTGAAGTTGATGCCAAGAGAAAGTCGACCAATCATGGCCCAAATCTTGGAGCTTAATCCAAGTCGGCGGATCTTGATATCTGAGATTTTGAAGGACCCTTGGATGGTGAACTTGGACCATTGCACGATCGACTATATGAGTCCGCATCATCCCCATCATCTCGGGGACGATGGAACTGTGGTTGCAAACCCGAATGAAGGAATCACGGTCCTTCCCCCGTCTGTGCACGGAAGTGAGAGTGGGCGATCTCAGGATTTGGGGTATGGAGGTGGAGTTAGGATCGGTGGAGGAAGTAGTGTAGGTGGAGGAGGAGCACCAACCCTATCAGCACCTCCCATTACGCCTATCATGCCTGTTGCGGATTAAGGCTTATCAGACCTAATGATAGAAGCACAATATTTGCAAGCTATCTCCTGATTTCCTTTGAGTTTGAAAGAAAGAAAGGAGATCGATAGGCTGTGTAAAAAGCCCTTTGGATTCAAGAAGGTGACCAAAAAGGTGGAGAAAAAAAGAGAGGGATAGGAAAGGATATGATAGCACCTCCAACCCATGTAAAGCATACAGTCAGTCCTCCTCTGTCGTAAAACCATGTCAAAAAAAAAAAAAAAAAAAAAAAAAAAAAAAAAAATGAAAAAGTAACTGCTGTTAGCCAACAGTGGATTAGATATATATGTTGAGTCCCTGATTTGATCCGCCATTGGGACATACTGATGAGACTCTTATTGTTGAAGAAGCAGAAAGAAGCCCTCTTTATTCTTTTTTTATCCGATGAGTTGGAGAGGAGCCAAATCTTCCAATAATAATAATAAAAAGAAAAAAAAAATGAAAGAAAGTAAACAATACTCCACAAGATTGGCCGATGTTTGGGCGTGATCTGCGCTCTGTATTATATCTCCCATCGATGGAAAAGGAGGGGTCGCGATGTGAGGAAGTACATAGAATTGCTGACGTCTTTGGAGGGGGAGGAGTCACCATCCTTTTTGTCCTTAATTTTTCTACTATCGACTCCTGAAGCCAAACTTTTTCCTCTCGTAAAATAGATCTGTCTTTGAGGATCCAAGGTTAACAATCTTTGGACATCCATCTCTCTAAGGAATGGAAAATATACACACATATAGGAGAATAAAAAATCGGCAAGGGTTGGATCGTCCAGGCAGGTATTAGTAAACATGAATATTGATCGTAAATCAACATCTCAGTGTCATTTAAAAAACGTTCAGACAGAAGACATACATCTTTCTCAGCTCGTGTGCAGTTGGCGCAATAGTAGGCATCACTGACTCCTGGGGAACCACAAATCACACAACGACCCTGGAACGATCCATAGTTGCACTCGTCGCAGATCCTGACCAATGTTACTGGGCGAACATAGCTAAACATCCATTTCAACGACGAACGAGTGGGGGGGAGGAGGGGTTAGCTATCGTTGTGGCAATGATCGAGGTGGTTAAAACAGTCAATTCTATACAAATTTGCACACAAAAAAAAAAGAGTCCTTACGAGTCGCAAATGACGCATTTTCCGTCGTGCTTCTCACAGAGACGTCCAATGGCTAAACCCCATCCACAAAGAAAAAAAAATAGAAAGATCGTGTTAGTTGTTTTTGGCACTAAACTGGCTGCGCCAACATTCTACTCTCTTCTTTTCGTCTTTGAAAAATCTCTTACCAATGCCTGGAAGCTTTCTGCACAGAATAAGGTCTGGGTGATGTTTCGACATGACTAGAAAAGAGAAAAAGAAAGAAAGAAAGAAAGAAAGAAAGAAAAAGGGTCGCGTGGGAGTTGAGTGGATGGTTGCGAACAGTCATCTATACTCTTTGGGTCGCATTAGATGGGTTCAGGAGCGGAGCCTTTAGTCCAGCCATGAACCAAAACATACTCTGATGTCCGTGAAGAAGATGCTTGGTCGGTTAATAGAGATGATGAAAGTGAGTCTGTTGCTTGGAATGGTCCTGATCCTGTCCTGGGTTCGTTGGCCAATCGAGTCTTGCGTACAGAATGAAAGGAGACAACGGACACATGGACACATGCAAGCTCTTTTTTTTTTTTTTTTTTTTTATGGCTGCTGGAGCTGCGCCACTGAAAATGTCCTCAAAAGAACTTTCGAGGATTTGCTAGACACTGATCCCATCCTGGGACTACCACTGCGCCGAACGCAAGGCCTGCTTGCTTTCACAAGATCAGCCAATAAGGGCAGAGAAACGAAAGAAAGCCATTGCCAACAAATGGGTAGTTGGCCATAGTAAAACGAAGCTGGTGTTCGCCTTGAACTGAGCTATTGGGACTATGATGAATAAGTGGATGACAGTTCTGAGAGATAATCGCCAGGATGGTTGTTCTCTATCTTACCGTAGTTGCCAAATTCACCAAATGGCTCTCGGACTATGGGTCCAGCCTATAGCTTGCCCCCATAGTTGAAAGTTAGTAGCTAGAGTCCAGAGTTGATGACCAAGGCTTCCTATAGAGATGCATCGTCTACTACCCAAGGGAAGTACTTGGATCTAAGAGAGACTATTCATATCTCACTTCATCTTAGATACAGTGGACAATGTTTATTAAAGATATCTAAACTCTACCAATGCTTTTACTCTAGCTCACCTCATATTCTTGCTTGTGTTCATCACAATTTGGTTTGCCATCAGTTCACCTGGAACCCTTCTCTGCTCATCAAAGAAGAGAAGAGTGTCGCCAGGCTATGCAGGGTGTGCCTCGAGCAGGCTGCAAACCATGACACCCCGTTCTTGTTGGGTTTGCATCTTCTTCTTTACCCTCTAGAAGTGCCACCGCCAACATAGAACCCCCTAGGAGTCCGGAGTCTATTGATGTGTCCTCGGCCTCCCTCAACCAAAGACACCTCGCCAGACCCCCTGTGTGGACCGTCGTATTGCCCAGGTGCGAGTCTGAAGACTCTAGACAAGAAGCACCCAGCACAAAAGAGAATGACCTTCGTCTCTCTCTATCCGGTCCAACCTCCACGGCCATTTTCCACATCCAAACGGGAGCCCGAGCTCGCTTGGGGAGCTCAAGGGAGGCGGGTGTGGACGACACCATCGACACCGGCCCTACGAATACGCTGGTCCGACCCAGGGCATCGTATCGTCCGTTCAGAGTGTACTCACAGGCGTGGAAGTCGTCCCATGTGGATAGAGAGGAGGAAGCCGGGAGGAAAGAAAAATAAAGTGTACTCCACCGAGTGGAAACTGAAAGAGATTCCCAGGACAGTCGACACCCCCTGGGGTCGGTGTCCATGGGGGAAACACTGGCTGGTCATTCACACTCAGCTCTGACCACGCACCATACCAGATAAGGGGAACAAAGAGAACAAGAGGGAGGAGTGGAGGAGAGTGGCGGCGAGACTTTAAAGGAATGAGAATAATAGTCGATGGCTCGCCGTCTGCAGCCAGGAACCACGCGGCCATGAACGGTGGCGGAATATGTGAGCAGAAAGGGGGAGGGGGTGTCCTGCATCTCCTGGTCCTACATCTCCTGGTCCGAATGTCCGAATGTCCATGTCCCTGCTCATTCCTGGTCCTGGTCCTGGTCTCATGTCCTGGTCCTGGTCCACGTCCATGTTTTTTTGTAGGGGTGAGGGGGGAAGGAAGGGGGTCTGAAGAGAAGAGAAGAGAAGAAAGAGAGAAAGAAAGAGAGAAAAGTAAAAAGTAAAAAAGACGCGCCGAGACCGTGTGGCAAACAGTCAAGTGACCCTCTCAGATTTGGCTCGAATAAAAGAAAACCGACTTTGAAATAGTTGATGTGAGAATAGACGCCAGCTCTGGTATCCTCGAAATGGGTGCTGCAGCCCATCCACAATCATCAGTGACTTTGTGGGTACCACTGGCGCTATATCCCGTTGGAGCTCTTGTGGAAGCTCTTGCAAAGGCTCAGGCAACGTTGCTAGGTGGTGCCAGTAGCTCCAGCCAAAAAAAAAAAAAAAAAGTAAGCATGCTAGCAAGCAGGCAAGCAAGCACACACACACGCGCGCGTATGAAGGTACACATCGACTAGATTGAACCACCTCAGTGCTTTTGCCTTGGTTCTTAACCAAAGTCTTGCATGGGCCAGAGCTACCACCCTCATTTTAGACATCCTTCGATGTATTCAGGCAATCCATCCGCACATGGTTCAAATATGTGATCCAGCCTGGCGAGCCAAGGCCATTCACGCGTCCTCTTCTCGTTCTCCAATGTGAAGTATCCCAACTACATTCTACTCAGCCATACCCTTCGGGGATCGGCCATATTTTCCTTCATTCTTCTCTCTCTCTCTCTCAGGGTTCATCGGGACCCTCTCTTCTTGTAGATTACTTTTTTTTTTTTTATTTTGTCTGTCTACCTGTCTACCTGTCTGCCTGTCTGCCTACCTGTTTTTTCTGCCTGTCTATCTGTCTGACTGTTTGATTTTATTGTGAGCGACCATGTTCGCTCATGAGCAGGACTTACATTCAGAACCTCTGTCTGCCATCGTTGTACCCGCCGTTCTTCTCATGTCTGGGGCAGGTTGTGGGTAGTCGTCATGATTGCTTGGAATATGTCTTTCATTCTCTGGTAGTGCAGAGCGAAGGAACGACAGAGCAAAGAGAGGAACAGAACGATGAGTGGGCGCGTGCTTCACCGATTCAAATACATTGAATAGTCCCACGGTTGCTCTGTCCTCGCGAACAAACAAAGCTACCGTCCATCCACTATTCTGGAGACATGAGCTAACAGAGAACAGAGAACAGGACGGGGAATAGAGAAAAAGAGAACAGAAAGCTGAGGACAGAGAACAGAAAAGAAAAAAGCGGTCAGTGCGCAACGTCTGAAACCTACTAGAGCGGTGATCATGAGAACCCTCTCTAACCTGAACTGCCCTTCACTCTCTCTCTCGGAGGACAGTTGGCAGTGGGGCGAGTGGTGAGAGAGTGCAAAAGCGCAGCAGAAAAGACTAGTGCACACTCACACATGTCAGAAGAGCATAATAGTCTGAATAGAATGAAGAGAAGACGGAGGAAGAACAAGTGACCATCCGAGGGACACAACAGAGTAGGGTGGTCAGACCCCCACAGTGGAAAGAGAGGTGAGGACGCATGAATGGTCCCGACGTGTTGGACCAGATCGCACTCCAAACCGCACACAGTCAGTAGCGCTAACTTTTTCAGCCTTGGTCAAGATAACGCCATCCGATTGGTGTGTGCCTTGTGTGTATTTTTTTTTTTTTTTTTTTTTTTTTTTCGAGCCAGAGCTGGGGCAGGAACAGGAGTACCTCTTCCGAGCAAAGCAGCGGCTGTGCTGTCTTAGTTCTCTCCAACTGGAGCAAGTCCCCATCCACCACCGCACCCCCTCCACATTGCCACCAAAAATACTTTATAATAGTTAGCCCTTTTGTTACCTTAATCTTCAGCAATAAACTGCCCGTCCAAAAGATTCCCTGGCCTCTGACTGTTGCAGGTTGGGATGACGAACGACTATCGGTCGTCTCAAACACGTGCAAGCTGCTCCCAGCCAGTGCAGTTGGCACGGAGCCTGAGGATTATAGGATGGGAGATCAAGGCAGTGAAGGTGCATGGGGCGGTAGAGTGTGTGAACGAGGAGTGCGAATCGTTCAAGGCATACATGACGATCAAGGCACGCGATTTAAATACAGCGGTGTGTATTGCGATAGCAGGAGCGAGCCAGCTTTTATCGGTAGAGCGACAAACACAGGTACCATGCGGGAGAGAGATACGACCCAATATCAACGCCAATCGATCGAACTGGAGACAAGACAAAAGTCTTCAACATCCAAGGTCAGAGGAGGATACTGCTAGTTTTACTAAGTGTGAGGAGATAAAAGTGCGAGGAGATAAAAACTGAGACAGTAAAAATTTGTGAAATGGACTTTATCTCTAATTAAGCACAAGAAAAGAGAAGAACAAAGCTAAAACTAGAGGTTTATTCTAGCTATGGGTGGTTGGGCAATAGTTGATAGTGGCCTAGTTGCTGGTAGTGGTGGTGGGAGAGTCGGGGCGGTAGGGAGGGATCGGTGGCGGTGGCAGTAGTGGAAGAGTCTAACGTGTCTAAAAGTACTCAGCGTGATTTATACCTTTGCTAGATTTTCCGCACTCTCCATAGGATAGTGGGTATGATTCTTACTCTTGATTTGTGCAGAACGCTTCCGGTACCAAAAATATCCAATACCACCAATGATAAGCACCAAAACGGCACAGACGACTCCAATAATGATACCCGACTTTGAAGTGCTGCTGGATCCGGCTACTGGTCCACTGGGTGTAAGGTTTTCTAATGCCGAGGCGGGGATAGTGATCATCTTCGTGTTGAACCACTTTCCAGTGTTCGGTCCATTAATCGGAAGACTGTATAAGTTATCACTTGTAACCGAGAGTAGAAATGGCACAGTACCAGGCATGGCAAGGATCGCGTGCGCACCAGAGGTCGCCGTACTTGTGGAAATATTATTAATGTTCTTTCCATCAAAAATGAATATAGGGCCTCCCTATGTGGATAAATAGGAGACTGTTTTAGTAAATGTGGTCAAACCCATTCCTAACTTGTTTTTCCATTGTAAGTCGATCATATAGTTGTTCTTACTCGACATTTCAATATGATGTTCGCTCCAAGTGGAATCATAGTCATATCCGTGGAAAAAACCCCAATCCCGCACATTTTCCTGTAATTTTCCATATCGAATGTCGATACCGTAGATGGCGATGATGCCAATGTATCCCCAGAAATGGGGACAGAACCCAACGTGAAGTTGTGGAACGTATTCGCATAGAAATACAAGGCGTTGTTGGTGAAAGTTATATCTTTCAAGTCACCATACAGGGCTGGGTCCTAATAATGTAAAACCACGATAAAATATGAGGAATCCAAGATCTTGGAACAGTCTTATGATACAAGAACTTTAGATGATGATTATACAATAAAAAAGTAATGAGAACATACGTAAAGCCAGGGAGAGGGTTTTTGCCTCATAATCAAGTCAGATGGATCCATGGATGCAATCCAAAGTTTTGTATCGGGTTTCTCTGAATTGGGATTTTGAACATGCGGATTTGCAGTTGCGAACATGATATTCTTGCTGTCCGTGGGCTTGTAAAGCTGCGTGTTTGAATAAGATGAAGCAAATGACGAGTCCCACTCGAATAAAGGAGATCCTGGAGAGACTGTGATGTTTGTCCAGCTGCCTCCTTTCCCATCGACCTCTGGTTGGTACTGGACTCCACGCACGGATTTCTCAAGATCTTCAAATCCTTTTGTCATTTTGGACCATAGGGATAGAACCGAAAATGCCTTTGTTGTCGGATTGATATAGCAAACGCTTGGATCATCAAGAAGATTAAGACGATCACGATTGGAGACGCTGACGACCGACCAGGAGATATCAGATAGATCTGGGGAAGGATTTGGGTTGGACTTGACGAGTACGTAATAGAAATCTTCCCTCTCGAAAAAGGATGTTTTTTTGCGTACCCTGAGGTCAAAGGCGTAGATACTGGTTCCATCAGTGGCGTAGCAGCCAGGGTTAAGAGCGACCAAGGAAGCCATATCTCCGGTATAAAAGTAGGGATAACAAAAAAAGAGAGAAGGAACTGAAAAGGAGTAGTCGAAAGGAACTATGCGTATATGTGGGGAGAAGAGAGGAGGTCAGTCAGGAAAGACTGATGTGTTGCTTGTTTCCAGGGAGATGAATGGAGGGAGTGAAGAGAGTGATTGATAAACTTGAGGCGAGGGTAAATGCAGAATGAGAGAATGAGAAGGAAAGAAAGAGGGCGCGCTTCGGACGTTTTTATATGAAAGGCACAATGCATAGATGGAGAGTAGAAGAGCCTCCCATCCGCCCCTCGGTTAGTGCTCTTGTTTGAGTACTGATCATAATTTAATGTGCTGTGCTGGAGCACACTTTAATTATCCTCTTGTGGCGAGGACCCCATTTGTGTAACCTTCTTTTAAAAAAGTCGCTCGAGAACCTCCAGAAACTGAACTAAACTGGAGTGAAAGAGTGGTGCATTCGAACTTGGCCGGAGCCCTACTGGATCTCTATCTTCGAATTTGTGAGCAAGGGGCCGAGAGAGAGACAAAAGGTGGGTAAAGCGGCGGGACATATGGAGTCCTCACCGTAGTCAAATAATAAGAGTAAGCCTTCATGTTATTCGGCTACGCTGGAGATAATAAATATGAAAAAGAACTTCACCCATCCATTCCGGCCTCCTGTACCACGTCGCTTCGCCCTCTATCCATAATTTGAATAATATGAAGCTTCGCCCTATCCCGAGTCGTAACTTTAAAATTCTCCAATCCAAATTAATTGGCTTGTGGCAGCCAAGCGTTCATAACGACCTTGCTTTTTGATCCTTCGATGTCGGCTCTTTCAACCCTTGCCCGCGCGCCGTCGATAATTTGATTTCAATCACGCACAAACAGATTACAGAACTTGGATGTTGGAAGGATGTCAACGGTAGAGGGAAGACAACGACAAGGCGGAGTACAAATGTGAGAGGATTGGAGATGGGCAAGGTCTCCCGTGTGCCACTGACTACTCCTGAGGGACGGATTGGAGGACAGTGTACAGCTCTTCACTCAGTGAGCGATGGGTATTTGGTTGTGCGAGGAGACCATATTGTGGGGACAATGGAGGGCACACAAGAGACAGTGGTCAACAAAAATAGGGAGTGTGAGGTTTAAAACAATGAATCTTAAAAGTGTGAATAACGAGAAAGAAAGATGTCTTTTACTATTCTTTCCCATTTTTTTCGGTGAAGAGTAGATTTGCTCTTCTTTATCTTTTCCTAGCTCCTTGTGCCTTTTTTTTTTTTTTCGCGACACCTCTCACTTCGTTGTTCGATATTTTTTTTTTTTTTCTCGTTCATTATGGCCGACTCTGCTTCCACCTCTCTTCCCCTTTCCCCGTTCTCCAACTTGTTACTTAGTACCCTGCAGGCCAGACCGTCAAGGGCCTGTCTTCGAGGACCGACGAGGAGGACATTCATATGTCAGAATCCTCCGTCGCGATTGACTCCTGGGGGGAGAGTAGAGTGGGGCCTTGGCCCATGCGTGAGGGGCAGTTGCTCCTAAACCAGGAGTATTCTTCTCCACCTGCCTCGGTTACGTCGGGCCTAGATAGATGGAGGGAGGCTCAGGCAAGGGCCGTTGTAGCAGCTGATACCGTTCTACAGGCTTTGAAGTCAGGGAGTCTAGACACGACTGCTCTGTTGGCGTTCTCGTCTTCCCTGGAGAGGTCAGAGCTAGTCGCCAGACAGGGATCCATTCATGAGGGCTCCCTGCCTGCGGAAGTGCTCCCTGTGGGTGTCTTATCTGCTGAGAAGACGTCTTCTAGCAACAGGGACACCCTTACCCGCAGGAAAAGAAAGCTTTGCCATTTTACGAGAAGAGTCAGGAGTGCGATGATCTTCTTGACATACTGTTATTCGCGCTACCGTCGAGAGATTGGAAGGACGAGAGTGCCATGCCTAAGAGGATAGTGAAAGCCGTATGGCAACATGTATTCTCCAAGCTGCCGGATGACAGCTCGTCATTAAGATAGGAGATTCGAAGGGGTCCCAATGGGACGAGGCTGTCAAGGCCTTTCGAGAAAGGGCGCACAGGAGGCACCATTCTCGGCGACAGAGGCTCTATTGGCCTGCACTCGAAAGAAGGGCGAGAGCTTTTCTCGCTATAACCCGGATTTCAGAATTGCAGCCAATCAGTGTGGACTTATTGATGACTTTCAGGAGTCGATGAGACTACAGGACCCTCCTGAGCCTGTAGCTGGTGTCAAACGGCAACGCCCTGAAGGTCAGGGCAGGCCAGAGCAGTTCAAAGCCAGGGTCACTTGCTTCCAGTGCCGACAGCAAGGACACTTTGCCAACGAATGCCCGAAGGCGGCTGTAGAAACAGGCATCAAGAGAATCCCGACGGGTCGACCCCCACAGCAGGCGAATGGCTTTGGACTGCTGTCACTGTACGGTAGAGATCCAAGAAGGAAAAAAAAAAAAAAAAAAAAAAAAAAAAGGGCCCTTTCTTTGCGGATGAACTCGAGGTGAGGAGAGAATGATACACTTCAGTTGTGCATTTGTGTATGTGTGTGCATCTGGCTGTGCTAATGTAGTACACCATGCAGATATCGAAATGTTTGTTACGTGTGGCAAAGAGTCTTGACCAAAAGTCAGAGCAGGCAACAGAGAGATAGAAAGATAGAGGGAGAAAAGTATGGATAGAGAGGTAGGGATAGAGAGTGAAGGATAGCGAGTCAGATGGATGGAGGGAGACCTGAGAGTAGCAGCCCTGGTCTACCACACAAAGTGGGAGACTCTCTTGCTCAGAGGGCATGTCTGGCCAAAGTACGGATCTGCAGCGCCTGGAGAAACGGTGTGAGGCGGTGTCACAGGCCCAGGGTATGGCCCGACTCCGTCCTCTGCCTCTGCCTCTGGCCAGAAAGAGTCAAAGCCTCCGCCAGCCTGACTTTTTAACCTCTTCTCTCTTCTCTTCTCTCTTCTCTTCTCTTCTCTTCTTTTCTCTTCAGCTCTCCCCGTTTCAACCTCCCCACTCCCTTCCCCTGCCACTACTATTCGTCGCTCCACCGACCACTGCCAGCTCACGAGGCTCACCCTTTCTTGCCTCCACCTTGTTCCTCTTTCTTTTCTGTTCTCACTCTTGTTCGTTTTCACAGAGCTGGCAGAGGTCTCTGGTAGCCTTCTTTCTTGTTCTGTTCTCTTCGTTGTCCCTTTGGTATGCTCTGGCCAGGGGACCACCGTTCTACTGACTTTTTGATTTTCACTCTCCATGTAGTGTTGGCCGCACTCCTTGGAGTCGAGAGACTCCTCGGAGAAGCAGCAGACACTGCTGGGTTCAACTTGTTTGCCATCTTGTTCAACCACACGGGGAGCGTCCTGAAGCCGAGACTCCCCCATGCGACGATGTAAGTGCAACCAGTTTGAGCGACTTTGACTTTGTCCATCTCCCCTTTGCTCAACACAACACACCCCTGCCACACTCCTGCCACACTCTTGCCATTCTTTTTTTCAGTCTCTCTCTCTCTCTCTCTCTCTCTCCAGACTATGCCTTTCTGGCTTTACTCTTCTACTTGATGTTTTCTCAACACCAGACCTTTTCAGTGTACTTCCGTGTCTGCGGCCATTTTTCTGATCAAGGATATTCTCTCTCTCACTTCTTCACTCTTACGCACTTGTTTTTTTTTTTTTTTTTTTTCTCGACACTTTGGCTCTTGGTTATTGTGGCAACTATGGATGTGGTGTGTCTTCTTTCTTTCTCTCCCCACCTCCGCTCTTTGCCTACCATTCCCTGTGTTCTTTTCTCTGCCACTCCGCTTTGCCTGGCACATACCCCTCTCCTCCCCACCACCACACCACCACCACCACCTACTCTCACTCCTCAGGTCGCGACTGGGCGGGACCTGCTTGTTTTGTTTCTTTTCACCTGGGATTCGTTTGAGCAGGTGCCCGTAGGTCATAGTTCTATATTCGGTGACCCCGTAATATGGTCGCTGTGGAGGCGAGTCTATCAGTAACCTCCCGTTTAGAAAGCGGCGCCCGGTCGCCGGCACAGTGAGTTTAAGTAGCTGGGCCAACGGGGACCTTCTGTTTAACGACAGGAGGGAGAGGCGTCCGTTAAAAGCGGCACGGGTCGTACCATAGGGTGTAAGAGGTGTTTATGGGGTCCTGCACTCGCCAGTTCTTTTCGTGGTGTATTCCTTGCGAACAAGTAGCCACTGTTGAGAAGCTCGCATGTTGGCCACAGCGGTGCTTGGTGGTGAACAGCTGAGGAAGCATCACTGTCTCCTTTTGTTATACATTTTCTTTCTCCCCTTTGGGTTTGTGTTGTTTGGGATGGGATGTGTAGGTGTGAGAGAGTGAGAGTGATACTGGGTAGAGATGGATGGAAGGCGCAACTGGGTGTCCTTTCTTCCATTTGTTCGTTTTCTCTCTTTTTCTTCTTTCTCTTTCCCTTCCCTTTGTCTGAAATAGGTTCTAGGTAGTGACCATGTCCAGCAAAAAGACTTTGGAGCTCGGCAATGCGATAAGTCTGTCTTAGTGTCTTTCGAATCAAGTTGCATCGGATCTCAATCAAACCACTGCAGTGTAACTTCGTGAGCACTCCGCAATCCAAAGTCCTGACCCTCCATCAAATGTCCCTTCTCTCTCCACACACTTTTCTTTTTTTTTTCTCCTCACTCTCACTCGAATTTCTTGTATCGTATCTTTCACACCCTCTTCGTCCTTCTCTAGCCTAAGCCAGGATTACTACGAGTCCAGGAAGTCAGCACCTTGAGGAGGTCTTTTTTTTTCATGGGTGTGTTTTTTTTTACCTCCCCTTTCTCTAATGATGCAAGCTTGAATGGCCGAAAAAAACCTGAGCCTTGCTCTAGATGTAAATGTGTTCGCAAGAACCATCCATCAAGACCATAATGGTCAAGGAGCAGTAGGTGGAAAGGTTAGCCTTCACACCAATGTCTGAAGGGTCAGGAAGGTATAATTGTTCTTTTGTGGTCCTCTCTTCTCTTCTCTTCTTTTTCTCTTTCTCCTTCTTTTATTCAGCGACTTGGAGGCACCCCCCGACTAGGGTATCTTCTCTCACATTTCAGCTACCATTCTCTCAAGTCAATAAACAAGCCTAGTTGTTATCTCATGTCATATCATGAAAAGCGGGTTTGAGTCCTACATTGACCATATCTTGGACAAGGACATTATTCGGATGCCTCGGCAGCCACAACTCTTCTCGAGCGACTCTCTTAGACTAGCATAGCCATCAAGAACAACTCCAGAGCCACACACCGGTAACTGTTCATCGATTACTCGGCAACTCTGCGAGGCTGGCTTCTGATCACCAGCAAGAAGACTGAGCACCAAGGAAAAGAATCAAGATCAGAGAAAATGAGAGACAAGCGAAGAAGATAACGGAAAGGAGAGAGAAAGCGCTAAGCAGTGTTCTTTGTGGAGAAATAATTCATATTTCTCGTGTTCTTCTGCTTCAACTTTTCCAACTGCTTCCCATCAATCCGAGAGCCTTCTCCTCTCCCATCTCTGAACTTCTTTCAGAAAATCGGCAAATTCTATATTGAGTGGTAATGATCCTTGATTCTGTAGAGAGCCAAGCTGAGTCTCTTCTGCTTGGTTCGTTGATTCTCCCTCATTTTACATTTTATCCCTCAATGCCCTCTTTCTCGTGCGCGTTGTCGACGCTGACTAACCAGTAAGTATTTTTTTTCAAAGTTTCCACCATCCTTTGTTGTTTCACTGGCAAGTATAGTGATGAATGCCAGAATCCCCGATGCCATCACCAGACTCTGTGCATTCAGTTCCGTCAGGACAAGTGCATTCATTGATTGGGGGTTTAGAGACACTCGTTGACGAGTCTTTTGTATATCTGCATTTTTCTTTATCGCTGCAGATTCTCCAAGGATCGTGATCAAGATTGCCAGGGATGACAATTGCGGTCAACAAAATTTCTGCTATAGTGGCCAAGCTCACAAGGGAAAGGAGAATAGTGCGAGTCGCCATCATGGAGTGATTTTATTATATTGTAATGGGTTTTGTCAAAGGTTGTTCAAGAGATCCGGATTTGGTGCAAGATTATTTATGGTTGAGAGATATTTATAGGTGATTAGGGGCCAGGACAAAAAAACAAAGCAAAGGTTCAAAGGAGATAGACTGTTTGAGGATGCAAAGGAGGGGGGGGGCTCTTTCACGCCTCGTAGTTTCTGCCTCATGATTTCCTAGTTTATAGGTTCTGACTGTCAGTCTCCATTCTGCAGCTTTTCAACTTTTCAGCTTTTCAGTCCCACTCATATCAATGGCAAGGCATACTCGACTTCCTCATGCCATACCATTTAAAAAATAAAAAAAAAAAAAAAAAAAAAAAAAAGCCTTTGCCTGACTCCTCTGCCTCCCTATTCCTTCTCCCTTTCACCCCTCTTTCTCCGTTTTCCTCACCCTGACTCCTTCCTTTCTCCATCTCTCACCCCCCTTCCTTTCTTCTCCATCTCTCTCGCCCCTCTCCACCCCTTTCTTCTCTCTCTCTCTGCCTCTCTGATGAATCCAAGAAAAACGATCTACAAGGACAACTTACCCAAAGCTTTGGGCCATCAATTAAACCAAGCACTTGAAAACTAGAAATTACTAGTAAATCCACTGTATAGGTCAGTCACGTTGGATTAACAACCATCAAATAATATAGGCCATGACAAAGCATCGGCAGAGCTACAGTTACTCAGAGTGATTGCCGAATGAGGACAAGAGGTACCAGCAAACAAAGTTTTTTTTTTTTTTTTTTTTTTTTTTTTTTTTTTTTCCCTCCAAAGTAAATGGCATCTACCTTGACATCATAATGAAGTAGCTGCTTGAGAATATTGGTTCTCTTCCTGCTAACCTAACCTAATGCTCTACTAGATCTCGGTCTGACTGTATCGCTATTATAGCATCAGAATTGTAACTGGGAAGTCCCAGAAGTATACAATAAAAATGAAGATGCCCATAGTGAACCATGTTGAGACAAATACAAAAGTATGGGAGTCTAGGGATAGCCTCGATCAAAGGTGGATGCAAAGGAGAGATATTGAGATCTATTGGAAGCGATTTTAAACTATTACCATCAATTCGCAATGTCATGTTCCTTTTCATACTTTGGCCTCAAGTAATAGCTAGTCAGTATCTGCCAATTTGCTCTGCCAGCATTACCAGTTGGCGCCCTATATGACCTAATCAGTGCCCTCGTCCTCATTTACCATCTACTCTGAACATTTGGTGTAGGGCACCCTGCACTTCTCACTCATACCATTCCCTTTCTCCCTTGTTCACTCCTTGACAGAAGGCAACACCCCGGTTCTTGGTCTTTTGAATGTAATGCAACTACAAATGCTGGCCCAAGTGCAGTGCTAAAAAATGGTACTTTTCCTTCCAAGAGTTCAAGCCTCCTTTTCAACACACCCCTGGCTTCTCTATGGTGTTTTCGGGTACCTTCTGGTTTGATATCGTCTAAATAGTACTTACCCCTTTGCATCAAAACATAGGCTTTCATGCACTCCAAAATTTCTCAATGAGTCCTCCCCTGCATTTTCCATCCTAACCCAAGCCTTTGCGGGAAGGTATCTTGGACCAACGGCTTAGTATTTAAGCTTCCGTGCTTCCGTGGGATCTCTCTTCTCTTTCACAACTCACATCCAACATCTACACCTCTCCCCACTAATTCCACAAGAAAGGAAAAAGAAACAAAGCCCACAATGAAGATCCCTATCGCTGCCGTTCTCGCTGCCTGTGCTCCATCATTGACTTTCGCTCTCGTGGGTAGCAATTGGAAGTTCGACTTTGTTCCCGCGACTGGTTTGAGTGATGTCACCTTCCCTTTCAACATGGCTAAGGCTCCTCACAAGTCTGGCTATTTCTTTGCCCATCAATTCGGCTTTATCAACATGCCTGATGTCGGATACACCAGATGCGAATGGAAGACAAACCATCCGTGCCGTCTTCGCCTCCTTCCAGAAAGGTACCACGACCAGTCATCCCAATTGTCACGTGGGAGTTGACGGTGGCCCTGGCGTGAACTGCAACATCGATATTGAAGGCGACTATAGTCACACCTATAACTTGGTTGTCGAGAACACACAAAGTACCACTTGGAGAGGCACTTTGGTGGATACAGTAACAATGGCCTCCACCATTGTCGGAGAGTGGACGCTACCTGACTCAGCTGGAAAAATCGTCAATGGACAAACCGGATTTATTGAGAACTATAATTGGAGTAGTCAAACTTCGAACAATTGCAAGGATTTGCCTTTCACAGAGATTGTCTTTTACGATCCCACATCCCGGACTGCTGGCGCTAGCGGAGGCAGGATCACATATGCATTCGAGTACGGTGATTGCGTCGGCATGGTTAAATACTCTGCGACCAAGCTAGCTAACGCTTATGACATTATGGTCGGTTCTTGAGGTCAACACCATACATCCCAAAAAAAAAAAAAAAAAAAAAAAAAAAAAAAAAAGCAAAGGGCACCGTTGTGAGGTATAGCAAATAAACTCGTTTTTTTCTCACTCTCGTTGTCTTTTTCTTTCATTGGACTCGGCATCTCTACCGGTCTCAGGGCGAAGCACCTCATCTATCACACCCGCAATACGTAAATCACTAAGGCATAATATCAAACGGACAGGATGTCCATCCAACTTGACTAGATCGTCCGCCTTTGACTCCTCTCAACCTCAAATCCCTACTCAGTAGATCATAACATTAACATTTCACGCTAAAGTTGATTTACTCCAAGTATTGGACCGAAGAGTGCCAAAGCCGATAGAAGGATATCGACCCAACTGCCAGACAATAATCGACTCTCAACTCGCGACTAGCACCCACCTATTCGCTTGGCCTTCAGACTAACGAGAACACAGCCCTTGCGCTCAAATGTCTCCGGGATTGAGAGTTGAACGAGTTGGCTTATGTTGAAGGCTGAGACGAACCTCGAGGTAGAGGCAGGTTGGTATCAGAAGTGGTTGTCGCTGCTACTTCCGGTGCTTGAGTGGGAGAGGCCGTAGCCACGGTAGTGGTGAAGTGAAGTGAAGATGGTGGCGGTGAATGACGAAGTGGATACTTGCGGTGATGAAAGGAGACGTTGGCAGTGAGGGAAGAGAGAGGTCAAAGTCAGAGAAAAGTGACCAAGTTAGTGACTGGCAAAGAGAAGAGGATGCAACATGACACCGACTCTGAACCCGCATTCACCAACACCCGGAACCGAATCCCATGCTCATTCTCTCTACTCTATCTGCCTCTCGCTTCTACTCTCTTTGCTGTCGTCTTTGCTTGTCTCTCAGGTTCGGATTCTACTCCATGATGCTAGTAGTAAAGAACCCAGTCTCATGGAATGATTGTATAGCTCGTGACTCTGGAGTTGTCTCTGAAAACGATGCTAGTCTGAGAGAATCTTTGGTTAAGTCCCTAAAATAAGCTCGAGGACTAGTGTATGTAGCCGAGGCATTTGAATATTGTCCTTGTCCAAGATATGGCGTATATAGGGCTCAGTTGCTTTTCACAACATGGCATGAGGCAACAACTAGGCTTGTTTATTGACTTGGAGGAACGGTTCCTGAAATGTGACAAGGGACAATGTATCACAGACAAGGGTGCTTCAAGAGCTGAAAAGGGGGGAGGGGGAGGGCAAAAGAAGAAAAGAAAAGAGAAAATTACAAAGTAGCAAATATACCTTCCTTTCCCTTCAGACATGGGTGCGTAGGCTAACCTATCCACCAACTGCTCCTCAACCATTATGGTCTTGATGAATGGTTCTTGCGAACACATTTACATCTAGAGCAGGGCTCAGGTTTTTTTCAGCCTTTCAAGCTTGCATCATTAGAGAAAGGGGAGGTAAAAAAAAATCACACCAAAGAAAAAAAAAAAGCCTCCCCAATGCGCTGGCTTCCTGTATAGTGGTAACATTGGCTTAGGCTAGAGAAGACCGAAGAGAGTGTGATAAGCCCGATAAAAAAGGTCGAGTGAGGAGATAAAAAAAAATGGTGGGAGAAGGGAGAAGGAATATGGTGGATGGTCAGAGCCTTGGATTGTGAAGTGTTCGCGAAGTTACACTGTAGTGGTTTGATTGAGATCCGATACAGCTTGATTTGCAAGACATTCAGACAGACTTACCAGTTTGCCGAGCTCAAAAGTCTTTTTGCTGAACATGGTCACTACCTAGAATCTATAGCAGACAAAGGGAAAGGAGAAGAAAAAAGAAAGAAAAAGAGAGAAAACGAACAAATGGAAGAAAGGACACCCAGTCGTGCCTTTCATCCATCTCTACCCGTACTCGCTCGCACACACACATACTCCCTTCCCACCCCACCCCATCCCAAACAACACAAACCCAAAGGGGAAAAAGAAATAGAACGAAAGGAGCCAGTGTTGCTTCCTCAGCTGTTCACCACCAAAGCACCGCTGTGGCCAACATACGAGCTTCTTAACAGTGGCTACTCGTTCGCAAGGAAAACAACACGAAAAGAACTGGCGCGTAGACATCCCCATAATACTCCTCTTCGCACCCAACGGTACTGCCCTCCACTTTTAATGAGACCTTCCTGTGGTTAAACAGGAAAGCAACATTGGCCCAGCTACTGGGAACTCACCAGACCGGCATGAGGGTGCTGCTGACTTAACAGGAGGCTACTGATAACTCACCTCCACAGCGACCATTTTGGGGGGGTACCTCAAGTGTTGCTGAATGACCTACGGGCACCTGCTCAACCGAAACCAAAGTGAGAATGAACAGAAACGAGCAGGTCCCGTACAGTCGCGACCTGGAGAAAGTGAGAGGAGGGGGAGAGTGAGAGGAGGAAGAGGACAAGGAGGAAAAAAACAGAAGGCAAAGTGAAGTGAAAAAAAAACCAGAGATGGGAAAAGTCCTTGGTCAGAGGATGGCCAGAGGTGTTCAAGCGTGTCAAAAAGAATTTGAAGTCGAGGAAAGGGTCGAGCAAAGGTCGAGCCGAAGAGTGAAGCCAGATTGAGGTGCGGTGGGAAGAGAGAAGCTGGATGGAAAAAAAAGGTGAGGCAGAAAGGTGTGGTGTCGAGCAAGGTAGGAGAAAAAACAAAGTCAAAAGCACTCGAGCTAGGTTGCACTTACTTTCCTGTCGCTTTCGGGGGAGTCTCGACCTCAACACACTCCCCGTGCGGATGAACAAAATGGCAAACAAGTTGAACCCAGCGGTGTCTGCTGCTTCTCCAAGGAGCCTCCCAACTCCAAAAAGTGCGGCCAACACCACATGGAGAGTGAAGATCAAAGAGTTAGTAGAACGGGATCCCTTGGCCAGAGCATACCGAAGGGACGACGAAGAGAACAGAACCAAAAGGTGGCTGCCAGAGACTTCTACCAGCTCTGTGAAAATGAACAAGAGTATGAACAGAAAAGAGAAAGAGGAACAAGGTGGAGGCAAGGAAAGGGTGGCCTCGTGAGCTGGCAGTGGTCGGTGGAGCGATGAATAGCTGTAGGGGAAGGTGAGTGGGGAGGAGGAGGGATGAGGGGAGAAGGAGAAAGAGAGAAGAAGAAGAAGGAGGAGAGAGAGAGAGGATTAAAAAGACAGGGCGGCAGAGGCTTGCCCTTCCCTGGCCAGAGGCAGAGGACTGAGGACCGGGTTGGGCCGTACCCTGGGCCTGTGGCACTCCCTCACACCCATTCTCCAGACACTGCAGACCGGCCCTTTGAGCAAGAGAAAGAGAGAGAGAGAGAGAGAGAGAGAGTCTCGCCTTGTCTGCTGGGCCAAGGTTGCTGCTCTCGGGTCTGCTCTTCTCCTTCTCCATCCTTCTCTCTCACTATCACTGGTACCCTACTATCTGTCCTCCTCTCTCTCTCTCTCTCTCTCTCTCTGCCGCTTGCTCTGACTTCTGGCCGAAACTCTTTGCCACACTGTTAACAAACATTTCGAGATCTGCATGGTGTACTACAGTAGCACAGCCAGATGCACACACACATACACAAATGCACGACCAAGGTGTATTACTCCTTCCTTCCCATCTCGAGCTCATCCACAAAGAAAGGACCCTTTTCTGAATAAAACCAACTTGTCTCCGATATCTCGATGAGGAAGTACCCTCTTTCTCTCTCTCTCTCTCTCTCTCTCTCTCTCTCTCTCTCTCTCTCTCTCTCTCTCTCTCTCTCTCTCTCTCTCTTTTTTTCTTGGGTCTCTACACTCTTGTTCGAGAGTATGATAGGGGACAAGGGCCCCACAGAGCTGAGAGAATACCATTTGCAGAGACAGTGCACAGCGATAGAACAGTCCAAGACCATTCGCCAGCTGATGGGCCACGACGCGACAGAATTCCGAGACTTGCTCCAGTTGGAGAGGACCAATTCAGCACAGCCGCCGCTTCGGTCGGAAAAGGAACTCCTACTCCTGCTCCCGCTCTGGCTCGGGAAAAAAAAAACCAGCAAGTACTTGCACAAGGCACACACCAATCGGATGGCGTTATCTTGACCAAGGCTGAAAAAAGTTAGCGCTACTGACTGTGTGCGGTTTGGAGTGCGATCTGGTCCAACACGTCGGGACCATTCATGCGTCCTCACCTCTCTTTCCACTGTGGGGGTCCGACCACCCTACTCTGTTGTGTCCCTCGGATGGTCACTTGTTCTTCCTCCGTCTTCTCTTCATTCTATTCAGACTATCTCACTCTCTCTTCTGACATGTGTGAGTGTGCGCTAGTCTTTTCTGCTGCGCTTTTGCACTCTCTCACCACTCGCCCCACTGCCAACTGTCCTCCGAGAGAGAGGGAAGGGCAGTTCAGGTTAGAGAGGGTTCTCATGATCACCGCTCTAGTAGGTTTCAGACGTTGCGCACTGACCGCTTTTTTCTTTTCTGTTCTCTGTCCTTAGTTTTCTGTTCTCTTTTTCTCTATTCCCGTCCTGCTCTCTGTTCTCTGTTAGCTCATGTCTCCAGAATAGTGGATGGACGGTAGCTTTGTTTTGTTCGCGAGAACAGAGCAACCGTGGGACTATTCAATGTATTTGAATCGGTGAAGCACGCGCTCACTCATCGTTCTGTTCCTCTCTTTGCTCTGTCGTTCCTTCGCTCTGCACTACCAGAGAATGAAAGACATATTCCAAGCAATCATGACGACTACCCACAACTTGCCCCAGACATGAGAAGAACGGCGGGTACAACGATGGCAGACCGAGATTCCGAATGTATGTCCTGCTCATGAGCGAACATGGTCGCTCACAATACAAACAAGCAGACAGACAGGCAGGCAGACAGACAGACAGGCAGACAGGTAGACAGGCAGACAGGTAGACAGGTAGACAGACAAAAACAAAACAAAACAAAACAAAAGGCAATCTACACGAGAGGAGAGGGTCCCGATAAACCCTGAGAGAGAGAGAGAGAGAAGGATGAAGGAAAATATGGCCGATCTCCGAAGGGTATGGCTGAATAGAATGTAGTTGGGATACTTCACAGTGGAGAGCGAGAGGTAGACGCGTGAATGGCTTTGGCTTGCCAGGTTGGATCGCTCACTTGAACCATGTGCGGATGGATTGCCTGAATACATCGAAGGATGTCTAAAATGAGGGTGGTAGCTCTGGCCCATGCAAGACTTTGGTTAAGAACCAAGGCAAAAGCACTGAGGTGGTTCAATCTGGTCGATTTGTACCTTCATACGCGCGCGTGTGTGTGTGTGTGTGCTTGCTTGCTTTGCTTTGCCTTTTTTTTTTTTTTTTTTTTGGCTGGAGCTACCGGCACCACCCAGCAACGTTGCCTGAGCCTTTGCAAGAGCTTCCACAAGAACTCCAACGGGATATGGCGCCAGTGGTACCCACAAAGTCACTGATGACTGTGGATGGGCTGCAGCACCCATTTCGAGGATACCAGAGCTGGCGTCTATTCTCACATCAACTATTTCAAAGTCGGTTTTCTTTTATTCGAGCCAAATCTGAGAGGGTCACTTGACTGTTTGCCACACGGTCTTGGCGCGTCTTTTTTACTTTTTACTTTTTTCTCTCTTTCTTTCTCTCTTTCTTCTCTTCTCTTCTCTTCAGACCCCCTTCCTTCCCCCCTCACCCCTACAAAAAAACATGGACGTGGACCAGGACCAGGACATGGGACCAGGACCAGGACCAGGAATGAGCAGGGACATGGACATTCGGACATTCGGACATGGAGATGCAGGACCAGGAGAACAGGACCCCTTCCCCTTTCTGCTCACATATTCCGCCACCGTTCATGGCCGCGTGGTTCCCAGCTGCAGACGGCGGACCTCCGACTATATTCTTATTCCTTTGAAGTCTCGCCGTCACTCTCCTCCACTCCTCCCTCTTGTTCTCTTTGTTCCCCTTATCTGGCATGGTGCGTGGTCAGAGCTGAGTGTGAATGACCAGCCAGTGTTTCCCCCATGGACACCGACCCCAGGGGGTGTCGACTGTCCTGGGAATCTCTTTTCAGTTTCCACTCGGTGGATTACACTTTATTTTTCTTTCCCCCCGGCTTCCTCCTCTCTATCCATATGGGACAACATCCACACCTGTGAGTACACTCTGAACGGACGATACGATGCCCTGGGTCGGACCAGCGTATTCGTAGGGCCGGTGTCGATGGTGTCGTCCACACCCGCCTCCCTTGAGCTCCCCAAGCGAGCTCGGGCTCCCGTTCGGATGTGGAAAGTGGCCGTGGAGGTTGGACTGGATGGAGAGAGACGAAGGTCACTTTACTTTGTGCTGGGTGCTTCTTGTCTAGAGTCTTCAGACTCGCACCTGGGCAATACGACGGTCCACACAGGGGGTCTGGCGAGGTGTCTTTGGTTGAGGGAGGCCGAGGACACATCAACAGACTCTGGACTCCTTGGGGGTTCTATGTTGGCGGTGGCACTTCTAGAGGGTAAAGAAGAAGATGCAGACCCAACAAGAACGGGGTGTCATGGTTTGCAGCCTGCTCGAGGCACACCCTGCATAGCCTGGCGATACTCTTCTCTTCTCTGATGAGCAGAGAAGGGTTCCAGGTGAACTGATGGCAAACCAAAGTGAGAGTGATAGAAATCGCAAAGAAAGAAATAAAAAGAGTGTGCATAGCGGAGGAAAGGCACGAACAAAGCATGGACTATTATCTAAGTTCATAGATATTGGCTATAGGCATTGTAATTGTGTCATATAGATCTCTTGTGTTAAGCACTTTCAGTGGATACCAAATCACGGAGACCAACTAAGCGAACTCCAAGGGTACGATTGAAGTAGTTCAGTTACTTAGAAGGATCTGCGAATCATGAACAGACAAGAGTTTTTTTTTTTTTTTTTTTTTTTTGGGCAAGTGCACTTTATTCAGTTACGACAATGAGGCGTAAATGAGTGTTTGAAATGCGCATACTCCTTCACACACCAAAGGCACTACCCTGAACCATTCCACATGTAGTGAAGGAACTCTCCTACAAGGAAAGAAAAAGCCTCAGTCTATCCTTGCCATCCGGTCAGCGCCTATTTGTTTCGGCCTCTCTCTTTAGCTATCCCTTTCCTTTTCAATCTTATCTGCTTCTCCTTGCTGGTGCAATCTTTGACAATCGCTTGGAGATCTTGCTTGTTGTTGTTCAAATCTTATTCCTGCGAATGCGCCTCACTCCCCTGACATCTGTTTTGTGCGTTTGCCCCCCTGACATCTCTTTTTTATATCTCTCCTCCTCTCACCTCTGTCCTTCCTTTTGCATCCTCAAACAGTCTATCTCTTTTGAATTTTTAGCTTTGCTTTATTTGCCATGGTCCTTGATCACAAATAAAGAGCTCTCTTCCATAAAAAAAAAATCTTAACATCAAATTCACATCTCTTGAACGGCCCTTGACTCCACTAATTACAATCAAAACAATTACTCCACGATGGCAACTCGCACTATTCTCCTTTTCCTTGTGAGCTTGGCCACTCTAGCAGCACTTTTGTCAACCGCAATTGCTATCCCTGCCAATCTTGATCACGATCCCTCCAGAATCTGCGGTGACGAAAAATGCAGATATATAACAGACTGGCCAATGAAAGATTTTAAACCCCCAGTCAATGAATGCACTTGTCCTGATGGAACTGTATGCACAGAGACTGGGATTAGTACCACCAATTCAGGCATTCATTACTATGAATGCCGGTGAAACAACAAAGGATGGTAGAAATATTGAAATAAATCCTTACTGGTCTAGCCAGCGTCGACAATGCGCACGAGAAAGAGGACATTGAGGGATAATTTATAAAATAAGATAGACTCAACAAGTCAAGTAGAAGAAGTCCAGCTTGGCTCTCTACAGAATCAAGGATCATTACCACTCAATCTAGAGTTGACCGATTGACTGAAAGAAGTTAGTTCAGAGATGGGAGAGGAGGTCTTCGGATTGCCAGGAGGCAATTGGAAAAAAAAAAATTAAAAGCAGAAGAACACAAGAAATATGAGCTGCTCGCCAATAAGCATTGCTTCACGCTTTGTCTCTCCTTTCCGTTGTCTTCTCTACTTGTGTGTCTCCCATGTTCTCTGATCCTGATTCTATTCCTTGGCGCTCAGTCTTCTTGGTGGCAATCAGAGGCCGGTCTCGCAGAGTTGCCGGGTACTCGATGAACAGTCACCGGTGTGTGGCTCTGGAGTTGTTCTTGATGGCTATGCTAGTCTAAGAGAGTCTCTAGCCAAGTCGTTGAAGTAAGCTCGAGAAGAGTTGTGGTTGCCGAGGTATCTGAATAATGTCCTTGTCCAAGATATGCTCAATGTATGATTCAAATTCGCTTTTCAATATATGGAATGAGATAACAATTAGGCTTGTTTATTGACTTGAGAGAATGGTAGCTGAAATGTGAGAGAAGATACCCTAGTCGGGGGGTGCCTCCAAGTCGCTGATTAAAAGAAGGAGAAAGAGAAAAAGAAGAGAAGAGAAGAGAGGACCACAAAAGAACAATTATACCTTCCTGACCCTTCAGACATTGGTGTGAAGGCTAACCTTTCCACCTACTGCTCCTTGACCAATATGGTCTTGATGGGTGGTTCTTGCGAACACATTTACATCTAGAGCAAGGCTCAGGTTTTTTTCGGCCATTCAAGCTTGCATCATTAGGGAAAGGGGAGGTAAAAAAAAACACACCCATGAAAAAAAAAGACCTCCTCAAGGTGCTGACTTCCTGGACTCGTAGCAATCCTGGCTCAGGCTAGAGAGGGCCGAAGAGGGTGTGAAAGATACGATACAAGATATTCGAGTGAGAGTGAAGAGAAAAAGAAAAGTGTGTAGGGAGAAGGGACACATGGTGGAGAGTCAGAACCTTGTATTGTGGAGTGCTCGTGAAGCTACACTATAGTGCTTGGATTGAGATCCGATACAACTTAATTTGAAAACACTAAGACAGGCTTACCAGATTGCCGAGCTCCAAAGTCTTTTTGCTGAACATGGTCACTACCTAAAACCTATTGCAGTCAAAGGAAAAGTAAAGAGAAAGAAAAAGAGAGAAAACGAACAAATGGAAGAAAGGACACCCAGTTGCGCCTTCCATCCATCTCTACCCAGTATCACTCTCACTCTCTCACACCTACACATCCCATCCCAAACAAAACAAACCCAAAGGGGAGAAAGAAAATGTATAACAAAAGGAGACAGTGATGCTTCCTCAGCTGTTCACCACCAAGCACCGCTGTGGCCAACATGCGAGCTTCTCAACAGTGGCTACTTGTTCGCAAGGAATACACCACGAAAAGAACTGGCGAGTGCAGGACCCCATAAACACCTCTTACACCCTATGGTACGACCCGTGCCGCTTTTAACGGACGCCTCTCCCTCCTGTCGTTAAACAGAAGGTCCCCGTTGGCCCAGCTACTTAAACTCACTGTGCCGGCGACCGGGCGCCGCTTTCTAAACGGGAGGTTACTGATAGACTCGCCTCCACAGCGACCATATTACGGGGTCACCGATTATAGAACCATGACCTACGGGCACCTGCTCAAACGAATCCCAGGTGAAAAGAAACAAAACAAGCAGGTCCCGCCCAGTCGCGACCTGAGGAGTGAGAGTAGGTGGTGATGGTGGTGTGGTGGTGGGGAGGAGAGGGGTATGTGCCAGGCAAAGCGGAGTGGGTGGCAGAGAAAAGAACACAGGAGGGAATGGTAGGGCAAAGAGCGGAGGTGGGGGGAAAAAAAGAAACACACCATCCATAGTCGCCCAATAAACAACCAAAGAGCCAAAAAAAAAAAAAAGTGCATAAGAGTGAAGAGAATATCCTTGGTCAGAAAAAAAAATGGCCGCAGAACACGGAAGTATACTGAAAAGGGTCTGGTGTTGAGAAAACATCAAGTAGAAGAGAAAAAAGCCAGAAAGGGCAGTCTGGAGAGAGAGAGAGAGAGAGAGAGAGACTGAAAAAAAGAATGGCAAGAGTGTGGCAGGAGTGTGGCAGGGGGGTGTGTTGTGTTGAGCAAAGGGGAGATGGACAAAGTCAAAGTCGCTCAAACTGGTTGCACCCATCGTCGCATGGGGGAGTCTCGGCTTCAGGACGCTCCCCGTGTGGTTGAACAAGATGGCAAACAAGTTGAACCCAGCAGTGTCTGCTGCTTCTCCGAGGAGTCTCTCGACTCCAAGGAGTGCGGCCAACACTACATGGAGAGTGAAAATCAAAAAGTCAGTAGAACGGTGGTCCCCTGGCCAGAGCATACCAAAGGGACAACGAAGAGAACAGAACAAGAAAGAAGGCTACCAGAGACCTCTGCCAGCTCTGTGAAAACGAACAAGAGTGAGAACAGAAAAGAAAGAGGAACAAGGTGGAGGCAAGAAAGGGTGAGCCTCGTGAGCTGGCAGTGGTCGGTGGAGCGACGAATAGTAGTGGCAGGGGAAGGGAGTGGGGAGGTTGAAACGGGGAGAGCTGAAGAGAAAAGAAGAGAAGAGAAGAGAAGAGAGAAGAGAAGAGAGAAGAGGTTAAAAAGGCAGGCTGGCTGAGGCTTTGACTCTCTCTGGCCAGAGGCAGAGGTAGAGGACTGAGTTGGGCTATACCCTGGACCTGTGACACCCCCTCACACCGCCTCACAGGTTTTCTCCAGGCGCTGCAGATCCGTCCTTTGGCTAGACATGTCCTCTGAGCAAGAGAGAGCCTTCCACCTTGTGTGGTAGACCAGGGCTGCTACTCTCAGGTCTCCCTCCATCCATCTCACTCTCTATCCTTCACTATCTATCCCTATTCTTCTCTATCCTTCTTCCACTCTGCTGCATGCTCTGACTTTTGGTCAAGACTCTTTGCCGCACGTAACAAACATTTCAAGATCTGCATGGTGTACTACATTAGCACAGCCAGATGCACACACATACACAAATGCACAACTGAGGTGTATCTCCCCTTCCTTCCTGTCTCGAGCTCATCCACAAAGAAAGGACCCTTTTTTGAATAAACCAACTTGTCTCTGGTATCTCTTTGTGAAAGTACCCTCTTTTTCTTCCTCTCTCTCTCTCTCTCTCTTTTTTTCCCCCCCTTCCTCCTGGGTCTCTACACTCTTGTTCGAGAGTATGATAGGGACAAGGGCCACAGAGCAGAGAGAATACCATTTGCAGAAACGGTGCACGGCGATAGCACAGTCCAAGACCATTCGCCAGCTGATGGGCCACGACGCGACAGAGTTCCGAGACTTGCTCCAGTTGGAGAGGACCAAGACAGCACAGCCGCCGCTTTGTTCGGAAGAGTTACTCCTACTCCTGCTCCTGCTCTGGCTCGGGAAAAAAAAAAAAAAAAAAAAAGCAAACACTCGCACAAGGCACACACCAATCGGATGGCGTTATCTTGACCAAGGCTGAAAAAGTCAGCGCTACTGTCTGTGTACGGTTTGGAGTGCGATTTGGTCCAACACGTCGGGACCATTCATGCGCCCTCACCTCTCTTTCCTCTGTGGGGGTCCGACCACCCTACTCTGTTGTGTCCCTCGGTTGGTCACTTGTTCTTCTTGGACTTTTCTTCATTCTATTCAGACTATCTCACTCTCTCCTCTGACATGTGTGAGTGTGCACTAGTCTTTTCTGCTGCGCTTTTGCACTCTCTCACCACTCGGCCCACTGCCAACTGTCCTCCGAGAGAGAGAGTGAAGGGCAGTTCAGGTTAGAGAGAATCCTCATGATCACCGCTCTAGTAGGTTTCAGACGTTGCGCACTGACCGCTTTTTTCTTTTCTGCTCTCTGTCCTTAGTTTTCTGTTCTCTTTTTCTCTGTTCTCTGTTAGCTCATGTCTCCAGAATAGTGGATGGATGGTAGCTTTGTTTGTTCGCGAGAACAGAGCAACCGTGGGGCTATTCAATTTATTTGACTCGGTGAAGCACGCGCCCACTCATCGTTCTGCTCTTCTCTTTGCTCTGTCGTTCCTTCGCTCTGCACTACCAGAGAATGAAAGACATATTCCAAGCAATCATGACGACTACCCACAACTTGCCCCAGACATGAGAAGAACGGCGGGTACAACGATGGCAGACCGAGATTCTGAATGTAAGTCCTGCTCATGAGCGAACATGGTTGCTCACAATACAAACAAGTAGACAGACAGATAGACAGACAGACAAGTAGACAGACAGGTAGACAGGTAGACAGGTAGACAGGTAGACAGACAAAAAAAAAAAAAAAAAAAAAAAAAAGGTAATCTACACGAGAGGAGAGGGTCCCGATGAACCCTGAGAGAGAGAGAGAGAAGAATGAAGGAAAATATGGCCGATCCCCGAAGGGTATGGCTGAATAGAATGTAGTTGAGATACTTCACAGTGGAGAACGAGAAGAAGACGCGTGAATGGCCTTGGCTCGCCAGGCTGGATCACATATTTGAACCATGTGCGGATGGATTGCCTGAATACATCGAAGGATGTCTAAAATGAGGGTGTTAGCTCTGGCCCATGCAAGACTTTGGTTAAGAACCAAGGCAAAAGCACTGAGGTGGTTCAATCTGGTCGATGTGTACCTTCATACGCGCGCGCGTGTGTGTGTGTGCTTGCTTGCTTTGCTTTGCCTTGCCTTTTTTTTTTTTTTTTTTTTTTTGGCTGGAGCTACCGGCACTACCCAGCAACGTTGCCTGAGCCTTTGCAAGAGCTTCCACAAGAGCTCCAACGGGATATGGCGCCAGTGGTACCCACAAAGTCACTGATGATTGTGGATGGGCTGCAGCACCCATTTCGAGGATACCAGAGCTGGCGTCTATTCTCACATCAACTATTTCAAAGTCGGTTTTCTTTTATTCGAGCCAAATCTGAGAGGGTCACTTGACTGTTTGCCACACGGTCTTGGCGCGTCTTTTTTACTTTTTACTTTTTTCTCTTTCTCTCTCTTTCTTCTCTTCTCTTCTCTTCAGACCCCCTTCCTTCCCCCCTCACCCCTACAAAAAAACATGGACGTGGACCAGGACCAGGACATGGGACCAGGACCAGGACCAGGAATGAGCAGGGACATGGACATTCGGACATTCGGACATGGAGATGCAGGACCAGGAGAACAGGACCCCTTCCCCTTTCTGCTCACATATTCCGCCACCGTTCATGGCCGCGTGGTTCCCGGCTGCAGACGGCGGACCTCCGACTATATTCTTATTCCTTTGAAGTCTCGCCGCCACTCTCCTTCACTCCTCCCTCTTGTTCTCTTTGTTCCCCTTATCTGGTATGGTGCGTGGTCAGAGCTGAGTGTGAATGACCAGCCAGTGTTTCCCCCATGGACACCGATCCCAGGGGGTGTCGACTGTCCTGGGAATCTCTTTTCAGTTTCCACTCGGTGGATTACACTTTATTTTTCTTTCCCCCCGGCTTCCTCCTCTCTATCCATATGGGACAACATCCACACCTGTGAGTACACTCTGAACGGACGATACGATGCCCTGGGTCGGACCAGCGTATTCGTAGGGCCGGTGTCGATGGTGTCGTCCACACCCGCCTCCCTTGAGCTCCCCAAGCGAGCTCGGGCTCCCCCGTTCGGATGTGGAAAGTGGCCGTGGAGGTTGGACTGGATGGAGAGAGACGAAGGTCACTTTTACTTTGTGCTGGGTGCTTCTTGTCTAGAGTCTTCAGACTCGCACCTGGGCAATACGACGGTCCACACAGGGGTCTGGCGAGGTGTCTTTGGTTGAGGGAGGCCGAGGACACATCAACAGACTCTGGACTCCTTGGGGGTTCTATGTTGGCGGTGGCACTTCTAGAGGGTAAAGAAGAAGATGCAGACCCAACAAGAACGGGGTGTCATGGTTTGCAGCCTGCTCGAGGCACACCCTGCATAGCCTGGCGATACTCTTCTCTTCTCTGATGAGCAGAGAAGGGTTCCAGGTGAACTGATGGCAAACCAAGGTGAGAGGAAAACAAGTGAGAGTATTGGGTGAGTATGAGTGGACTATGGAATTTAGTGTAAAATAAAAAATAGCGTTGACACTACTGTCCGAGTGCTCTCTACACAATCTATTGATACTCTACCCTAGCCAGACGTGTGGATCATCTACATCTCTCTCTATTTCTATACTATCCTTTCCATCTCGGCAAACTCGGGTACAGATTTGAGATGAGGTGCTTGATTCGGGAGAGGGAGGAAGAGGGGTATGGGGTTCAGGGATCGCGCTTTCTACTTGACCATCATTTCAGTTTTCTCAAAGACACTGCCTATCATACTGTCTGCAGTCAAGCAGAAACTCTAGAACATGAGCCATCCAGATCGAGGAGGTCATTGTCAGAAAGTGTTTGGCGCGTCTTTGATGCAAGACCTGCCAAAGCATCCTGAGCCAGTAAAAAAAAAAAAAAGGCAGTGCTCTCTCATTCCTCTCTCCTTCCACTTACAACCCTTATCTCTTTTTTCTACTCTATCGCCTAAACAAGAGACCTGGCCCATCACCATCAAAAAAAAAAAAAAAGAGTCCTCCAGCGTATTTTTTTTTTTTTTTTTCAAATCAAGGGTGGTGCCAGATCTGTGGCTGTGCAATAAGATTAGCTAATTGCTACACTATCTCACTATCGATGTACAACGCAATTTGTAGAAATATCCTTCTTCACTCTAACTGAATCACTTGCAGAACACTAGGGGTGGGGGACTGCTGGAGAAGCTGTTGAGACCACTGACACCGGCAGTTGTTGAGCTGGTGGTTGTTGAGTTGGTGGCTGTTGAGCTGGCGGTTGTTGAGCTGGCGGTGGTGATGCTGCACGAGAGGATCCGATTGCAAGCGCCGCTACAGAGGCTGACAATGCTTCCGCTCCAGAGACTGGCGCCGCGCTAGGTACTCCTGAGATGGGTGGATATGCCATTGTTGCAGGTGTGGCAGGCGGATACCCAGGGTATCCTGGCATAGGATGTTGTGCGAGTGGAACCCCGCCTGGAGCAGGAACAGGATACCCAGGGTAATACTGAGGGTATCCTCCATAGTATCCTGGGTACTGTGGCTGTGGTGGATAAGCAGTTCCTGGGACAGTTCCAGGTGGGGCAGCTGGATATGGAGGGTACTGTGCAACTTGGGGAATTCCTGAAGGATGTGGTCCAGTTGTAGGAGGATACTGACTGGTAGGCGGGACCCCTGCGGGAGGAGGGTGCTGTCCTGCTGGTGGAGTAGTAGTCGAAGGAGGAAATGATCCCGGAGGGGCATATTGTCCTGTTGGAGGTGCTGCTGGTGGCGCGTAATGTCCCGCTGGAGGTGCATACTGTCCCGCTGGAGGAGCTCCTGCTTGTGGGGGGTACTGAGCTACAATTGGTGGGTATGGTCCAGTTGGAGGAACGCCTGACATAGCTGGCGGATAGGGGCCAGTCGGAGGAGCATAATGTCCAGACGCAGGAGGATAGTGCGCCTCACTTGAAGGCGGTAAACCCAATGGGACTGTAGGAGCTACTGCAATTGCAGCCGCCGATGCCACAAGTGCTGGGACAGGCGATGGGACAGGCACTGCTGTCGCTGTTGGATGTCCATCTAGAGGAAAAGGGGCGCCTGGAACATAATTCGCTGCAGCTTGTGCAGCTGCAAGCACCTGTGGAGGTAGGACAGGCATAACCTTTGGTGTCTTTTTGTGTAACGACATGTATTCCATGAACTGTTCTGGGACCTCTGCTAGCAAGGCCGAGGTTAACAAATGGATGTTGTGTTGTCCAAAGTCTCGCACAGCCACAAACTGTGTAATGTCTCGGTCCTTGGCCGAGACTGAGCTTTCAGATTCATCATCTCCATCCAGATCTTTCATCTAAATAAAGAAGGGGGGAGGGAGACAAGGAAGAAGGGGGAAGATCGATGGGAAATGTTAACTTGACCATCATGCACAAAAGAAAGATTAGGAGAATGCAAACAGACTTTCACACTAAAACCCTTACATTGCCAAAGTCAGCATGGCCAATACCAACAATAATAATCGAGAGAGGGGCCTTGCTGGCTTTACGGATAGCTTTCTTGGTATCATGCCTTAATCAACACCAGTTAAAGAAGGCGCATCAAGCAGTTAGATCCCTTGCTCTTTAACTCCACAAAAAAAAAAAAAAAAAAAAAAGGGTAATGTCGCATTCGAGACCAGAAACATACATGTCGGTAATGGCGCCATCGGTCAGAATTAGCAACACTGAATAGCCCCCTTGTTCCCCATGGCGGTGTGCAACTGATGCAGCCAATCGAATGATAGGAGCAAAGTTGGTTGGACCCCAGAGCTCTGTGGTCGTCAGTGCTGTCCGGTAGGCGTCTAGGATACCTTGGACACCATAAACCTCTGGCTATTTTTGACAAAACAAAAAGTGTGGTAATACAAGGAAGGAGTGAGTATTAAACCAAGTGTGGCTCTGTCCTTTTAGGGTGGTCTCGTGGCCATAACCCAACCCAGTACTTACCCTGCTTTCGTCTCCATTCAACGGGTAGTCAAACCTGACTTGTCCCTTGGTCTGGAGTCCAAAACCATAGGTGGGGACCATCTTGTCGGTATCATACTGCACCAATATATTGCCCACATTGAGGATGGCATTCGCATAGTCGTTCATGCCGCTTGCATTGCGAAAGTGTAGGGACGAAGGGGAACTGGGGTCGCCATTGCTTTGCGTAAAGTCGATAGCAACAACTAGATTGATCGAGCCACCACCATGCAAAAAGTCCACGAATGAAGGTGGCTCGGATACAGTGAAGCTCTTGATTGTGATCTTGGTCGAGCCTTTCATGGGTGGAATCGCCATCTCGTAAGGGAAAGAGCGCCTGCTCATCTCTGCTGGGGTAAAGGCATCAGTCGCGCCGATGAGTGTATGTGCTAGTGCGAGGGGAAGGCGGGAGAGGCGACAGGACAGTGGTAAGCAACATCTCCTGAGAGCAAACAAACCTTTCTAGACCTCCTTGTTTTTTTGTGTTTTTTTTCCCGCTCAATGGGCTGATTTCAACTCGCCCAAACAAAGCCAAAAGCGCTCCCCCAAAACTTTATTCATTAGCCACGCTATTCTTCTCTCTGATGTAAAATGTACATCCAATGGTAGCCTTACCTCCGTTTGCTTTGTAGCTCATGACCTCGATCTTGAGTTGACGGTTGGGGTCGCCGTTACAGAGAATACCTTCCTTGATTGAAAATGGCTTCCAGATTGGGTCGTCATGGTTCGGTACCACTGGGGACTTGAACACTGGTGAGAATACACCGTGATTGTTAGCACGCTGAATAACCAGGAAGGCCGATGGCGCAGTTTTGAAGAGACCCTTCTTGGTTAGGTCGTGAGCCTGGACTGAGAACCTAATCCACACATCATCGCCGGGAAACAAATATCAGGCCGGCCCAAACAATGAGTATGTACAGTGTTCCACACCTTGGCTGTGGTATTTGGTATTTGTGGATGTTTGGAAGTAGAACAAGAGAGGGGTGGCTGTCCCCTTTCTCTCTCTCCCCTCCCTTCCCCTTGCCAGAATGTCCCAGTGCATTGTTCCCACCCTTGCACCCTTGCACCCTTGAACCTTTACACACTTACGTGAAAACTCGCTTGCTAACTTGAAGCTCCTCTGCACGGATAATGATCTTGCCACAATCTCGCTCCAGGTTCTTCATGAGCGGCATCTTGAGCTTTAGTTCAAGAGCTCCGCTTGGAGCCATGATGATCGAGGCCAAATCTGTGTAAGCTTCACCAAGGTAGTCCTGATCCTTCAACTTTGCTGAAGACGAGTCATCGTCAATATCTGCTACAACAAATCGAAGCTTCTGGACTTCTGAGAACCTGTAGTCTATCTGGAGCCCCTGAACAAACGACGGGTTCAAGTTGTTCTTGATACGCTCGGTCTTTGCATGCGGCTTTGACGAGAAGCGGCCCGAATAGGGAGACTCCTCTAGAAAGAGATACACCTGCGGATCGCTGAGAGACGTCAAGTCCCTGTTCCAAAGCTTTCTATTATGAAGTGTATATATCAACAAAGCAGTAGCATAAGAAATGGTTGAGCATCGTATGGAATATTAAGAATATTAATGTGCTTCGCTGGGCTGTGGTTGAGACTCGATAGACTGTGCATGGGAACGGTGAAATCATCTTGCTTCGGTGCATTTTTTTTTTTCTCGTCGAGAACACGAACCTGCAGCTCACTTTGAGCTCGATCCTCGATGTTGGGGGAGGCAAAGGCGTGACTTGAGTAGGAGCATTCATTGGTGAGGATCCGATGATGAGTTAATTCGAAATGAGGAGATGAGTAAAGAAGAAAGGAGTAAGACGGGCGGTCACTCTCTTCTATAGAAAACCCTCCTGCTCAGCCTCTCCCTACTTCCTTTCCTCCTATTAACCATTTTTTCCTTTTTTTTTTTTTTTTTTTTTTTTTTAGGAGAGTAAACGCATCGCCCACCTAGCACAAACTTTTTTTTTGTAACGGACACAAACCCTAAGCATCGACTCTTAGCCATAGAAAGACGTTTAATGGTGGTGATGGGTATTTCTATCAAGCTTGCAGGCCAGGAGAGGAAGTAGGAATGTCTCAGCCTCCCATTTGATAATAGGCAAATCTACCTTGTCTACAATGAGTATGTGTGTGTGTGTATGTGTCTGTGTCTGTGTCTGTGTGTGTGCGTGTGAAAGAGAGAGAGAACAGCTTGTGTCTACTAGGTCACTCGCCTCCTCCTTCGCCGAGATTCCATCTACTGATCTAATGACGAATCAGCGACAAAAACTCTTCTCTCGTTTTAGCGTGGTTGCGGAAACATCCAAACATGGAGCTCGTGATTGTTTGACTTCCTGGCTTCTGGACTCCACGCATGACCATGCAAAAGTGACTAGAAGGCGTTCAGTAGGATGATGATTTAGATTGTCAGTCTCTCTTTTTAACGCGTCCAATTTTTTCGTTACTGCAGACGTCTTTGACCATAGTCCTATGGTCGTAACAAATAAAGGGGGTGAAAAGAAGAAGGAAAAAAAAAAAAAAAAAAAAAAGCTTTTACCTTGCTTCCATGACCACAGCAACGCCAAGGGGATCCAAGAGCTCTTGCAATGCCATTGCAACCTGCTTTGTCAAACGTTCCTGAACCTGTAGACGACGACTAAACATTTCTGCGAGACGCGCAATCTTGCTAAGTCCAACGACCTTGCCATTCTTAGGGATGTATCCAATATGAATCTGTGGAACGAGAAAAAGTCATAGAGGGGATGTTGGTTAAATATCGATCGTGACAATAATAGATACTCTATATGCATGGACAAACGCAATAAGTGCATGGTTCTCATTTCAGAGTGGACAAACCTTTCCAGTAAATGGGACCATGTGATGTTCGCACAGAGAAAACACATCGATATTCTTGACAATGACCATCTCGTCATGATCTATAGTACAAGCGATTGTGTTACACGTTAGCATTGAGTAATCAAAGACCTACAGTGCTTTGTAGCGCCGCTGCCCTGTCCTGTCCTATCGTGCCCTGCCCCGACCAGACTTTTCTTTCCTAACTGACCTTCTTGGAAGAGCGCCTTGTTCATGAGGTCTAGAGTGTCGGAGGGGCACAAGGATGTCAAAATTAGCTATTAATTTGAAGGCTTGATCTCCATGCACACGTACAAACATACACACACACACACACACACCCCACAACTGCGCTCTCAACAGCCAATGGCGCATTTGTTGTGTGTATGAAACAATGATCCGGTCCACATACTGGTGACGCTCTCCTCGTAGCCCTTGGAAAAGAACATCAGGGCCTTTGCATATCGCTCTGGTGTTTTCAAGAGTCCCTCACGGTCAGGGTCCTCGCCAATGCACTCGAGGATTGTTCGGACAGCACCAGCGATCTTATCGATCCGCTCGGCACGAGACTCCTCCGTGTCCTCTCTTCGCTCGCGAGCACCCTTGCCTAGAGAGATGGTGGGCATTGTTGTTGTGTCATTGTGCAGAACAAAGAGTGGTGGGGTGGGGGTGGGGGTGGGGAGAGAGAGAGAGAGAGAGAGAGAGAGAAGGGAGGAAATGGGATAATCAAGACAGGTTAGTCAGTGGAAGGGTTTGTCTGTTTATCCAGCCAGTAAGTTGATCGAGATGCTGCAAGATCGGATCAGAAGACAGGGCTGAATTGCAGCTGTTCATAATAACAACAATAACAATAATTACTTGGGAAACTGAGACCGTCAAAGTCAATAGGAGTGAGGCTACGGCCTTCGTTGTGGAGATAGCTCTTGCCAAAGCTCTGCGAATGCCCTGTTCCGGCATAGTGTGCAAGTTTGTTATTTCCGTTCATCCTACCAAAGAAAAAGGAGAAGAGGGAGTGGCAAAAAAAAAAAAAAAAAGGAAAACCCATGACACAGCAAGAGAATCGTGGGGAGTTAATAAAATTTGCTCTTTTCCTTTTATGACTCAAAAAGGCAGGCTTCTTCTCTTTTTTCTCTCCCGCTCTCTCCAGCTGCCGTGGGAAACCCGAGTAGTCTGCCGCTAGGCTAAGCGCAACAGGCAGGATCAAGTTTGCTTGATGAAGAGAATCAGGAATCGACTAGTGTGGGAGAGGGGAGGCTAATGCCCAACCTAATCTACATTTCTTCATTCATGCAACAATCCTCCAACAACGGATCAGGAGTCCCCCGAGGAAAGACCGAGATACAAGGAGAAGGGAAGAAAAGGGTGGTAAGGAGACGGAGTTTTCTCTTACTCTGAGCGGATCAGGCCTGTTTGTCCTTCAACTGGAGGGGGAACCATGACGAGAAGAGTGGTGAATCGAGGTGGAGGTGGTTTAAAAGTAAGGGTGAGATCAGATCGGATCCGGCAGAGACAGGGTGATGGAGTGGATCAAAAGGAATGAATGCGCAGCACAGAGAATGGTGAATGACTTGTGAGAAGAGAGAGAAAGGGTTTTTGACCAAGAAAGGGGGTGGGAGAGAGAGAGAGAGAGAGAGAGAGAGAGAGAGAGAGAGAGAGAGAGAGAGAGAGAGAGAGAGAGAGAGAGAAGGGGTTAGAGAGAGAGAGAGAGAAAAGAAAGAGAAAGAGAAAGAGGGAGTACAGAAAAAGGGAAAAGAAAGAAAGAGAGAAACGGCGTAGCGAAACTGGAAACAGAAGAGCGAGAAGGGGTCGAGCAAGGAGTAACGGGAGAGGCGAAACGGGAGGGCAAGGGACTGAGTGGACCGTCATCGAACCGGGCGCCTGGTGTCTACCCCGCCCCGGACCGCCGAGACCTCGACCAACGACTTATTGCCCGTGGAAGTATCCGCTTCCCTAAACAGGCATTGCGCTTCTTCTCGCCCCTGGGCGCAAGGGGCGGGCTCGTCCTTTTCTTCTTCTTTCTTCTTTCTCTCACTCTCCTCTCTTCCCCTGTGCATGTCATGTACCTCCTGTCGCCACGCTCTATCGATCTGACTCTATCCGACGGTTGGTACTGGTTCATCCGTTCCGCCACAACCCCTTCTTCCTTCTCCATCCACATCAGTCTCGGGCGAGTGCGGAGTGGGAATCCTCTTTGTAACTCTTTTCTCTCCTTTACCTCTGTCCTCGGGCTTCTCATCCTTCTGTCGGAGGAATGTGGGGGTATTATCCTTCCTCCATCTAATGCCCTTGAGTGTGGAGTATCCGCTGCCTTGGCCTGCACCTCCTCAGCTAACATTGCTCACTTGACTCTAAACAAGCCGACCAAAGCTTGAAAAGAAGAAGAAAAAATGGGACCCAGCCACTCTTCCGTTTCTAGGCATTTCTGCTTGCTCAGCAAGCCGACTACGCTTGGCGTCCTATCTTTCATTTGACGCTCGCATGCCTGTGCGTGAATGTGAGCCGGCAGTGAGCCGGAGTGCTGGGGAAGGGGGAACGGGGGGAAGGGAAAGAAGCATGGGCCCACCTCTGGTAGACGATGCAGGCTCGGGAATGGTATATACAGCCGAACAAACAACACAGGAGGTTCTTGGGATTTGATAGGAAATAGGTCATTAGCCCCTTTCCTTCGGCTCTATTTCCTATTTCCTATCAAATCCTGATTACCAGGCACGTGGAACCAATTCGCAATTGAGTAGCCCATGGTTCGACCTCTCGGGGGCAACTGAGGCCCAGACACATTCGGGTATTTTGTGCCAAAGAACCTCGTTCACTCAACAGCAAGAGCATCAGGAACAACAGTTGTCCCAGTAGCCCGAAACCTCGCCAACAGAGCTTGTAAATGCATCAGCATCCGGAAAAGAAAGATTTAGCTGCGCACAGTTTGGACAGATTTGGAGTGGGCAAGATAAAACAACATGCGAGAAGCAGACGTCGTCTACAATAGCCAGCAAGTATACCGGGCGAAATTACAAGCAGACACGCTCCAAATACTTATCGAGAACACTAGCTTGTAAGTGCCCTTTCTTCTATTCTTAATGTAAAGCGCCGTTACTGTGGTCTTTTGGCATTGATATCGATAGTTATCACAATTAGGGATGCTTTACCTTTGACGATGTTAACTTTGGAATGACATCGAAGAAATCACTGCAGAGACGAACTATGAGCAGCACACTACTTCTAGGAGGCATTTTGAGAACCAAATCCTCTGGATTCTGATGTCGGACCTTTACGTAGATGGAAGCCCCCGGAAGGATGAACTTGGTTACTACTTCATATCGGAGATAATGGACTTTTCTATCAAAGCAGTGATCGACCCCTGGAACGAGCAGGCTACGTCTGCGCTAAATGGAGCAAATGCACCCAGGAACCGAGATGTCTGCTCGAGAAAAAGCTAGACCGTTTTTGGAGGCGTACAGACGAAAGATCGATAAGTGTGATGGGAAAAGACTAATAGCGCATTAGAGAATTCCAATGTCATACTTGGAGGATGCTAATGCTTTCTTTTGTTAGGTCTTATCACAAAGACAAACAAGTTCAAGGGTCTGAGGATCACGGATGGATTCAATAAGTAGGAATCTACGCATACGATGACGGCACTCGAGACGCGTAACATTGTACAAACTGTTTAGAAGAACTGTAGAAGGTAAAATGACTCATGATGTGTCGAGGAGTGAACATGCGAATGTCATCATTACAGGACCTAAACTACCATGCATTTGAATTTAGCGATGCAACTAGACAGTGGGTATTGTTTTGAAAATGCTGCAAACACAGATTGAAAGTTACTCCATGGTGTGATTGTTAAATAAATGCGGGAACGACCTACGCCAGATGATCTCTGTCTCAAAGTCGCCCATATTAGACAGCCTCCTCACCAATGTTGCTGCTTTTCAATACAGTCTTCGGGATATCTCCGAAAGACTAGTATTTGTTTCAGGATTACCTAGGACCCTGCCGTCATCAACTGAAATGGTGAGGCGCTCTAGTTTTTGGAAGGGCAATTAAATGCAGGGATTTCGTCCACCATCCTTTAACAGAACCAAACGGTCTTCCCGAAAACCGATTTGACCCTATCTATCCAACTTTTTGAGTAGCTCGTAATTCCATCACGCTTGCTCATTATGAATACCACTGTATCGTCTTTAGGCACCCAAGGAAAGCCCGATTTTCAAAAATCAGTGACAATCCCATGCACTCTCTGCTCCCCTCGAGGCTCTTCCTTACTAATATCATCACGCTCGAGCTTACGTTTTTTCCCTATCCGTCAAAGCCTGGATTTCAGTTGTAAGATGTCTTGAGCAATTCCCTGTCGGAAATTGTCTCCTTTGACCTCCATAAAACCCAAGGCGCGGCCTTTTTTTTTCAGATCCCCATTACCATCAATTGAATTATGACAGGATCCCCAAAAAATTGGGTCAGAAGACAAAGAGAGGCTAGCCAAGCTGAAGACTCTTTTGCTGGACCATGAGCTGCATAGCTCTTAGTTGGTGTTTCCAGACATATTTTAAGGCGGACCCTTTTTTTTTTTTTTTTTTTTAATGCTGTTTTGGCGAATCCGAGTACTTTTTTCAGGGCTTCGTCTTCGGGAATAGGCTCTGGCACTGACTGCTTGTAACAAATGAATACAACAAGTGATCATGGGCGTAACTGAAGGTAGGGCAGGCATATACGTTTCTTCAGATTATCCAGACTGGCTTCATTTGTCGTTACTAACCAAGTGAACGACACCGTTTCGTCAAGGACATCAGATATATTGTCTGTTGAGTCAAGCTCTGCTGGAGATTCAGTGTCGCTCAAATTGACTGGCTGGTGTTTATTCATTGGAATAGCAGATAGGGAAACGCGGCAAAGGGTAAGCTCAACAGCAGCGATACTGTCAGAGCGGGGTGTTTTCTTGGTATTGATGAGGTCTTTGAGGTAATCCACTGTCTTTGACGAATCGATCTCAACAAGGCAGAACAAAGTAAGGGAATAGTCAGTCATACTGGGAGATATACAGGAGAGACACAAAATGAAAGAGTAGAGGCAAGGAGCGCGGTAGAAAGAAGAAGCGAGGAGTATGTATGAGAGGGTGTCAATCTAGGGAAAGGTCACTATTAAGTGGCTTGTGTCTTTCCTCCTTTCCTAGCTCGGCGCCAGGAACATGTTTGTGGTATCACCAAAGGCAATTTGCGAACGAACACACGACATGGTCGAAAGCGCATGCCCAGAACAACACTTCAGTCATGTGGCGCACGACTGCTTTTACGATTTTTTTGAAATGTGAATTGAACCAGTGTGTGGGTGTTTTGTGCTGACTCATTGTGTCCAATGTCATCATGGTACGACTCTATTCATGTTGACCTTCCCTTGACTCTCATTTTAACCCCTGTCCGTGCTCGCGAATTGGCGCCCAATATTTATATTCGAAAAAAGTAGGTAGTAGAAAGACCATCTCCAAGAGCACAAAGGTGGAATGTTGGATGCACTACCATGGCTCTGACTTTTGTAGGGTAGGACAAAACGTGAGATAAAATACATATCCCAAAGAACCATGCCGATTGTTCTGGACCTCTACTGGTACCGGTATCTCATGGGTCTCTTCAATCCTTTTTGTTCCTCTCCCATGTTTGTCTTTGAACGCGTTTACCTTTTACGGGACACGCGTCGCGTCCTGATTTGCACTGTCTGTTTCCCTGCCCACAAAGCGAGAAACCACTGTTGTTCCTTGGTTAGTGATAGGCGGCATTAAAAAATGTCCTGACGAGTGTTGGGGAAATCGTGGCCTTATCACCACCCGCATGCCTCGGACAACACATGTATGCAACGCTGTGGTTGTTCCTGCATGTCTGTTGAGATATAACAGGCGGGCCAAGTGGGCACAAATTGATGGGGGAGGGTGTGAAGGCGTGTTGAGAGAGCGAGGAAAGGAGAGGTTAGGGGAACACAACCTTTTTTAGGTCGCTCTATTCAATGAACGATAGACTACGCCAGCATCGACCTAACATTGCTTGCGCAAGCTCTTTGCCCTTGTGCTCCTCTGCTAGTCGGACGTTGCTTTGGCCACCATAGACTTGATCTAAGGGCATCATCTTGTTTGTCTTTGTCTGTATGGCATCACTCTGCTTCCTAGCACAAGCAAGAGAGAGAGGGAAAGAAAAAGAAATGATGCAAAAGGTGGCAGGACGGGGTACACAACTTTGGTGTGGTGCGGCCCAATTGCGGTGCAGGGGACAGAGATGGGCACAACCTGTAACAAGGAGAAGAACACAGTCGGTCGAATGCGCCGCCGGGGGCAAAGGCAACTCGCCCGCTCAGAAGGACCGCGCGTAGAGCTGCCGTGCAACCAAGTCGCTTTGCTCTGTTGAGCAAGCGATTCCGAGGGGGTTGCTGACAGAGAGAGGCATGCGGTGCATCAGCTTAGCCAACACAGCACTTTGACCGCTCAAAGGGAAAGCATTGTTTTTTTTTTTTTTCACGGCGGGAACACAGAAACGGAGGAAGGGTAAGTGCCGAGGAGCAATATATCGGCGCGATGCAAAGGATGAAGTGTGTATTCAAGAGAGAAAAGTGGATAAGGTGTCAGCAATGTCAAAGAGTCGGCGCGGTGTGATGGCAGCATGTGTAGAGGAGTGAGCGAAGGATGCGGTTTACTTGGGTCGACTAAAAAGTCGCGGATTGTCGCGTCGGAGGCTCGAAGAGGATGAAGTGGCCGGAATGGTCGTGCAGGGACCCGTGCACTAAGGTTTCTGGGCGTCCCTTTTTTGCTGGTGCGGAGGAGAGGCTACATTACGCGTCTACTGAGAATGAGAGAGAGAGAGAGAGAGAGAGAGAGAGAGAGAGAGAGAGAGAGAGAGAGAGAGAGCAGGGGTTGGGAAAGACGCATTCCCGCTGATCCTCTTTCTTTCTCTCTCTCTTTCTCTATCTCTCTTTTCTCTCTCTCTCTATCTTCTCTCTCTCTCTCTCTCTCTCTCTCTCTCTCTTTCACTTCTCTTTTTCTCTCGTGCACGTCCTTGAGCCGCGGGGCATGACTCTGTCGCAGGGATCAAGGGAAGAGGAGTCGCATGCGCTTGGGCTGTTATCATTGGCATATGATAGTGCAAGAAACGACCAGCGACTCCCGACAATGGTGGGATATGAAGAAGAAGAAAGAAAAAAAAGAATCCAAAATTGGATATCTCCCTCCCTGGCGTCTCCACCGCTCCCTGTCTTCCCATCCGCGCACCCGTCTCTGTTTCGCTTGCCTTGTAGAGCACCCTCCGCCGGTCCGTATCCACTTGCTGGTCGCAGCTTGCAGCAGTAATGACCCCATTCTGGACCCGTAGAGAGCAATGAAGTGCTCTTTGCTTCGTTGCCCTTACTCCACAGCGAGGTGACATGGCGCGCCATGGGGACATGCGCGAGGCAGTACTCCCCTTGCCCATCCGGCTCCTCTGAGAATGAGCCTGCGCATCCAGTTGACTGGCGGGTCACAGACAGACAGCTGAGTAAACAACTTCCCGAACCGCGCTCTACTCTGTTGCAGGGGAGGAGGGGGAGGGGGGGCGTGGACAGGTCGGTCTAACCAGGGTCTGCTGTTGTGTTAGAATCCACTGCAACACGCACAGGGCGGAGGAGCAGCCGCCAATGTGTATTGGTTTTGACATCATTGCTGTCATGCCTGTGTGTCGCATGGGGGAAAAGAGGCAGCGCCGCTTGTTTTCAGTTGTCTTTGCAAGTCGTACTGGCTAGACATGCTCATGAACAGAGGAGAGAACGTGGCAAGGGATCCCCTTGTCCTTCCAGGCCGACTCGAAGGTCGTTAATCACAACACTAAAAGTTCTTGGCCTTTTGCCATTTGGGCATGGTGTTTCAAGTGGCCCCCACTCTGCACACAGCTTGGCTCGATGCAAACAGATGAGAGGAGAAAAAAGAGGAGAGAGAGAAAGAGAGAGAGAAAGAGAGAGAGAGAGAGAAGGCTTCACAACAAAAGTATCCACCACGCACGCAACAACAGAGGCACAAAATACACAGATACAGACAGATTGCAACAACAACATAAACAAAGAACAAGGCCAAGGCCAAGTCCGATCATGGGCTGCAAGGGTGGTGGCATTGTGTGAGAGCGTATATTTAACGCACTGGCAAGGCAGGACAGGACAGGACAGAGCAGGACAGGGTAGGGTAGGGAAGGGCAGGGCATGATTGTACACAGGACAAGAGCTAATAGAATAATGGGTTTGAATTGGAAAAAGGAGCGGCCATGCGCTCTCTGTTGGCCCGTCATGGCCACATGCAGCACATGCCGGCGGGACCAGGGCCAGCCCAAAGGACAGAGAGGGAAAAAAAATGAGAGAGAGAGAGAGAGAGAGAGAGAGAGAGAGCAGCAAGAGTCGAGCGGAGTCAGAGCCAAAGGACCGATCATGGCTCGCAATGCGCTGGTGGGCAGCATTAAGCGACAAGAGAGAGAGAGAGAGAGAGAGACAAGAGGAGAAGCATATGAATATGTTTGGTGGACGGCAACACACACATATCTTTCCTCATAACGAACACTGAATCGGACTCGCTACACATGGGTCTCTCTCTCTCTTCTTCTTCTTCTTCTGGGACCGTGACAGTGCTCAACAGAGTGTATAGTGGGAGAGCAGTCAATTTTTTTTTTTTTTCTTCACTCACTTTTCTCTCCTTCCTCTTTCTCTCTCTCTTTTTCATCATCCGCATCCATCCATTAAATCCATTAAATCCATTAAATCCATTAAATCCATCCATCAATCCATCATCCATCCATCCATCTTCAAATCAATCCAATCCTCTCCTTTCTTCTTCTTCTTCTTCTTCTTCTTCTTCTTCTCTCTCCTCTCTCTCTATAGAGTCAATTCTCTTTTCCTTTCCTTCTTTTTTTTTTTTCTTCTCTTTTTATTCCCGTCCCCCTCCCCTACTCCCCACTCCACTCCCCCTCCCCCTCTCTTTCTCTTGGATCATCTCTTCTCTTGACGACGAGCCGCCACTCCGGACCATCCGCCTAAAAAATCCTTTTCCCCATTCAGCGGCGGCGGCTGCTGTTAGCCTATATATATATATATCTATATATATATATATATATATATATATATATATATATATATATATATATATATATATATATATATATATATATATATATATATATATATATATATATATATATATATATATATATATATCTATATATATATATCTATCTCTCTCTATATATCTATATCTCTCTTTTCAAGCTTTTCGCTCCTAAAATCATCATCATCCTCCTCCTCCCCCCCTCGTCCTGCCGCAATCCAATCCTTCCTTTTTGGGACCTATCGGATTTGCATCTCTCGCCTACTCTCTTTCTCTCTAAACAGCCTCGCAATGTCTTCATTCAAGCGCACATACCACTTCCCGCAGCAGCCCGTCAATGACGAGCGGCCATGGCTACTCTACCCCGATCCACACAAGGCCATCGCGAACTCTCACAGTCGTTCCTCACCCCGCGCACCTCCGTCCCCGCACGTCGTTGCTCATCGCGGTCTGCAGCACAAGCGCTCTTCATCCAAGCTCGGCGCTGCAGGACCTGGTAGCACCTCGTCCATGTCACTTACGCTCTCCAACAGCTCTAGTGACTCGCTCGCGCATCTGCAAACTCATCAGGCCGTGCGTCCGTCGCGTACGCACTCTGGCTCATCCAAGCCTAGGACACTGTCCGAGGAGTTGTCTTTCTCTCTTGATGACAACCATGGCCTCCAACATTCTACTGTCCATCGTACCGCTGACAGCAATACCCACGACAAAAGCGACGCTGACTTTGCCCGGTCCTACCCGTCGCCAGTCACTCCATCGGACCTTCTCTCCCTGCGGGACCGGTCCGCGTCTTCCACTTCGCTGTCCTCGACCTCCACTTCGGCCTCTGCCTTCCCGCTTGAGCGACCGCGTCCAGACTCACCCTCCTCGCGTAGCCTGACGAGCCCAAAGCCTCGCCCATCTCCCTTGTCCATTAACACCAGTATTAGCAACTTTGCAGCCACAACGACTACAGATGGCACAACCACCAATGTCGAAGGGCCTGCCTCTGTGTTTGAAAGTGCAGCAGTAGAAACTGGTCCTGCTCGCGCGGGAACACCAGCACTGTCGAAGCTCTCTCACAGCTCGTCGATAGCAACCTCCTCGTCCTCGGTCTCCTCGTCCTCGGGATCCACCTCCTCTTACTCGAACGCGTCTTCACCCAGCACGAGTACGCCTCCTTGCTCAGTCTTTTGTCAGCACAAGAGCAGCCAACACCAACAGACTGGGCATCACCACCATCACCACCATCACCACTCCTGTCCCAAGGCCACGCGCCATCATCCCACCTGCCAATACTTTTCCCCTTCTCCTCTACACAGCCACCATTTCCCTGGTCATAGCCACCGGTCTCACTCGCATCGCCGACATGGAACCAAGTCCAAGCGGGCAAGCCGGGAAAGTGAGCGCGTCGTGACACCTGATTTGGTGCCAGACAATGACGACTTTGTGACCCGAGAGGACGACGCATCGATCCATACCGCCGAGGACTCGTCCTCAGTCCTCTCCCAGAACCTTGATTCGCCTCTGTCCGTCATGCCGCCAACCACCTCGACCGTGACAATCGTCACACCTGCATTCGGGATTGCTGCCTATCGCGCACAGCGCGCTGCTGAGGAAGGTGAAGACTCTGTATTGGGTCTCTACACCTCTGAGCCACCCAAGAAGCGTGCCCGGTCTGCAGCATCAATCCTTTTGGGCGCTGCAGTCGAAACAGTGATTTTCACTGGTGCAGTTGCACTCTCGGCATATCAACTGTTGACTGGTCGTGGGCGACTGCAGCTGCAACAGGCTGAAGATGCAGCAGCTGCAAGATCTGAACAGGGACCTGAGGATGAGAAGGAGCAAACTGTGCTCTCAGAGAAACCCATGCTTGTAAGTTTTTTTTTTTTTTTTTTTTTTTTTTTTTCCTTGCGTTCCATCTCGAGTGCTTGATGCATCTGATATGGACACGATCCACGCGCTGTCATGCTTGACATGGACAGGAGCAATGGGCAATAGAAGATAGCACTAGTAGACTCATCTTTGACTGACATCCTCCTCCCTGTCCTTTGTGTATCATAGCAAATCGAATCTCTGCCCGTCAACATTCCCCGTGGACCTCGTCATTCACAGAGAGATGGTCACCATGAAAGATCGCCTCGACTCGGATCATCGCTCCACCAACCATATCCACACCATAACTCACATCGTAAATCGAGCAGCCGACATCCTAGACACAAGCGCCGTACCAATGGTGGCGGCATGGACCTTGGCAATGGCCTGTCCAAGTACAGCGAGCTGTTGGCTATGTCCTTGCCCCACTATGGCCCCGCGTCTACCTCAGCCCTGGCCTTGGAGGCGAGCATGCCAGTCCGGCCTAACACAGGCACGGAAGACAATGATGAGCAGTTCCTGCGGATGGAGGCTAAGCTGACGACATTGATTGCAGAAGGCAAACGGGCACTTAACAGCCGGATCCAGGACTGGGCTGGTACTAGTGCCGGCGAGGATTCTGACCGCGTCATGTAATCTAGAGTATCAAGATACTGGCCCCCCTGTCTGATCCTACAACCCCCTCATTTTCAGTTTTTTTTTTTTTTTTTTTTTTTTTTCTCCCCCATACCCCGCATTGTCACATATTCATACCATATCTGGCTTTTTCGATATCTTTTTTTTTTTTTTTTTTTTTTTTTTTTCTTCAAGTCCTTTCATGTTTTCATGTTTTATTCTATATATCCATTTCACTTCTCTCCCCACTCCTGTTCACTCTCGTCTTATGACCTCACACCCATCCATTTCCGTCGAGCATACCAATACTGAAAAAAAAAAAAAAAAGTAGCCATCCAAAGAAGGATAAAAAAATAGTGTAATATAACTACCCAATAAAGCACACATCCATGGACGCATTGTAGGGAAGAAGGTGGTTTTGAATCAAGGCAGGGGAGCAAGTCAAACAAGTAACAAAAAAAAAAAAGATCCGTCCGGGATTACTGCTCTCCTGAACGAACTCTCCTTTTTTTTTTTTTTTTCCCTTCCCCTTACCCCCTCTTCCCAATCTTCACCCCCCCCCCCCCCCCTGGTCATGCTTATCTGTTGCAATTAGCCTTTCCTTTCCCTCGCCCAGCGGGTCTAAACGAAGTCTAAAAAAAAAAAAAAAAAAAAGAGGACCTGGATCTATAAACGTGAGCCGTATGTTCAACCTGGGCCATGCGTACATCCACGCATGCAGCTTGTTTTTTTTTTTGGCCCCTTTCTGCATGGGAATGGGATTGATACTTTCGGGATGCATGCCGATGCAGCAGCCGTCCAAGGAAGAGATTGAAGATGGGCGACGGGTGGTGATGGAAAGAAAGAAAAAAAAAGAAAGTTAGATAGAGAAAGAGAGAACCAGAGAGAGAGAGAGAAAGAGAAAGAGGTGGGACTGGTTGAACATGAGGAAAGTTGGCTGGATAGTAGGATTAGCAGTGAATCCAACTGGACAAATATCTATGTAAATCTATCCCATGATGTTGACGCGTCGCCAGTCTGGGCTCTCTCTCTCTCTCTCTCTCTCTCTCTCTCTCTTTGCCTATGGATATCTGATCATGAGGCCTATCGGGACAGTGGCAGGCAAAGGCAAAGGAGAGGGAAGGGGGACAGTGCGTTCCAGTGCTGTGCGGGAAGGACGATGCTCGGGCGTTTATTTAGTTTCTAGCCTTTTTTTTTTTTTAAAAAAAAAAAAAAAGATGGGACAACAAGAGAGTGCATGGACATGTTCGTATCCAACACACTGGCATTTTTTTTTTTTTTTTTGGTACAGGCATAAAAGTGTGCCCCATCCATGCAATAATGTATGACAAACCAATTGGTTTCCACTTTTTCTCTAGTCGGCCTCTGTGCTTCGCTCCTCTTGTCGTGCAGTCGTCTCTTGCATCCTTATCCCCATCTCTCTCTCTCTCTCTCTCTCTCTCTCTCTCTCTCTCTCTACCCCTGCGAAAATGCGCGCGCGATAAAATAACTCGGCAGAACAAGCATACAAAGTGAAGGCGTGTCCAAGGGCATGGAAAGCGTGGGGCTATCACTTTTTTTCTTCTTCTTCTTCTTTTTCTTCTTCCATTATGCATGGCGGCAATTGGAGTAAATGAGGGACCCAGAGTACCCTTCTTTTCCTTTTGGCCCTTTTTTTTTTCTTCTTCTTCTGTCTGGGGGCTAGATTCGATCTCCTGCATTACTCCACCCTTTATTCATCCCTAATCACCTTTCCCCTTCTCTAGGTTTCTCCTACTTGGTTTTGACCTCGGTCTCTCTCTCTCTTTTTTTTTTTCTTTTCATGCCTGCTATCGGTGAGCACGTAATAGCCACCGCGTCTGTGCTTATCAGCAGCCCTTTGTTCTTGACTGCCTTTTCTTTCTTTCTTTGGACAACGTCGTGCGCGCCGTGCACATGTCTCCGTTATTCACACAGCAGATGCTTGGACTCTTTTTTTTTTTTTTGGCTTTGGCTTTCGGGGCAAGTGATGTCACCCAAATCACGGCTGAGGCATCTCGTTGTTTTTCAATGCTACTCAATTGATTTCTTCTCTAGTCTCTTTTTTTTTTTTTTTTTTTTTGCTTCTATCCCTCTCCCGCGGAATACTTGGGCAAATAGTGCATAGTGGTTGCTCGTAAGCAAAGGGGAAAAAAAAAAAGGAATCATGTCGTGTCTGGTGGTAACACACGCCCTTTTTTTTTGTTGTTGTTGATGATGATGATGTTGTTGTGTTATTGTTGGTCGCTACTGTTGTTACTGTTGTGGTAAGTGTGGAGGACAAAAAAAAACAATAATAGTGTCATACCATCGGGGGCAATAAAGAAAGGAGGATGGCGGAGTCGATCCGTTCGGAAGGCGGTGCATTTATTTTTTTTTTTGCATTTGGACCACAAGGCGTACCTGATCCATTTTTTTTTTTTTTTTTTTTTTTTTTTCCCTTTTCCCCTATCTTCTTTCCACTATCTCTCACAAGATCAATTCAAACCGAAAGAAAGAAGGAAAAAAAAGGAAAGAGCTCTAGCCCACGGATCGACAAAGCATGACTCTTACATCAGCCCTTTTGACACGAGGGGGGGAAAAAATGCATCCAAAGCCGAGCTGAAAGCGCAACGGAATGACGAATGGATGCATCTTGGATAAGGATGGACGAGCTTTTTTTTTCTTTTCCCGTGATCCGACGCCTGGGATTGTATTAAGATGTACACCAAAAGCATAGTGGGAAAATCTATCCCCACAGACCTTGGGTGAAATGAGAAAAAGGCCTAGCATAAGGGTTTGCCTGACTATTTAGGAGAAATGGAGTTCTACTTACTGAAAGAACTACTAGTCCTTGAATAATACCAAAAGGGCTATTATCTCCACAGGTGTAATGTCTCCACTGTTTTCAAAAACACTTGCTTGTGGCATCAAATAGTTCTAAACTCGTATCTCCGTCATTGCGATAGAGAGAGTGTACTTAGGTCGGAAAATAGAATACCAGGTAGAGCAAGACTATCACCATGTCACCATTCAGGGAGCCGCTTTGTCCTTGAGATTTGATCCGCCGATGTGCAACACTCTAGGTCACTGGCGTGAAGATATATTTGTTTAAACGACTCTTAATCGCATAGAAGATAAAAACTGTGGGGCGCTGTGTCTAGTACTAGATTCAGAATTGGAGGTGAGATGATCCCTTGTTTAATCGCCTACTATTCTCCGACATCTTTAAGCAGGCTACTTTCGAGGCCCATTCTGGGCGCAAAGAGTCAACCTAAGACCTTACTTAGACAGTTGTCTCCCCCACCTCCGGCTCAATAACTATGTTTTCTTGTATTTGACTCTAGAAGGTAGAGTACGTATAGAAACACTCCTCGGCTTTGGTGGAAACTGCTAATATGGTGACCTGATAGCCTGACACTCAAGTCCATCTGAGCCCTACTGGAGCAGTTAGAAGCTTCGTAGAGACGGTTTGTTTGTCCTATAAAGAGTGACTCGGCCTCCATCAGTGTGGAGAGCGAATCAAGTAAAAGTCAACTTTGTCCTTGATGGAAATAAAACTTGTTCCAGTGAGCTGCGGTCTACATTGTAAATCGGTGCTGCTCAATAAACATGAGCGCATATGAGGTCTTCCTGTCTGAGTACAAGTTTTTTTTGGTTTGATTTATTGCAGTCGATGATCGTGTTACTCGCTGGCGTCATTGTGTCAGTGCCACATGTCGACCCTGTCGATCCAGATCTAAAGGCGAGGATAGTAATTTATCTATTGGTGTATTCCGATTACTATTACCAACATCAGAAGAGGGTATTAGAGTCAACAGAAAAGACCAGGTGTCTTTCATGTGCTTCTGAGTCGGCAAGGGTTAGTAGAAAAGTAATAGACTCTTGTCCATATTTTGATAGTTTGACCCTAGTCATGAGCAAGTGAGAGGTGCCGGGTACAACAGAGTCTATTAAGCGTAAATACGCGCTGTTAACTGAAACAAACTTCAATATCATTAGAAAAAATAGTTGTACCTGATATACGAGTAGTGCTTATGTAGTGTTTATTGAAAATGGCGACGACTTTTGTACCAATCTATGATCATCCTCTTGGCTTCGATCGTACCCAGCCTCACACTATCGCTTGCACTAATCACAATCTGGTTTGCCATCAGTTCACCTGGAACCCTTCTCTGCTCATCAGAGAAGAGAAAAGTATCACCAGGCTATGCAGGGTGTGCCTCGAGCAGGCTGCAAACCATGACACCCCGTTCTTGTTGGGTCTGCATCTTCTTCTTTACCCTCTAGAAGTGCCACCGCCAACATAGAACCCCCCAGGAGTCCAGAGTCTATTGATGTGTCCTCGGCCTCCCTCAACCAAAGACACCTCGCCAGACCCCCTGTGTGGACCGTCGTATTGCCCAGGTGCGAGTCTGAAGACTCTAGACAAGAAGCACCCAGCACAAAGTAAAGTGACCTTCGTCTCTCTCCATCCAGTCCAACCTCCACGGCCACTTTCCACATCCGAACGGGAGCCCGAGCTCGCTTGGGGAGCTCAAGGGAGGCGGGTGTGGACGACACCATCGACACCGGCCCTACGAATACGCTGGTCCGACCCAGGGCATCGTATCGTCCGTTCAGAGTGTACTCACAGGCGTGGATGTTGTCCCATGTGGATAGAGAGGAAGAAGCCGGGGGGGAAGAAAAATAAAGTGTACTCCACCGAGTGGAAACTGAAAAGAGATTCCCAGGACAGTCGACACCCCCTGGGGTCGGTGTCCATGGGGGAAACACTGGCTGGTCATTCACACTCAGCTCTGACCACGCACCATACCAGATAAGGGGAACAAAGAGAACAAGAGGGAGGAGTGGAGGAGAGTGGCGGCGAGACTTCAAAGGAATAAGAATATAGTCGGAGGTCCGCCGTCTGCAGCCGGGAACCACGCGGCCATGAACGGTGGCGGAATATGTGAGCAGAAAGGGGGAAGGGGTCCTGTTCTCCTGGTCCTGCATCTCCATGTCCGAATGTCCGAATGTCCATGTCCCTGCTCATTCCTGGTCCTGGTCCTGGTCCCATGTCCTGGTCCTGGTCCACGTCCATGTTTTTTGTAGGGGTGAGGGGGGAAGGAAGGGGGTCTGACGAGAAGAGAAGAGAAGAAAGAGAGAAAGAAAGAGAGAAAAAAGTAAAAAGTAAAAAAGACGCGCCAAGACCGTGTGGCAAACAGTCAAGTGACCCTCTCAGATTTGGCTCGAATAAAAGAAAACCGACTTTGAAATAGTTGATGTGAGAATAGACGCCGGCTCTGGTGTCCATGAAAGCGGGTGCCGCAGCCCATCCACAGTCACCAGTGACTTTGTGGGTACCACTGGCGCCATATCCCGTTGGAACTTTTGTGGAAGCTCTTGCAAAGGCTCAGGCAGCGTTGCTGGGTGACTCAAGCGGCTCCAGCCAAAAAAAAAAAAAAAAAAAAGTAAGCATGCTAGCAAGCAACTAATCACACACACACGCGCGCGCGCGCTGGTACGAAGGCACACATTAGCCAGGTCGAACTACCTCAGTGCCATTACCTTGGTTCTTTGCCAAGGTCTGACATGAGCCAGAGCTACCACCCTCAATATAGACAACCTTCGATGTATTCAGGCAACCTATCCGCACATGGTTCAAGTGAGCGATCCAACCTGGCAAGCCAAAGCCATTCACGCGCCTACCTCTCGCTCTCCACTGTGAAGTATCCCAGCTACATTATACTCAGCCATACCCTTCGGGGATCGGCCATATTTTCCTTCATTCTTCTCTCTCTCCCAGGGTTCATCGGAACCCTCCCCTCTTGTGTAGATTACCTTTTTTTTTTTTTTTTTTTTTTTTTTTTTTTTTTTTTGTCTGTCTACCTGTCTACCTGTCTGCCTGTCTGCCTACCTGTTTTTCTGCCTGTCTATCTGTCTGACTGTTTGATTTTATTGTGAGCGACCATGTTCGCTCATGAGCAGGACTTACATTCAGAACCTCTGTCTGCCATCGTTGTACCCGCCGTTCTTCTCATGTCTGGGGCAGGTTGTGGGTAGTCGTCATGATTGCTTGGAATATGTCTTTCATTCTCTGGTAGTGCAGAGCGAAGGAACGACAGAGCAAAGAGAGGAACAGAACGATGAGTGGGCGCGTGCTTCACCGATTCAAATACATTGAATAGTCCCACGGTTGCTCTGTTCTCGCGAACAAACAAAGCTACCGTCCATCCACTATTCTGGAGACATGAGCTAACAGAGAACAGAGAAAAAGAGAACAGAAAACTAAGGACAGAGAGCAGAAAAGAAAAAAGCGGTCAGTGCGCAACGTCTGAAACCTACTAGAGCGGTGATCATGAGAACCCTCTCTAACCTGAACTGCCCTTCCCTCTCTCTCTCGGAGGACAGTCGGCAGTGGAGCGAGTAACGGGAGAGTAAGAGTGCGCAGCAGAAAAGACTAGCGCACACTCACACATGTCAGAAGAGCATAATAGTCTGAATAGAATGAAGAGAAGACGGAGGAAGAACAAGTGACCATCCGAGGGACACAACAGAGTAGGGTGGTCAGACCCCCACAGTGGAAAGAGAGGTGAGGACGCATGAATGGTCCCGACGTGTTGGACCAGATCGCACTCCAAACCGCACACAGTCAGTAGCGCTAACTTTTTCAGCCTTGGTCAAGATAACGCCATCCGATTGGTGTGTGCCTTGTGCAAGTACTTGCTGGTTTTTTTTTTTTTTTTTTCCCGAGCCAGAGCAGGAGCAGGAGTAGGAGTTCCTTTTCCGACAGGAGCGGCGGCTGTGCTGAATTGGTCCTCTCCAACTGGAGCAAGTCTCGGAATTCTGTCGCGTCGTGGCCCATCAGCTGGCGAATGGTCTTGGACTGTTCTATCGCTGTGCACTGTCTCTGCAAATGGTATTCTCTCAGCTCTGTGGCCCTTGTCCCTATCATACTCTCGAACAAAGTGTAGAGACCCAAGAAAAAAAAAAAAAAAAAAAAAAAAAAAAAGAGAGAGAGAGAGAGAGAGAGAGAGAGAGAGAGAAAGAGGGTACTTCCTCATCGAGATATCGGAGACAAGTTGGTTTATTCAGAAAAGGGTCCTTTCTTTGTGGATGAGCTCGAGATGGGAAGGAAGGAGTAATACACCTTGGTCGTGCATTTGTGTATGTGTGTGTGCATCTGGCTGTGCTACTGTAGTACACCATGCAGATCTCGAAATGTTTGTTAACAGTGTGGCAAAGAGTTTCGGCCAGAAGTCAGAGCAAGCGGCAGAGAGAGAGAGAGAGAGAGAGAGAGGAGGACAGATAGTAGGGTACCAGTGATAGTGAGAGAGAAGGATGGAGAAGGAGAAGAGCAGACCCGAGAGCAGCAACCTTGGCCCAGCAGACAAGGCGAGACTCTCTCTCTCTCTCTCTCTCTCTTTCTCTTGCTCAAAGGGCCGGTCTGCAGTGTCTGGAGAATGGGTGTGAGGGGGTGCCACAGGCCCAGGGTACGGCCCAACCCGGTCCTCAGTCCTCTGCCTCTGGCCAGGGAAGGGCAAGCCTCTGCCGCCCTGTCTTTTTAATCCTCTCTCTCTCTCCATCCTTCTTCTCTTCTCTTCTTTTCTCCTCATCCCTCCGCCTCCCCACTCACCTTCCCCTACAGCTATTCATCGCTCCACCGACCACTGCCAGCTCACGAGGCCACCCTTTCCTTGCCTCCACCTTGTTCCTCTTTCTCTTTTCTGTTCTCACTCTTGTTCATTTTCACAGAGCTGGTAGAAGTCTCTGGCAGCCACCTTTTGGTTCTGTTCTCTTCGTCGTCCCTTCGGTATGCTCTGGCCAAGGGATCCCGTTCTACTAACTCTTTGATCTTCACTCTCCATGTGGTGTTGGCCGCACTTTTTGGAGTTGGGAGGCTCCTTGGAGAAGCAGCAGACACCGCTGGGTTCAACTTGTTTGCCATTTTGTTCATCCGCACGGGGAGTGTGTTGAGGTCGAGACTCCCCCGAAAGCGACAGGAAAGTAAGTGCAACCTAGCTCGAGTGCTTTTGACTTTGTTTTTTCTCCTACCTTGCTCGACACCACACCTTTCTGCCTCACCTTTTTTTTCCATCCAGCTTCTCTCTTCCCACCGCACCTCAATCTGGCTTCACTCTTCGGCTCGACCTTTGCTCGACCCTTTCCTCGACTTCAAATTCTTTTTGACACGCTTGAACACCTCTGGCCATCCTCTGACCAAGGACTTTTCCCATCTCTTTTTTTTTTTTTTTTTTTTTTTTTTTTCGTCACTTCACTTTGCCTTCTGTACAATCCTCCTTGTCCTCTTCCTCTCGCTCTCCCTCCTCTCACTTTCTCCAGGTCGCGACTGTACGGGACCTGCTCGTTTCTGTTCATTCTCACTTGGGTTTCGGTTGAGCAGGTGCCCGTAGGTCATTCAGCAACACTTGAGGTACCCCGTAAAATGGTCGCTGTGGAGGTGAGTTATCAGTAGCCTCCTGTTAAGTCAGCAGCACCCTCATGCCGGTCTGGTGAGTTCCCAGTAGCTGGGCCAATGTTGCTTTCCTGTTTAACCACAGGAAGGTCTCATTAAAAGTGGAGGGCAGTACCGTTGGGTGCGAAGAGGAGTATTATGGGGATGTCTACGCGCCAGTTCTTTTCGTGTTGTTTTCCTTGCGAACGAGTAGCCACTGTTAAGAAGCTCGTATGTTGGCCACAGCGGTGCTTTGGTGGTGAACAGCTGAGGAAGCAACACTGGTTCCTTTCGTTCTATTTCTTTCTCCCCTTTGGGTTTGTGTTGTTTGGGATGGGGTGGGGTGGGAAGGGTGTGTGTGTGTGTGTGTGCGAGTACGGGTAGAGATGGATGAAAGGCGCAACTGGGTGTCCTTTCATCCATTTGTTCGTTTTCTCTCTTTTTCTTTCTTTTTTCTTCTCCTTTCCCTTTGTCTGCTATAGGTTCTAGGTAGTGACCATGTTCAGCAAAAAGACTTTGGAGCTCGGCAAACTGGTAAGTCTGTCTGAATGTCTTGCAAATCAAGCTGTATCGGATCTCAATCAAACCACTACAGTGTAACTTCGCGAACACTTCACAATCCAAGGCTCAGACCATCCACCATATTCCTTCTCTCTTCTCCCACCATTTTTTTTTATCTCCTCACTCGACCTTTTTTATCGGGCTTATCACACTCTCTTCGGTCTTCTCTAGCCTGAGCCAATGTTACCACTATACAGGAAGCCAGCGCATTGGGGAGGCTTTTTTTTTTTCTTTGGTGTGATTTTTTTTTACCTCCCCTTTCTCTAATGATGCAAGCTTGAAAGGCTGAAAAAAACCTGAGCCCTACTCTAGATGTAAATGTGTTCGCAAGAACCATTCATCAAGACCATAATGGTTGAGGAGCAGTTGGTGGATAGGTTAGCCTACGCACCCATGTCTGAAGGGAAAGGAAGGTGTTTTTGTTCTTCAGCATTTCTCTTCTGTATTTCTCTTTCTTCTTTTGTTGCGGCGACTTGAAGTAATCTCAACTAGGATATCCTCTCTGCATCTCCAAGTCAATAAACAAGCCTAGTTGTTATCTCATCATCGTGAAAAGTGAATTTGAATCCTACATTGACCATATCTTGGACAAGGACATTGTTTAAATGCCTCGGCCATGACACCACTTCTCGAGCCTATTTCAGGAACTTTGCGAAGGACTCTCTCAGACTAGCATCGTCTTCAGGGACAACTCTAGATCAATACACTTGTATCCGATCATCGACTACACAATCACTCTGCGAGACTGGATTCTTAACTACCGGCATTACGAGTAGAACCCGAATCGGAGAGAATGATAGACAAGCTAATAAGGCAATGAAAAGAAAGGAAAATGCTAAGTAAATCTTTTTAATGGATAAAGTCTATGATATATGAAAGAGATGCGATGGGATTACAAAAACTCATGTATACCTCATTGTCGCGACTGAATAAATTACACAACCAAAAAAAAGCCTCCCCTCTTGTTTGTACACAGTTAACAAAGACCCCTAAGCAGTCGGACTCCCTTAGTCATATTCGTTGAGCTTGATTAGTTGGTCTTCAATGTTTGACTTAAAAGACGATGCCTCTAGCCAATATCCATGACTCTTATTCAGCAGTCCATGCTAATGCTTTGCCTTACTCATGCTTCACTCGTCCCCTTTATTTCTGCCTTTCGATTTGTTTTCCTCTCACTTTGGTTTGCCATCAGTTCACCTGGAACCCTTCTCTGCTCATCAGAGAAGAGAAGAGTATCGCCAGGCTATGCAGGGTGTGCCTCGAGCAGGCTGCAAACCATGACACCCCGTTCTTGTTGGGTCTGCATCTTCTTCTTTACCCTCTAGAAGTGCCACCGCCAACATAGAACCCCCAAGGAGTCCGGAGTCTGTTGATGTGTCCTCGGCCTCCCTCAACCAAAGACACCTCGCCAGACCCCCTGTGTGGACCGTCGTATTGCCCAGGTGCGAGTCTGAAGACTCTAGACAAGAAGCACCCAGCACAAAGTAAAGTGACCTTCGTCTCTCTCCATCCAGTCCAACCTCCACGGCCACTTTCCACATCCGAACGGGAGCCCGAGCTCGCTTGGGGAGCTCAAGGGAGGCGGGTGTGGACGACACCATCGACACCGGCCCTACGAATACGCTGGTCCGACCCAGGGCATCGTATCGTCCGTTCAGAGTGTACTCACAGGTGTGGATGTTGTCCCATATGGATAGAGAGGAGGAAGCCGGGGGGAAAGAAAAATAAAGTGTAATCCACCGAGTGGAAACTGAAAGAGATTCCCAGGACAGTCGACACCCCCTGGGGTCGGTGTCCATGGGGGAAACACTGGCTGGTCATTCACACTCAGCTCTGACCACACACCATACCAGATAAGGGGAACAAAGAGAACAAGAGGGAGGAGTGGAGGAGAGTGGTGGCGAGACTTTAAAGGAATGAGAATAATAGTCGATGGCTCGCCGTCTGCAGCCGGGAATCACGCGACCATGAACGATGACGGAATATGTGAGCAAAAGGGGGAGAGGGACCTGTATCTCCTGGACCTGCATCTCCTCCAAATGTCCATGTCCATGCCCATGCTCATTCCTGGTCCTGGTCCCATGTCCATGTTTTTTTTTGTAGGGGTGAGGAGGAAGGAAGGGGGTCTGAAGAGAAGAGAGGAGAAGAGAGAAGTGAGAGGAGAGTTAAAAAAAAAAAAAAAAAAAAAAAAAAGACGCGCCAAGATAGTGGCAATCAGTCAAGTGACCTGCCTCGGTAGTTCGAGTCCAAAATCAGGCTAGGAAGAACTTATGCTGGATACGACACTCATATTGCCGCCACGAGGATCGCCTCGATGATTTTAGCGAAGTCCTGCTAGATAAGACTAAACTTGACTGATTTCTATTTGCATGAAAGCGACCGTAGAAGACTTCTGCTTCGCTCTTGAAAAAAAAAAAAAAAAAAAAAAAAAAAAATACGTCTCCTCACACCTTAGACACAACCGTTTTCAGTGGTCTAACAATTGTGATTAAAAAAATAAAAAGAGAAGAGGAGTAAAAGTTGAACTTCATTTGCGAGTTGACTATCGGGACTTGACAATTGAGGATGGATGTACTATGGAAAGACAATAGAGAGTGAGAGAGGTGATGGTGCAAAAAGGATAGTTTATAAAGGGCTGCGATAGCCCAAGGCACAAATCAAAGGCGACAAGAAGAGGAGAGAAAAAAAAAAAAAAAAAAAAAAAAAAAAAAAAAAAAGAAAGATAGAAAGAAACTTGGTAAACACGATATTTTTTTTGGTATTATATACAGAGTCTCTCGTGAAAGCTGCTGAACAAGCCTCTCGAGCAATAGATACACAGTTGAAAAAAAAAAAAAAAAAAAAGATTGAGCAACTCAGTGGTCGCTCTAATATTCATAATCCCAGGCAGATGAATCCTGATGACGACGCTGATGTTGTCGCTTTAAACGTTCGAGCTCGGCCTGTTGTTCAAATGCGATCAAGGCCGAGTAGTCTTTGACAGTAGCACGGCATTCCAGCGCCGACACGAGCTCATCCATGTCGTCTTGATTAATGAGTGAAGCCATGGCCACCTCCGGATCATTCTCCGTTGTATCTGGTCGATGAAGCATCGAGTTGTCCTGACCCGCAATATCCAAGGCGAGAGGACATTTAGAGCGTTCTTCTGCACTCAAGGATTCCCAGTAGATCATCTTGGCGATAAAGATGTCATTATTTCGCTGGGTCTGGGAGGCCAGCTCTTGGAAGGCTTCTCGTTTCAAAAGCTGTAGGTGTTCACGGTGCTGCAGTTGCAGCGAGTGAGTCTGTTGAGTATGATCGTCTTGATCACTGGTATCGGCTTCTCCCGAAGGGTCTGGTCTAATATCAGATCTGGGTCCCGTCAGAGTGTTCCTTGAGACCGCAGTCATTGAACACTCTGGCGATTTGCTGTCTCCGACGACAATTGTGTGCGAAGATGGTTGAGACCGATGCTGACACGGATCTGTCCCCACAGTCAAGGATGGTGTAGAGGGCAGAGATGAGAATGAAGGTGACGATAGAGATGAAGTCGTAGACAAGGACGGCGTGTGATCCATGTCACTATAGTGGTTCACATCCCCAGGCGGATGCTGGAAAGCTAGGCCCTGGAGACTTGCGTGGATAGGGCGAGGGACGTGTAACAACTTAGGGTTCCGGGCCAAGTGAGTAGTGGTGCGCTGTTTTCTAACATAGATTGGGTGTATCCGGAAGGGTTGCGAGACTCCTGAACCAGAACTCAGGATGCAATTGCTGTTGGTGGCGTTAACTGTCGAAGGGGTGGAGTGTGTCGACGAAGGTAGCCCCAGAGATGCTGTGGAAGAGGACGAAGACGAAGACTCAATGGAGCAGGGAGAGAGCTAAGCACAGACCGGAACAAATAGCATGCACAGCCAAGGGTTGACTGTCCGTTAGAGCACAAGAAAAAGGTAAAAGTAAAAAAGGAGACACGAGTGCCGTGCGTTGGTAGTCGAGATGCTTTAAGCGTTACCCTGTGGAAACAAATGTCGGATGGTTCATCACGGTTCAGCAAGAGAAATGAGGTTCCTGGGGGGTGATGTGCAGTGTAGAATGTGGTCGCGGCAGTTGCATGGCCACGAAGGCGAGACTGAGAACGAGCTATATGCTCCTTGAGTCGCTTGATACCGAGAGGCAATGATGAGGCCTTTTTATGTGGCGAGCGAAGCTTGCGTTGAGTAATGAGTGATGCTACTGGAGGAACTGACGAGGAAAGATGTCGTTTTTGATGACTTGGGTTGAAGCTTCTACCAGACCCAAAGATGCCCATAGCTGTGATGAAGTTTCTGCTGTCGAGAAGAATGATCTCTTTCTGCACTCGGCCAAATGTCTGTTCAGAAAGGGTGAATGTGTGTGTGTGTGTGTGTGTGTGTCTACAGTGTGATGCGGGGAAAGAGGAATGGACAGCTGGTGAAGAGTCAGCACCAGTTCTACACCACTGACATCCAGCCGTGTTAAGGGCTGGTTTGCAGTCTCGCCAAGGAGAGACCGATCCACGGTCTACCTGGATACCAGGGTGATTCATTGTTGGTATAGTATCCAAGTCATGATTTGACTCCAATCTGCTTTAGTCCAAACGTATGGTTTATGTAGAAGCTTCCAGTCCTTGGGTGTCTTCAACCAGAGTTCTTACCATTCCAGGACTTTGCATGCTAGGACTTCATCAACCAGAACAAAAGACAATGGACAGAGGAGAACAAACTCTCTACCACCTCAATGTATTCATTCACAAGGTGGAGGACCAAAGGAATTGCTCTAGCTGTATAATGAAAAGGTCTTTGTGGCTGCCAGAGCCTCATTGACGTCGCCGCTTTGCTTGGCCCACGGGAGCCAGATGCTTGAATCAAGCTGTCAACCAGAAAGTACAATGCACATCTTATTTATTCTATACTCGACTGAATTACACTCTTGTTGGCTCTGTGTGGTCTCTACGGGCTCCAGCATGCAATATTGGTCGCTTCTCCTTTCTATAAGCTTGTTCTCCAACAAATAGTAGCTCGAAGTCAAACACCTTTACTTTCCGAGTCTCTTGCGCAAAGCACGCGTTCTCTTACGCAACTTCTTGTACTTATGCTTCTTCATCTTGATCCTCCGCTTGCGCTGCACACTCGTCATATGCATCACATTGGTCTCCTCTAGCTGGTCAAGGATGCTGACGACCGGCTCCTTTTCGCCATCAATGGTCATCGCCTTCAATTTTTGTTCCCTGAGATAAGCAAGTGATGGCTTTGGTGCAGGTGGTGGTGTGAAAGGCTGAAGAGAAGAAAACTGGTTGGCAAGCTCATCCAAAGGCTCTATTACCATTAAGACAGGGAATGATGTTCCGAGTTGGCGTTAATACTCTAAAGATCTCTTGCAAAGTGAGGCGGCAAAACAAAACTTGGACATCATACTGTATCAGGAGCCATAGCATGTGTTGCTCACTTGCCTTCAGGGTCGAACATTGATGGCTGGTGCTTTGCGAACATAGGACCACTGTTGATTCCAAGCAGGGGGCGATGAAGAGCGAAAAAGGCACCATGTGCGAGCTCGATCCTGTCCATGGCGGGTCCAGTGACGATCGAGGTCAGGTCCTGGTTGTTGCTTGAGTAGCTAGCCTCATCGAGCTTCCATGAGGATGACGATTGGTAACGACGGGTTGCCCAAATAGCAGAAGAGCGGATGGCAAGGGGTGTCGACGACTTTGCCAAACTAGCAACTTTGGCAACGGAAGATCCCGAGGCGGATCGCCTCATGGTCGAAAAGCTGGCAAGCATTTCCTGAATTCGAATGGCTGCTGCTGTTCGTTAGTTATTCCAAAATGGAGAAGAGCTTATTCCTTGAAGCTCCGTTCGTCCCCGAGTTGACTTTGTGAACGACTAAAAAGGTCGAGAGGATGGAAGGGATGTGGCGATTTCGGGAATCCGCCTGTTTGTTGATCAGGTTCAACATCGCGCAAGGCGAAAAAAATACGTCACGTTTTTTTTTTTTTTTTTTTTGTGGCGTCCAAGACTTCTCAGTTACTTTCCCTTCTGGGGAAGTCGAATGTAATGAAGACAAGGAAGAAGACAAAGCGAAGTGAGCAACCTTAGTAGAGTCTATGTACCTGGTCTTCTCTTCATCTGTCCACTCGATGCTCTTAGATGATAGAACTATTCTCTGATTTGCCGCTCTCAGACAAAGGTGGACCACCTATTATGTTTATGGACAGCTTTAAATCTCGAAAAAAAAAAAAAAAAAAAAAAAAAAGGCCTTTACCTGCGTTAAACCGATGTGTAGCGGAAGATTTTCTTCTCGTGCCGCTTGTGTTTGACGAGTGCAGCGCACCGGCTGAGATAACCAAGAGCTGGAAGGCAAACCTGCTCATCTGAATAGCACCATGTTATCTTTTGTCGCCGGCGTTGCCTTTGTGGTCCCTCCGGAAGATCGTTTGCTCCCGCTACTGTAGCTTCTTGTATCCTCAAAGATAGCTCTCAGGAGCAAATAAGGCCATTTTTCCGAAAGGTCGGCACTTCCAGACGCTGTATTTGCCGGCACTGTCAAGATATCCATCGTCATTACTCTCTCCATGTCTAATCTTTTTTGACATCCAGGCGTGGATAGCATCTCAGTTCACATTTTCGACATTCTGGACTTTAAAGCTTTCATTTTGGGCACTATCTCTATTTTCCAGGACTCTTTCCGAGACCCCAATAGTAAATCCTCAAATTTGAGGGTCTGGTTATCAAGCACCAGAAAAATAGCATCACTTGTTGCCAACATTTCCTGGTGCCTCGCACAAGGAGACCAGTCTATTTCCAAAATATTCCTGAAGGATATAGAGGTGATGTCGATGACAAGTTTTTTTTTCACTTTGGCGAGGATAGAATTTCTTTCAGTTGGAGAGGACCAGTTCTCAGGAAACCAGCAGGAAGTGAAGAGGGTCGGTGGACAGACACAGACGAGGTGTGTGTGTGTGTGTGTATGTGTGTTGAATGTGCTGCTGGCTGGAGACAAAAAAAAAAGACGAAGCGAGAGTGATGTCGAGTCCTTGACATTGTTCAGTTCGCATCCTCATCCAGTATTCTCGAGACATCATCCTCTATCTTAACCATATCCATCTCATTTTTTCATTGTTGGTACTCGCCGTAGCTAACATCTGTCATCGTCCTGCTGTAAGTGTCTGTTTGTGGTCATGACCTAGGAGTGCACTAGACCGGTGTAGGGTCAAAGGGAGAGTGGAAGTGAGCGAGAGACAGAAGAGAGAAAGGGATAGCCAAAGTCTGCTTTCTGCATGGCTTTCCCGGCCTATGGATGACATGTTAACCTGAGATCATTGTCGAGATCAGCCCCTTGTTCATCCATAGAGTGGATCATCGGCATTTGACCCAAGCCCTGTAAGCATGGAGGATCTGCATCTTCATTGCGATGCCAGCGTCCCTCCACTTTGAACTTTGCTGACTCTGTCCTCCTCTCTCTCTCTTTTCCTCTCTCCTGTAGCTTCGGTGTGTGTCTTGTGCCGTCTGCCAGCTGTCTGCCCTTCAGCCAGTCTGCCTGCCTCACTCACTCACTCACTAACTTACTCTCTCCTCTCTCCTCTCTCACTCACACACTCTCTGTCATTGTGTCTTGTCTACTGCTCTCTTCGCTGGACTCTTCCGTCCACTGCACCACTCGCCGTACAAGCAGCGCACACAAGGGACAAAGGGAGCTCGCACAACGCACTCTTTCTTCCCGCAACACAAACAAGAAGACCCACAGTGAGGCTGCTCCCCAGGCGAACATCTCACTCTCACTCTTCTTTCGATTCATCACCAAGCATCTCATCCTAAGGACCTATTATCATCGCCACCACTGCCACCATCCTCATTCATCATCGGCGATCATCTGCTCTTTTCTATCGCTCTCTAGCTCACCCTTACTTAGTTGCAGGTGATACGCCTGCCCCTCCTTCCCTCACTGTCTCTTGATACAAGTCCCATCCCAAGCCGCCCCAGGCTTCCTTCGGAGCATCAAGGTATAAAGCGGAGCCGACGCAGTATACGTATCACCTCTATCTTGGCAGCAATTGTCAAAAAGGATCGACCCTTGTCACTAGTCAACTACTCGGAGCCAAGCAGAGACGCCTTCCGGAACTGTCTAGGAAGAAAGCGTCAGCCAAGAAGCAGCAATTGAGTGCAGGAGATATAGCGCCCCTTTGCAGCCACTCTTGCCTCAGCTTTATACTATCTGTATCATGACCAACCCGACCAAAAACTCGGCAGGGAGGAGACAGATCAACTGGGCCGAGTTCTATAAGAACGGCCCACCAAAGGAGATCATTGTTATAGACGACGACACACCTCCTCCGTCTTCGGTCTCCTCATCTTCTTCTTCAGCTTCTCTCCAGCATGTCCCAAATGGACACCACCCTGCGTCGCCCAGGTATGGCGATCATATCCATGGAATACCGCCTTCGATACCGACATCATCCTCTCATCCAGCCGCTAGCCATTATCAGTTTCCAGCGCAGACGCGCCTTTCGTCGTCTACCGGTATGGCTCCTGAACGGATTGCAAGGAGGGCAAACAAGCGATTGCCATCGACGGAACTTGCCCCACCACAGCCACCAACAGCAGTCAGCGGGAGCTTGAGTAATCAGCACTATGTCTTTCCAGGCCCACCGCAACATCCACCAACCTCATATCCTCCTTCAGTCAGTCATGGAAACTATGTCTCGGGAGGTCCTCATCAGGTTTTGTATACGCCCAGTCATGCCCCAGCGCCGCCTTCACATTATCCGGCTGTAGGTCTCGTCAACGGCGACAATGGCATGTCAGCACGGAAAAAAAGAAAGCCAAATGGAGATGTCAAGTACAATCAAGGAGTCACTCTGCGTGAAAATCAGGTTGGGCATTATCCTCCAGTAACCACCAATATTAGCAATGTTCCGCAACAGTCGCAACAACAACAGCCTGCAGCCAGCCGCGATGTAAGTTGCATGAATTCAGATTAGTGTGATTGAGCTTGAGGTACTTTTTTTTTTTTTTTTTTTTTTTTTCAACGGAAACTAAATGACATTGGCATGCTCATATCGTTTGGATGAATATTAGCCACAGCATGCTCCATGGGACGATAAAGAGGGTCACTATCAAGCCATCGCAGACTCCGACGTAACGCCAAGATGTAAGTCCCATTGGAAAAAAGAAAGAAAGAAAGGTGGTCCGAGCATAGAATGTCAGGATGTCAGCCCTTGCGTTACCAATATTGAAAGTGAGGCAGACTTTCTACGAACTTTTTTACTAACTCTTTGAAACCGCATATTTTTCCCGTAGATAAAATCATCCGCCTCTTGGGTCAAGGGACATTTGGAAAGGTGGTTGAATGCTATGATCGAGAATCAGGTCAACATTGCGCCATCAAGATCATTCGTGCTATTCCCAAGTATCGCGATGCAAGCAAAATTGAAATGAGAGTCCTGAATGCCTTGAAACGCAATGACCCTCACAACGTGTAGTAAGTCCTGAAAGGGGGTACCTATTTGTCTGCGCTGTCTGAAAAAGTTAGAGCCCTGATTAATCTCCTGGGAATGTGTTCTGTAATCACTTTTCTAGCAAATGTCTTCACATGAGGCATTACTTCGATTTCAAAAATCACATCTGTATGGTGTTCGATCTCTTGGGACAGTCTATATATGACTGGCTCAAAGACAACTCGTTCTGTCCATTCCCACCAAATCAAATCCAATATTTTGCCCGCCAACTGCTAACAAGCGTTTCATGTAAGAGAAAGTATTCCAGAGTGAAATCGCTGGCGAATCGGACTGCAACGAGAAGACTCACCTATGTTTGCACTTGGCTTCTTTTTCTACCTGACACTCTGGACACAACAATCAAATTTAGTCTTGCACCGGCTGGGACTAATTCACACAGATCTCAAGCCAGAAAATATTCTCTTGGCCAATGGCGCTTATCAACAAGTCCCATACAAGGTACCGCACGGCAACTCAAAGGCAATTGTTCACAACTTGATCAACTATTTCAGTGTCGCATATTTTTCAACGAGATGGCTAGCATCCTAACATAATCGCCTCTGCAACTTGACTTTGTTTCGAATTACTAGAAATCCCCAACCAAGATGAGGCGAATTCTTTTGGATCCAGAGATCCGGCTAATCGATTTCGGAAGTGCAACATTTCAAAACGAACACCACTCGTCAGTTGTCAGCACGCGGCATTACCGGGCACCAGAGATCATTCTTGGTAAGGATATCGTGTCATTTGTGATGCCCCTATTTTTTTTTAAGCACTGGATGTTCAGGGCTGTATATAGATAGGCTCCTAACAACCCCTTCTTTTAATTTTCTCCGCAATGTCAATAGGTCTCGGATGGTCTTTTCCTTGCGATATCTGGTCAATTGGCTGCATTCTGGTGGAGTTCCTGACGGGCGAAGCCCTTTTCCAGACGCATGACAATCTAGAACATTTGGCAATGATGCAGGCTGTGCTCGGGCACATCCCCGACAAACTCATTCGAGCTGCACAGTATGTGTAAAAGCAGTCGCTCTAATCTGTTTGCTCAGTTGTAGACACAAAGATTTCCTTATGTGGTGGTCGCAACTGTAGGATTACTGACAATGGCATTTTATGACTACCCAACTTTACCACGATTCTAGCAAAAGCTCCCAAAAATACTTTGTTCATGGGCGGTTGGATTATCCAAACAATGAGACAAAGAGTAACAGCAAGAAATATGTGCGAGCCCTGCGACCTCTACGTGTAAGCTTCTTTGTCTGTTCATTCGAACGTGATTCCTCAAGCTGGGGCTTCCTTCTCTCCCCTTTTCCCGCTCATTTTTGTCAATAATAACACGCAATTCACCTGCTTCTGATAATAGGACTATGTGGTACCAACAGGGAATAGGTCTGAAAATCTTGAATTTGCAGCAGATTTTATGGATTTGCTGAGCCGACTCTTGACATACGACCCTGCAGAACGGATAACAGCAGCCCAGGCGCTTCGTCATCCTTACTTCAGCTATATGCTTGATGACAATGGTCAAATCCTGGGATACTCCAAGCCCTCAACCAAGTCTACTTCATCGCCCTCATCTATACCGATCAACCCGCCATCTTCATTGTCATCAGTCACTGGAGGTCCAGGAATGATGCCACCATCGTTACCACCACCAACAGCGCCGTCATCGTCGTCCGTTGCAGTCAGTTACAAATAGGAGTTCTTACAGTTTCACCCATACATCTGCTTGATCCAAAATGCCAGAAAACAAAGACCAATAAGACCGGCATTTTAGGAAGGAGCAGTACCATCCTTTTCTACAATCGGACTCTGAGAAAATCAAAAAAACAAAAAACAAAAAAGAGAGAGAGAAAAGAAAGAAAGAAGAAAAAAAAAAAACCAAAAGAAACTCAAGGCTCGGTTCTCTAGCTCAACAACATTACTGATCAACAATGGCTTCACAGAGGGAGATCTCCTCTCCAACTTCGCCTCTCTCATACCAGCATTTCTCTCTCTTTTTTTTTTTTTTTCTTCAAAATCTCCTCCTCTCCTCCTCCTCCTCCTCCCCTCCCTTCCAACCCTTTCATCAACATATGCTCCTATCACAGGTTTCTTTATTCCGCTTTCATCACTGCAACCGTTGATATGTGTCCAACTTGCCAACCATCCACGAGAGCATCATACCAATGGAGGAGCATCGCCTTTCACTGCACTTCATCCTGGAGGCTCCTTGTCTCTCCTTCCTACTTTTTTTTTCTTTCTTTCCCCTCCACCCTCCCCTAATCCAACTATCCTTTTCCATGTTTAGTGTCGTTCTCATATCTATCTTCTGCTTCTGACGAATAGAGAATCAAACAGCAGCAGCAACCACAACAACAGAAAAACAAAAAAAAAAAAAAAAAAAAGAAAGTCCCTTCTGTACTTTTACATTCGAACCACCCCAATTTTTTTATCTGCATTCAAAAAAGTCGAATATAGCCAATATTCAACCCAGGAGGGAATACGTGGTCTTTTATCGACTTGGTAGAAAGTTTTTTTTTTTTTTTTTTTTTTCCTCCCTAAATCCTACAAGACATGTAAAAGAAATCGTGTAGAGCATGAGAGTTTTGCTTTTTTTAAACCATTTTGATTCTGGTAGGGATTCTCCGTTTTATTCTTGTTGCCGCAATTCACGACCCCACCTTTTTATTTTATTTTATTTTATTTTTTGCTTTTCCCCCCCCCACTTTTCCCCTTCTTTCCCTAGCTCATGGTCAACTTCAAGCAATCTTTATTGTCCGCAAATTTCTTGGCTATAGAATGATAGGCTATCTTCCTTCGCTATTTTCAATGAACTGACTTCTTGGATGGGGGAAGGAAGGAAGGGAGAGAAGGGAAGGGAAGGGAGAGAGAAGGGGGAATGATATCTACAACTCGCTCAAGCTCTTTTGCAGTACTTCAACCTTGCTTTGCAATTCTTGTCTTCTAGTCGTTTTTGCGGGTGGTTCAATGAGTCGACTCGAGATTGCGCTGTCTTCAACTGCTATGAGCTTGTCAAAATAACGGTTGATTCTCTTGATCATTTGTCGTTCGATTGTCTGCAAGAGCACCACATCCACAATTCGTTTCCTGGCCACCTTGGAATAGGCAATCAGCTGCTCTTCCAGATCTCGAATGGCCAAGTTCTCATTGTAATTGACCTTGTCCAAATTATCGACATCTCCGATCGAGGTGAGCTTCTGCAAAACGTCCTGAGGTGAAACACTGCTATAGCCCTGGAATTGATTCATCGTCTCCTTAATCTGGTCTTCAGCCTTTTTTTTCCTACGGGAGAGGATCGTGTCGTAGTAATACTTGTTCATGGTGAAAGGCGAACCCTCGTCTTCAAAAATATCCTGGACCGTCTCGTTCATGAGGAGTACTTGACCCTTGTAAAACTGGTCAAACTGAGAAAGAAGTAGATCATTGAGGAGAGGGTCGGTGGTGGTGACAATCAACTGACTGATGGCCCTGTGCATGAAATCATGGATGTTGCCAATGTGCTCTCTCGTTATAAGCTTCCACTGGCTCAAGGTCTCGCTGTATATCTGAGTGAAGGTGTTGAAGGAAATGAACCCAGGTAGCTCATTTCCCTTGTACCGAAGGACCAAATCTCTGATCTTGTCCTCGGCTAGGATATGTTGGTCCATGCTCATGGAGCTATTGTAGTTTTCATAAAGCTTTTGGAGGTGTGCGCGGATAAAGAAATGACTAGGCTCGTTCTTGGTAGGTTCAGTGTCCTTGCCATCTTGTCCAGGTTCGTCGTTGTTGGCTGTTGTCTCAGCGACCGACTTTCGACTATTGACATGCTCAAAAGTGTACTGGCCATCCAAGAGTGCTGTCAATGTGATCCGGAGCTTCATAATATGTTCTATGTAGCGGATTTTGGCCGATCCAAGACTTGTCACAGGAAGTCCCATGTCTTGGATATCCTTTTCACAGCCGGTGATTAGATGGAGAATGTCTCTTCTCAAAAGGGGTAGTTCCTTCCTGATATGCGAATAAAGGAGTTCACCAAGAAACTGCTTCACATTCACGCGACCCTTGCGACTCTCAGGGACTTGACTCCATTCTGGCGAGGACTTGAAGAACTCGTCTTCCTTCTGCCTGGCTTCGTCCCAAGCCATGTCAATATCCTTATAGCTTGAATTCCTCATTACAAGGTAACCAAGCTTCATAAACTTTCTTCTGTTCATCAGGATATCGATCAAAGAAGGGAGGAGATCAGCCTCAACTGTATCGGGCTTGGTGACAATGGGGACGGTGCGTTCAAGATGGGGATCATATCTTTCGGCTTCACCAAGCACAAAGATGTTGTTCAGGTCGACATTGGCTGGAACCACGGCCAGGATGATAGTACGACTGTCCTTAATATACTTGGTGTTGATGTCGTGGATGGTCTTGACAATAATCTTGTCCTGGCCGTCGACAGTGGTGTTGATATATCCTGGCAAATCGATGACCGTCAACGGGGCCAGGGTTGGACCGGAGATAGTGATCTCTAGAACCTTCTCGCTGATTGCGATATCGGAGCACAGAATCTCATTCGCATCTGTAACGATCTTGTGGATATTCCAATTTGCATTTTGGAGTGCTCGATATTCCTCATTGAATTTCTCTTCGCCCTCAATACGAGCCTCCATCTCGATTCGAGAACTTTGACGGAGATTCACCTGGGTCGCGAATCTTGTGCAGGTGTCCTTGTTGCGAGGAAAGGAGAGCTGGGTGATGGCCTCTAGGACGCTTGACTTTCCACTGGACTGATCGCCCAGGATGGCAATTTGAGGGATGGTCAGGAGCTTACTAAGGCCATAGCCGCGGATCTTGTTGATCTTGTCGATCAAGCCCTGATAGCCCTCGTTATCCAGTGCGTTATATGCTGAGTAGAGTGGGGTGTGCATTTTGAGTGAAGGGAAAATGTGGGGCTCCTTTACAAGCGTCAAGCTGCCTCTTTTATAACCGATAGCTTTTGAGTCTCTAACTCGACTCTGCACTCTTTCAGGGGTGGGTCTTTTTTTTTTTTTTTTTTTTTTTTGGCATATGAGAGAGAGAAGGCTGCCATTGGCTTTTCATGCCCACTACCCATGATAAGTCTTCTGAGGACGGATATTTTCTTCAATAGTCGCCGACTCGCATGAGTCAAGTAAGAGCTTTGCGATGCTCCGAAAACCCTTCATATCCAAAAATGGTAAATCGATCCCTCGCCCTCCAGCCCCTTAGCCCTCTTCCCTTGACATTTGTGACACCCAAGGTGCATTGCCTTCCTCACATCGACTCGTCCCCCACAGACTCCCTTTTTGTGACTGTGATGACATCTTCGGATACATGTGTTAATGCTTCCTGCACTCTTTGAGTGTAAGTGTGCATTTTTCCCAGGGCACCTGTGTATCCCCCTCCCCCCTTTCCATTTTTAAACAAAGGGTGCAAAAGGCCACTAGTAGACTCTTTCTGCAACCTTGGAGAACCACTCGCTGAAAAGACAAATCCGACAATTTACGCGAGACTGATATCCACCTGAACAATGTTGACTTTCATCTTCCAGTAGAGGAGTCAAGTCTACCTGGATAATAGCCATATTTAATTTGCTTGTTCCGAGTTAACCAATCACTCTTTTTTTTTTCTTTGTAGTGCTATCTCTGAAATATAGAATAACTAAAGCTCGTGCAGGCTCTTTTGCAAGATGTCGACCTTGCTCTGAAGTCCTTGACGTCGTGAAGTCTTTGTAGGAAGTTCTATCAGTCGACTCGAGATAGCGCTATCGTCTACGGCAATCAACTTTTCAAAATAACGGTTGATACGCTTGATCATCTGACGTTCGATTGTCTGCAGGAGCACAACGTCTACGATCCGCTTCCTGGCCACTTTGCAGTACGCGACCAAACGGTCCTCCAGTTCCTGAACTGCAAGAGTCTGGTTGTAGCTCGCGTCGTTCAACTGTTCCACTTCACCAAAGGAATTAAGCTGACTCTGGATATCGTCAGAGTTATAGCCGTTTTGTTGGAATTTGTTCATAGTTTCTTTGATCTGCGCTTCGACTCTTTCTTTCCTGCGGGAGAGGATCGTGTCGTAGTAGTAATCGTTCAACGTGAACGGCGTACTCTCATCTTTAAATATATCTTGTATTGTCTCGTTCATGAGAGTCACCTGGCCCCTGTAGAATTGATCAAACTCGGAGAGAAGAAGGTCGTTCAGGAGTGGATCGGAGGTGGTGGCAATCAGTTTACTAATGGCTTTGTATAGGTAGCTGTGGATGTTGCTAATGTGCTCTCCTGTTATGTTTCTCCACTGAGACAGGCTCTCGGTGTAGATCTGAGTGAATGTGTTGAAGGAAACGAATCCAGGCAACTCGTTTCCTTTGTATCGAACAACCAACTCCTTGATCTTGCCCTCGGTTGAGATGTGATGGTCCTTGTCCATCGAATTGTTGTAACTGTCGTACATTATTTGGAGCTGCGAACGGATAAAGTCGCTGTCTTTGTCAGACTCGGAGTCTTTGGTATCGCTTCGAGCAGATTCGCTGTTGCTGGCCTTCTCATCGCCGGGCAGTGGCTGGCCGTTGAAATAACCAAACGGGTACTGGCCATCTAAGAACATTGTCAGTGTGCTCTGCAGCTTCATGATGTGTTCAATGTATCGGATCTTGGCAGATCCGAGACTTGTGACGGGAAGACCCATTTCCTCGATATCCCTTTCACAGCTGCCGATGAGATTGAGGATATCTCTCTTCAAGTGCGGAAGCTCCTTTCTAATGTGAGTGTATAGGAGTTCACCCAGAAAGTGCTTCACACTCACTCGGCCCTTGCGACTATTAGAGACTTTACTCCATTCAGGTGAGGAGTTGAAAAAATCTTCCTCCTTTTGCCTTGCCTCGTCCCAAGCCAAATCGATGTCCTTGTAACTTGAGTTTCTCATTACAAGATACCCAAGACTCATAAACTTGCGTCTGTTTAACAAGATGTCAATCAAGGAGGGGAGGAGGTCGGCTTCGACCGTGTCGGGTTTGGTGACGATTGGGACTGTACGCTCAAAACGGGGATCGTACTTTTCGGCCTCACCAAGCACAAAGATGTTGTTCAGGTCGACATTTGCTGGTACCACGGCCAGGATGATAGTACGACTATCCTTGATATACCTTGTATTGATATCGTGGATGATACCGACGATGCTCTTGTCTTGACCGTCGACAGTGGTATTAATATACCCTGGTAAATCGATGACTGTCAACGGTGCCAGGGTTGGGCCAGAAATCGTGATCTCCAGCACCTTCTCACTGATGGCGATGTTGGAGCAAAGGATATTGTTTGCGTCTGAAACGATCTTATGGATGTTCCAGTTGGCGTTCTGGAGCGCACGGTAGTCCTCATTGAACCTTTCTTCGCCTTCAATATGGGCCTCCATCTCGACTCGACTGCTTTGACGGAGGTTGACTTGAGTGGCAAAGCGGGTACAGGTGTCCTTGTTTCGTGGGAAAGAAAGCTGTGTGATTGCCTCCAGGACGCTGGACTTTCCACTCGATTGGTCGCCAAGAATGGCGATCTGGGGGATGGTAAGGATCTTGTTGAGGCCATAACCGCGGATTTTGTTGATCTTGTCGATCAACGCCTGGTAGTTCTCGTTGTCAAGTGTATTGTGGGCGGAGTAAAGATGCATTTTGTGAGTAAAAGTGATGTGTGATGTTTCCAGACATCGCCAAGAGGCCCATTTTATAGATGATCTCGCTTGAACTTCCAGCACATCTCTCCCAGCTGTGACGAAGTGGTGAAAAAGCGCGATATCGATAGTAATATCAATTGAGAGGTAGGAAGGTTCTAAGTGGCGCCAAGCATTTCATACCCATAGTGTGTGATCAAATGACACACAGCTAGTTTTTTGGGCAGTTCTTCAGCTACAGCATCGCACTTTTCCACACGTCGACCTTGCTTTAACTCTGGATCCGCACTGATATGGAATCATGAAATATAAGCTAGTGAGACTTGCCAAGTTTTAGTTTAGCCCAACAAACAAAAGTTCGTAGCATGGCACTATCCTAAAACTCGGTAGCGAGCACCACGAAGGTGTGCCTCAATATCAGGTTAAGAAGGCAGCCTACGGGAGCAATTTGAACGGCATTGACTGGACTAAAGAGATCCTGCCTACAATTTTTGCGCGTGGATTTGTGGCTTGCTTGTGAACTTTTGCTTGACCTCGCTCTCTGACTACTGGACAAAGCTGCATTTATCCCTTTCCCAATAGGGCAAATCTCTTTGACGAATGGAAAGGTTGAACCAAAAGACTACTTGAGAACTTCTTGATTCTAATCTCTGTTGGAGGGCACTGTTCTTGATAGGTCATGCCCATGTTGAGCACTGTTTCGCCGGTTAAGGCTTGGTTGCTTTCAACTCTATAGTACATGTTGAACAGCCCAATGAGATGTCAGCTCTATTTCTAAAGTCACTTTTATTGCCTTTTTATCCAAAGTTTCTTTCTCCTTCCCTCCTCCCTCTCCCTCTCCCTCTCCCTCCCTCTCCCTCTTCCTTCTTCTCCCTTCCTCTCTCTCTTTCGAAACGCAAGCATTAGAGTTCATAAAAGCTCTTCCACAAAACCTCGACCTTGTCCTGAAGCATCTGGCGTTGTGCCGTGGTTGAATGATGTTCGATTAGGCGGCTTGAGATAGCGCTGTCTTCCACCTCATGCAGCCTGTCAAAGTACTGGCTAATCCTCTTGACTAAATAGCGCTCAACTGTTTGCATGAGCACAACATCCACAATCCGTTTCCTAGCTACATTGCAGTACGCAAGTAAATGCTCCTCAAGATCCTTGATCGCGAGGTCCTCGTTGTAGTTGACATCATCCAGCTTGCTTACATCCCCAAAGGAACTGAGTTGACGCTCAACATCGTTTGGAGAAAAGCTGAAGCCTTGGAGTCCTGCTGTTGCTTTTTTGATCTGACTCACAGTCTTTGATTTTCTGCGGGAGAGGATCGTTTCATAGTAATACTCGTTCAGTGTAAATGGGGCACCCTCGTCCTCGAAAATATCTTGAATGACTCCTTCGATCGAGACTTGTTGGCTTTTGTAGAACTGATCAAACTCTGAAAGAAGAAGGTCACTGATAAGAGGATCCGAGTTGTCGGCAATGACCTTGGAAAGGACCTTGTGCAGATGGAATTGAATGCCTCCAATATGAGCTCTGGTGACGGATTTCCATTGGATCAGGGTCTCGGTGTAGATTTGAGTGAATGTACTGAATGAGATGAATCCTGGAAGCTCGTTTCCTTTGTATCGAAGTACCAGCTTCTTGATTTTGTTCGTGGATAGTATGTAATGCTGATTGTCCATCGAGTTCTTGTAGTTTTCATATAGCTTCTGGAGCCATGAGCGGATGAAAATTTGACCTGTCCTGTCGATAATGAACTTTGGATCGATCTCGTCATAGTAATAAGGATTCTCATCCTCGTCTTCCACCTCGTTTTCATATCCATCATCAGATCCATCATCGATATGACTGTCGATGTCCTCGGTAGTATACTGGCCGCTCAGAAGAGATGTCAATGAGATGCGTAGTTTCGTGATGTGATTAGTGTACCGGTTTTTGGCCAATCCGAGACTTGTCACAGGAGTACCTAGTTCTTGGATCTCCTTTCGCAGCCGTCAATGAGGTCGCGGATGTCTCTCTTCAAGTGCGGTAGCTCCTTCTTGATATGAGTGTATAGGAGGTCGCCTAGAAAGTTCTTGACACTCACTCGTCCTTTGCGATTCCCTGGAACTTGATCCCATAGAGGTGAAGACTTGAAGAACTCGTCCTCTTTCTGCTTCGCCTCCTCCCATCCAATATCAATATCCTTGAAACTTGAATTCCTCATCACTAGGTACCCATGCTTCATACTCTTCCGCCTGTTCGTCAAGATGTCAATCGATGATAGTGCGACTGTCCTTGATGTACCTGGTGTTGATCTCACGAATGGTCTTGACAATGCTCCTATCCTGGCCATCGACCGTGGTGTTGATGAATCCAGGCAGATCGATGACTGTCAGAGGTGCCAGGGCTGGACCAGAGATGGTGATCTCGAGGACTTTATCGCTAATAGCAATGTCAGAACAAAGGATCTCGTTTGCTTCACTGACAATCTTGTGGATATTCCAGTTGGCATTCTGAATGGCCTTGTAGCGGTTGTTGAAGTCTTCCTTGCCATCAATGTATGCCATCATCTCGATTCGGTTGCTTTGACGGAGGTTGACCTGAGTGGCAAAGCGAGTACAAGTATCATTGTCTCGAGGAAAGGAGAGCTGAGTGATGGCTTCCAGGACACTTGACTTTCCACTAGACTGATCTCCCAGGATGGCAATTTGAGGGATGGTCAGGATCTTGCTGAGGCCATAGCCACGGATCTTGTTGATCTTGTCGATCAAGGCTTGGTATTCGGTTTTTTTCAAGCATTGAAACTAAGCGTAAAGACTAGGGAGAGGGGCTGTTGTGCTCTAGAATGATGCTGTGGAGTGGGCAGAGAAGTGCGGACTGGCAGACTCATCCTTTAAATAAACTGCGTTAGCAAAAACCAGAAAGCCGTGATAGCCTCTAACTCGACTGACAAAAAAAAAAAGCTTGATTAAAGATAGCCCAAATTGGAGAATAGTGGTCTCTGCTTTTGATTCTCTTAAAAAGGCTATAACGAGGAAGACTCTATTCCTTCTGCTTCATCGAGCGCACCGAAGAACGATTGTGGATTTTTCAGACTGCGAACTACACATCGGCGTTCCGTATTTCATGGCGCGTTTCCTAAACCGTGATCTAGAGGATAGGATACGTGTGATTATCAACAACTTTCTATTGTGCTTTCAGAAATTTTTGACTTCAGATTGAGAGGTCAATTCGCTCAATAACTTATAACAGACTATCGCTCGAAATTCTCTCTTTTTTGATGTTACTGGTCAGTCTTTCTCCGCCCATCTCCGCCGGACATGAGTCCATTTGTGGCTTGAATTGGAGGCTTGGCCCACCAATGTCCGGACACCTCACATTGGCTCTAATGTCCCTGAAATGCACCCAAGTGCCAGCATCAGCTTCGCCCATTTCCTTTTTTCCTCTCAATGTCGGTGCAAGCAGAGTCCTCTACGGCTCCGAAGAAGCGTGCCCGAGCGCCCCCCTCTCAGACTTCAGTTACAGACCTTTTCCAGCAGAAAAAAGCCCCCAGGCGCAAACGACGTGAGCAAAATGGAGAGGGGGAGAATAAGAGATCAATCAATCTCTTCTCTGCCTCCTGATGAGTTAGCTCAGGCGCGGAAGGACTCTGCAAATACTGTCCTCACCGCGATTTTTGGAAGACAACCAGGCGTCCGGCACAATAAAAGAACTACAAAGTGCACCTCAGGAGATGGAAGGTACTTTTACTGAACAGTTGATGATTGTGTTCTGTTTCCCTTGACTTTAACACTCATTGCTTTTTATCGGCATGGACATAGATATTTTGTGAAGGAAAGTATGATGGCGACTGCACTGTTGATGCTGCACGAATGCTAGAGTACTTCAATTCCGTTGTTTTTCAGCACATAGTGACCAGGCATGTATATTCAGGAGAGTACCATGGCGCAGTTGGCTTAGATGCTACATCTACTCAGGATGATCAGGATCGGATCGAGGAAAACCATGATCAGGAAGAGGAGGAGGAAGACCTAGGAAAACTGGATGACTCGGATGAAGAGCTGGAGGAGCCCCAGGAAGATCGACATCGATGGTCACTTGACCCTCCTTCTGGAGTAAATATATCAGACTGGCATACTCGGCTTGCCTTGGATGATGGGGAGCTTTTTTAACAGCAACAATTTCCACTGACGATCAGCCTAAACCTAAGGAGGTGCATGTCAGAAAACCCCCCAAGGCAAAAGCAAAAGGTCAGCATCATCAGAAGCCTTGCTGAGAAGGAGCAAGGTAATATACTCCCAACATAATTGCTTAAATGTCCGTGTACAAAGTGTGGCGCTAACATGATTTGGTTGAATTTAGTTTTTCAAAGCGCCCCTGTCGACAAGGATGGTGCTCGTACAATTGCTGTCCCTCTGAGTCCAGGATCAGTGGAAAATGCCAGAAAGGCTATCGCATATTTGTGGAGACATCAAGCAGCACGGACAGCGTCTTGCCCAAGTATCGCACCTGACCCCAACAAAGACGTTCCTCTGAGAGAAGCCATAAGAAAGTACGGGGAGTCTGTCGTCTATGATAGAATGACTACAGGCTCTACGAATCGGACGGCATCATGTACCACCCGCGATCCATACAAGGAAAAACAATTCCTGCGGATGCTGTCATTTGCATGGCGGATGGTTACACCTCGACAAGTCAAAGGCAGGCGTGGATACAACAACAAAAGGCGTTTTCAGTTTACTCGAGAGCGACTGTGTTTGCTTGCTCGCCATCACATGCTGCTGAGAGACGAAGACATTAGGAACCTGAATCTGTCCAACTGCTTCAACGTCCAGACCAGACACCCTGCCCCTGGATCAACATTAGCATCGGGCATCGTCTTTTGTATCAACCGTGGAAAAACAAACAAGAAGGGCGTTGAATTGTACGCAACGGCATATCGGCACAAGAACTTTCTCCGATGTACTGTTGGAGGATTCGCTTTTATATGTTGGAGCGCTTTCAGGTAACTAGTCTAGTATTACAATAACAACAACAAAAAAAAAAAAAAAAAAATTTACCAAGTTTTTTTTTGCCCATCATTACTCCCAATACTAGGTTGAAAAGGAGCCTATCCCAAACTTCTCATGTCCTGACAATTGGTACAAGATCAAGGTCTTGACTATCGGAGGTACACCAGAAGAGAGAACGCGTCGGCGAGAGACTGCTCTAAGCGGTGAGACACAAATGGATGCTACAGCAGCTGTTATGCACTCGTGTGAAGTCTATTCCTCGAAACTGACACATTCAGGCCGCCATGCTGGATGTACTGAGGCATATGAGCGCGGACTACCCATGGAGGATATTCGTCATCTTGGCCGGTGGGTAATGGGTCAAATGGAGAATTTCTATGCACCAAAGAATCCCACAAGAGGAGCCTTTTGCATGGCGCACTTTGGGCCTAACGAGCCATACGTTCTGGAGCGCGATTTGGTAACGCCCCCACTGGATCTTCAGCGTTTGGTTTTCCCATGGATCGAGTCGAATTTTGACTCTGACATGCCAGAGAAGGCTCAGTCCTGGCGTGACCAATGTGAAAAAGGAGATGCTCGGCGCAGACCCAAATGTCGCATCGAGCGAGGACATATTTTGGAGTGAGCCGGAAAAATCGACAGCGACAAAGAGACTTGCCCGTGCGTTCTCTACAGATGCTCTGATCACACGGATTGGCTTCCTTAAGCTCTTGGTCCGACTAAGGCGGGTAATTCTCCAGGACGCTGCTCTCTTTCTGAAGCCCTGTGCTGATGGTCGATCTCTGACAAACAAGCTCCTTCAAGCAATGCCAGACATCTTTAACAGTTCGCTGTTTCGGGAATTTCAGTACGATCTGTTTCAAGCAATTACTGCACACCAAAGTCGAGCTTGTGCCATCAGCGCCAATGTTACTGTCAATGCCCGTACTATCATAGACGCGATTAATGTTTTGTCTGGGCAGCAGAGTCTTGTTTCAAAACGGACAGATGCCACGGATCATGATGTGAAAGGACTATCAAGAGTTGTTCAAAGTGAGATGGTGGAGATGAGGCGCGCACTACAGGAGGTGAGCCAAAAGATGGAAGCAATTTTTCAGAGGCAGTCATCCTCCAATGTGGCGCCCCCCACTTGCCCAGTCAGGAGTCAACTTCACAGCGACTTCAGGAGCAGTTTCATCTAATCCAGCAGCAGCAGTTCCAATTGTTCCAGCAACAGCAATTTCAACTGCTCCAGCAACAGCAGCGATTTTCCCCATTCCAAAATCAACAACAGCTACGGCAGCAACAGCGACAAAGAAGACTTGCGAGCTGAGTCAGTCTCATCGGATTATGTTATGCTTGCCGATAAAGGTCTAACTGTTCGAAAGGCGTGGGACGAGTTCCATGGTCCTGTTACAGAGGCAAGACAGCTCGACAAAGCATGGCCACACACAGAGGCGCGTCGGAGGCTTTTTAGGCGCAGAAAACAATTCATCCAGCTTGTGGAAGGTATCGCAACAAAAAAAAGAGTCAAGACCGGCTGATGATGTGATTAATGACCTGTCCGACACTTACAAAGACCGGACGATTAACTCGATCTTGCAAGAGCTCCTTGAAAAGCATTAGAAAGACTAGACTAGTCATAAGTATTAACAAGCATTTATTAGTTGGTAAAGAGGTTGTTTTGAGAATGGGAGAGAGAGACCTATTAAGGCAGATATGGTCTTGGCCTCTTGATGTCTGGCGAGATGCTTCGATGCTTGGGGTTAAGGGAGCAGCTGTATTCGGGGGCAATGGAACGGTGAGCCTCACTCTTCATCTGTGACCAAAGCCATACCATTTTCCTGAATATTGATTTGATATCTTCCTCGTCACACTTGTTGTAGTTGACTTTGTCTGGAAGTACACTCGCCCTATAATCCATTCTCCCATTGGTATGTAATCTGCACTCAAGAAAAGCCCACGTTTCAGAATCCGTGACAATCCCAAAGGTCTTCAGAGGCTCTTTTTCCTCTCCACCATCAACATCATCCATTTCGCGCCTGCGCTTCCTAGATTTCATAGTCGTCTCTAGCTGAAGAATATTCTGAGCATATCCTTGATTGAAATTCTCTTTTTTGACCTCTGTCACGCCCAAAGTGAGATATTTATCTTTCCTTGAAATCACAGAAAAGTCGGCCGATCCTTTTCCTCGCGATCCGGTGAGATTTTGCTGAGATGCAAGATAAAGATCTTTTTTGAATATGTATGTTGCTGCTGCCAAAAACAAAAAGACCATGAGCGACTTAGTAGCCTCATTTGCGCTACTTAGTTTCAAAACCTCCTTCTTCATCATAACGTCCTTGATAAGATCATCCAAAATTATTGTTTGAGACGGGTTCAGCTGAGCTTGTTGTATATCGTCAAATGGGGGGAGGACATCAAGGTCGGGATCGGCTGCCGTTGAGAAGCCAAACGATCTGCAGACGTCTTTGAAAGACCATTTGGCAAAACTCTTTGGTGCTATCTCTAAACCAATAGAGATTTCGGTATTTTTTAACCGTATGGCATCTCGAAGTGACTTTTGTACGTCCTTGTCGCTGCCTAGGGGTGTTGGGGCTGTTGACCTGGATTCCTTGTTTTTTAATACTATTCTCAAGTCGGCTTGTTTGTAATCAGAACAAAAACTCCAGTTTTGAAAGATGATCGACCACAAGTCATCCAGAGTCGCAGTATTCTCGTTGACTACCCAGGGGATCCTGATCTCCTCGGCCACAAATCCTCCATCGGGTGCGATGACCACTTCAAAGTCTATAAAAAAAAACCAGAAAATGATTAGGGAAGCATTGTGCGGTGGATGTGTGCGAAACTGGCGCTCTAGTCATGTATCAGTGACAGGTCCTTCAGCAATGGTTTACACCTAGAAACAAAAAAGAATCATTACCTTTCGGTTGCGAAGGCGGTTCAACGACGATGTGGATTGTCTCGTCGGACAGCTCTCCTGTAAAGACCTTGAAAAGTCGTGCTGTCGGAATATTGAGTTTCTGCTTCTCATCCTGACTGTCAAGAAAAGACAGGGTGCTCATCCTCTTCTGTGACTGGTATGGAGACACACCACACCAGAGGATGAGATCCTTGGCATCAATTCCATTGAAGGTGTCAGGATTCTCGGCCTTGATGAGCTTCTTGAGGTAATCCACAGTCTTTGTTGGCTCGATTTCAACTGAGAAGGCCCGGGATGCTGTCTCTCCATCAACGAGACAGAACAGCGTCAATTTGCTGGTGATCATGGTGGGATGTTGCAGAAGGGGTGCAAGCGCGAGATGAGGGAGTGTGGTATAAAAGTAAAGAGGCGTGGGTTGGGAAAGTGCGAAAGGTCAATCAGATGGAGACAAAATGGTCATGGGGGAGAGATGGATTTGTCACGCCTTTTCCCGCCAGACAAACGGTACCCGAATTCGTGGCTTGAGTATCAAATTTCGGGAGGCTCAGAGAAGATTATGTATTCAAATGGAGAATTGGGTTGGGTTTTTTGGCGGACATGCGGACATGACTCGGACACAGAGAGAGGACATGGGAGGGCCATGTCCGAACCTTGTCAAACTTTAAATACATAATCTATTGAACATGCGTGCTATCAGCTCCTCTAAAGCATTTGTTTGCAGTCAGTGGTCACCTTTTTTGACACCCTCTAAAACTAAAGTGCTGGTCTCAAGACATGGGTTGTGCATCTCTTCCTCTTCCCCTCTAGCATGAACCGTGCCAGTAAAACGATCCGTCGCAGTTCGGGCACTTCCGTGTCATCATGGATATCACCACCCAGTGCGAGTTGCTGGTCTAGCCTGCCACACAGTTCCACGGTTGGGATGTCGAGTCGGGTGGCATTCCATTCGAATCGGTGGCGAATTGTCTCTAGTACCTCCATTGAAAAACCCTCGAGTTCCTCTGTCGTGACAAGAATGAAACTCATAGCCCTCCATAATAAAGCGATCAAGTTTTTTGTTTCTGTTTTTATTTAGTAAAGCCAATGAGCAAACAAGATCGTGTTGCATTGTCAGTATCCAACTTGAAATCCTCGATGGCTTTTAGAACTGAAACTGGCAAGCTCGGAAAAAAAAACAGTGTTGGTGTTGGGGTCGCTATTTTCATGTGTTCAATAGACTCTACTTGACACATTTTTTTCTCACGGAGTCCTCGTATGACCATGATCGTTTTAAGTTAGCCGATTCTTTTCCTAGATACTCGCGCGTGTCATCCTATTTCAATGGAAAAAATATATGTTACAATCGTGCGGTAGAAAGAAGTGTGTGTTGCATCTTGCCGCTTCAATTACCTTTAGAACAGCCAGAGTTGACATGGTGGTCAGGAATGCTGGGATCTGGTCCGTCGTGGTTGGAATGGTGAATGGACCCACTTCTTCAAGCAAGTATATTCCTCGAACTTTGACGGTCAAATGATAAAGGGTTCCAGTTGAATAAATTATTTGTAGAATCGACGCTTTCACATGGGTCCTGTCTTGCTCAAGAAACGCCTTGCCAAACCTAATCAGGCGAAATAGATCCCAGTTGTTCTTGTTCGAGTTTCCCATCTGTGCCAACCCTGTTACTTCTCCAAAAAACACTTCTTGTCCACGAATCTTGACAACTATGTCTGGGTGATCCGGCTTGATATCGAGCTGCTTCTGAAGCTTGGAGGCGGTGTTAGGACTATTTAGAGAAAAATGAGCATGAACAGCCGATCGTGCGTGAAGTCCAACCAATCAATTATACTTTTGGAATGCCGCTTACAAATCCACTGTGACTCGGTCATCATCGTATCTCATTCCCTGTAGTATTGGAGCGACATAGTTCGTCACAAAGGTACCTTCTGATATAGATCTGTCCTGCTTTTGCGGTAACAGATCAAGCCTAGATAAGGATAGCCCAAAAAGTAATATTAATTCATAATTCGGCGAAAGATTTGGTTGATTATCATTTTACACAAATGATTCAGCACATAGTAATAGACCTACAGATTATTGAACATAAGCATATCTTTGCGCGCCAAGTCCTTCAAAGCCTCGCTTGCGGCATCTCTATTACCATTTCTTCGCAGCTAATAGAATATGAGTGTAATTTAGGCAGGACAGAGCAAACTACATAATCGTAGCCTTTCGGTTTAACATACCCTCACCGCTTTAAGCACCGCTGATTCGTCCAAAATCACATCAGGGAGTGTCTTGCGCTCAACCAAGTTCTCAAGCAAAGCTTGTCCAAACGTTTTGATCATGGTAGGTGTCGGCAAGCTTGGACAAAAAACGCCAAGGAGGGACCTATCGATAGCGGATGGGAATATGAGTAAAACTTCAATTAAATAATATCATCAATATCACCAATGTAAATGAAGTGTAACGACTACATATACTTACATCGCATCGGCAATTTCGGTCATTCTGAGGCTGCCCTGTTCATTTTTGGATAAGCAATGTTCCTGGTAGTCTAAAAACAAGCAGGCAACGCATGTCTCATCACAAACCCACTATAACAATATGAAAAATGTAAGCAATATGTGGCGTGAATCGTTTCAAATTGGCATACAAAACGAAACGAAACACATACGTCTTTGCATGAAGGGTGGGGAACCCGCTCAAAGTCTCCAATGTCCGTAGGTAGTGTCGTGATGTCATCTGTTGAAAGTGAATCCGAGGAGGTGGTGGGTTGGGTTGATGACGGAACCGGTAAGGCAGTAGGCACGGCTGGCAGAGTAGTATATGAGCCTGACATGACAGAAGACGACGAAAATGGCGAGCCAAATGGGGTAGAAGACGAAATAGATGAAGACAAAGATGACGTCTGGTCCACTAGAATCCAGATGAATAATATGTGTAAGTATAATATTAAGTAGACACTTCATTACATTCTCCAAAGGCTCCACAGCTACTGGACGATATTTTACCTTGTGATGAGTTCAAATCACTACTCCCCTCTAAGCAAATAATGATGGCAATGAGAATGGTATAATTAGACAGTTCCGGGAAGAGTCTGACTGCTGCAAGAAAAGCAGATCAACTCATACCATAAGAAGCTTCGGCGTCCTGAAGTCCGGCATTTTGAATTGCGATGGCGGCTTTCTTTCTGGTCATCCTTGCATTGTGTTTTACGGCATGATTGGCCCAAAAGGTCTCTTCGTAATGTTCTTGGAAATGTATGTACGCAGCCCGAATGGCTTCTTGGCGTTTCTGTGGAATCTGGGTAGACTTAATGATCTCTTCAAACGCCTTGGTGGATGCATCTCGATTCAGGAGACCAAAGTGACGGACAAATTCTGGTAGATAGACATGCTCTTTTCCATTCCACTGCGAAGCCCAATCCAAAAACGTCCGCAGCATGTTGACTTAATCTAAGCACAAACTAGAGACAGATCAGTTTCATATATAAAATCTTTTTGAGATGCAGCCAGGAATCCAAGTGTGAAATCAAAGGAGAAACCACATGGCGCCCAAGAGAGCACATGCCATGAAAAGCCTCTAGATTGACCACCACTGTCGTAACCACTTCTCGCCCGGCAAACCACGAGAGCATGTCTCGTTAAATCTGCTAGAGCTAAAGAAGCAGGTTACATCTGACAAGATGTTTTTCACATTTCCAATACAACATCAAAGGAGAAACCACACGGCGCCCAAGAGAGCACATGCCATGAAAAGCCTCTAGATTGACCACCACTGTCGTAACCACTTCTCGCCCGGCAAACCACGAGAGCATGTCTCGTTAAATCTGCTAGAGCTAAAGAAGCAGGTTACATCTGACAAGATGTTGTTGCATTTATTTTCATTATGTCAAATACATCATCCAATGTACGTAACTTAGCTTAGCAAATGAGTGAGATTAGCTTGTATGGAAGAAGGAAGGAGGGCGGATGACGAGAAGTGGATTGCTAAAAAAATAAGAGGAGCGTCATCAGCAAAGCATGGATAAAAACTTCTGGGGCCCATGCACCAACTCTCAGACTTCCAAATCAAACCATAGTCTTCCAACAAGAATGCATGGTTGTAAGGGCTCATCCAAGGTGGCTGTCGAAAGACCCAAGGTCATGCAGAATACGTCCAAAGGACAATCTTACATTGATTAGGTGACGGATGACGAGAGAAAGGCGATGATAAGTTTGGACTGGAGGGATGATGGGGAGATGATTTTGAAGCAGCACAGTTCTCTGGATAGGAGGGCTTATATGGCGCAAGCCACCTTGTGACGTTGCCGAATTTCTAATTTTCCGCAGTTGCTGCATCGTCTTCTCGTATCGCCAACAACCTTGTCACTCCCTCTGCCATGCCATCAGTCGGTGTCTTGCGCTTTCTTCCAGCGTGTCTCTTTGAAATGTCACCCTCCTCCACTCCCACGCTCTTTTTTGATCCCACTTTTCATTTGTCTTTTACTCTCTATCTCTTTTTGCCGCCATTTCCACATTTGCATCGTCTTTGCCACCGTTCTTTGTAATCCAACTTTCCTCTTCTCTTTCATCCCTCGCTTTCTCTACATTTCACTGATGCTCCACAACGCCATGACCGACAAACACTTGACCTTGTTCTGCTTGGTTGATGGGGAGGCAAACGCGTTCTCCATCAAGGTTCATTTTACTGACACAATTGATGATGTCAAGAACGTAATCAAGCCAAGAAAACTCCTGAGGTTGACGACATTGCAGCTGACAAGCTCTCTGGCGCGTCTCTGTGCCTGTCCCACGCAAGAAGGAGTCTAGAGAGCTCTAGCTTGCAGAGGTCGCGTCAAAGGAAGAACTAGATGAGACAGACGACATTTCTGATGTCTTTCCAGAGACACCTCCTAAAAAGACAATCCATATCATTATCCAGCGGCCTCCTCCCCCAAGGTAATGAGACGCGTTTTGCTGATTGATCTTGTCTGCATGAGCTTTTTCAACAGACTAACCCTATTCTTTTTCATTTCTAGTCCACGCGCCTGCGCCTTCTCGCTCATTGACTCCACTTCCTGGATACCACTCGGATAGCTCTCGTCCCAGCTCGTCACTGTCTGGTATGAGTTTATTCGTGTTCTCCTGTCTCTGTTCTTTTTTTTTTTTTTTTTTTGGTGGTGGTTCTAGCTCATAACTCTTTTTTATACAACTAGATGACCTCCATGCCGATATTAAAACAATCACGGAAAAGTTCTTTGCACCAGGACCAGACATCGCCAAGTTTCTCAACGCGTTTGTGAAAGGCGATGGGGCGCTACCTATTACTTCAGGACCCATTCGTGGTTTACCAAGAGCATGACGTCGTGGATTCGGAAAACCACCAGAAACGCGACCGAGTCTACTGTTCATGGATCTCCCTGACCCAACTATACCCGACACGATCTCAAGGAATCTTACAGTCGGATCCATTCTTAAGCTCGTTAAAGAGAACAATCGATACAATATACCCGTCTTTGGCGTCTCTGGTAAGTTGGCCTCAACAACCCACAGTTTGTGGATATCAGTCATCATCTTGGCTACATATTCTGAAAACAATTATATCTGTTTGTACTGACATAGGCTGTGGCAAGACCCGCGCTGTGGTCGAGCTTCTCTCTCAGCACTGGGGATTCTATTTCAATGCTGCTGATGATGACTGGGGCTCAGGGGATATGATGACTCTTCACAACACCGTCCGCAAGCGCTTGAAGGACCTCCAGGACTCTTCTACGGTCGTGGATTTCGAAGCCAACAGCCACTTTGTACGGAAGATCACACTCTTGCTGTTCCTCTCTCGGCTTCTTGTCTTCGAGTACTGCCTGAATGTCCCCGAGAGTACCAAGACGTTTACCAGTCCACGTTGGGCTCTGCTTCAGGTGTGTCCACATGTTCTGTTTGAGGACATTTTCAACACTCTGTTCCGCAAACTCCGCAGACTCGTGGATTAATGCGAGCTCCCGCTCTCAGACTACGTCGGCGATGTCTTTGAGAGTACGAAGACACGCCTTGTCAACTGCGGATGTCAACCAATGATCAAGGACAATACTCGACTGCTCATCATTAACGACGAGGCACAGATCCTGGGCGATAGTTTCAACGACCTCTTCAGGTCAGGATCAGGCTTTGTGAACCCTGCTCGACCATTGCTCTCACTTATCCTCCATGCGTTCCGGGATATTGGTCAGCACCAGCTCACTCTGGTTAAGTGTGGCACAGGGCTTAGCATCAACACACTCTTCTGGGTCCAGAGCTCTGGTTCTGGTTTGAAGGATAGTTCCACCCCCCTTTTTTTTTAATATCTAGAATTTCCCGGCTGGTCTGGGAAAATCTCGATCAAAGTCTATATTTCTCGGGTGCAGACGTGTCTAGAAGACGAGCAGAACAAGCTGGCTCTGGATGAGCAACTTCCACTGGAGGCAGTCGACATGCTGTACGAAAAGTTTGTGGGCCGCTATCGTCCGGCTATAGCAACAATTGGTATGTTAACTTGAATTGACCATGAAGAGAAGGAGCAATGAATATGATCTCATGTCCAGTATGCTCAACACCTGTAGCCTTATTGTCTTTCTGTCTAAAGTGAGAATTGTGGAGTGCAATAGTCCGGGGACATGGAAGAGAACCATCGAGGATGCTGAGGGTAAGTTGGTATCTTGGGCAAATCAACACATCAAAGGCTATATTTGCTACGAGATCAGACGCCTTCACGACAAACACAGCCAATGCAAACATCGACTTGCGGATTCTATCGAGAGCATGCTTGGTCTCCTAATGTACCAGAGATGCATGTTTGGGAGTCACGACCTTGTCCTCAAGGAGGTAGATCCTCAGTTGGTGGAGCATGCGTTTGGTCGGATCAAAATCATCTCGGGTAAGCCTACTACCGTTTTGGATGAGCCCTTCGTTTCCAAGGCTGTGGAGAACTATTTCATGGCAACAGATCCCTATTTCAAGAAGGAGGTCCGGAAACGCATGGTGAAAGCGACAGCCTCTGATCAAGGATGTGTGTTTGAGAGGTTCATGATGAATGTTTTTAGTGAGACATTCAACAAACAACCTCTATCGGATTGGCCACATGAACCCCCTATCGCTGACATGTGTCCAGCTCTCGTCGGCAAGGTGGAGATTGTTGGCTGGAGGGAGCCTGGACTCGAGCAAGGCACGACTCACGCGACAATATCAATAGAAGATTTCATGGACGCTCATGTCAACCACTAGTCAACTCGCAACAACATGCCCGTCGCCCTATTTTTCTTCCACAGGTCCAAGCCGTCGGGACCAGACTTGGTTTTCTTTATTTTGATCGATGGTGCTCGGTTAGTACCTGTTTTTGTACAGATGAAGCTGCATCAAGGGTCTTCCAACTTTCCGGAGGATTGGAATGAGGCACTCAGCACAGTCTCGTCATCCAAAATCGAGGCGAACGTGAAGACTTTCCGCCAGTTCTGCCCTGACAATATCAACATCAGCATGATTGTTGCATACCCAACCAAGTGGAGTGACAAGCTCCTGGCACCTTCAGAACTCCCAAAGGATCCCAGTGGTGTTCAACAGGTCATAATCAACATAGGTGATAACAATTTCGGCAACATATTCCCTCAAGAGCACACGGATTTTATTGATCGACTCAAGAATGCGCGAAAGCGTTCTGCCGACGATGAGGATAGTAACGATGAGGATTATTCCAAAAAGCGGAGGAGCTAGTCTACTACTGCACCCTCTTCAGCCTCGTTGACCACTCCTTTTATTTTTTCCTCGAACAGCCATCAAATGCTTTTTCCCTTTTGTTGTCATACCCTGCGTTCGCAATCATTCCTTCAATTCTTCTGCCCCGATAGCACTTTGCATCTTTTAGCATTGGATATCTTTTTGTTAGATATCGAGGAATTCACCTCGTCCTTAGCAATCTTTTCAAATTCCTAAAGATGTTATTATTGTATGCGATGCGAGACGAATGAGACCGAATAAGTGTTCTTTTTTTTTTTTTTTTTTTTTTTTTTCTTTGCTCGGATAATTACTCAGACTCGATACTGCAACAGGAGGGGGGCGATGTGTTAGAACAACGTGAGAGGATAGAGAATACAAGGGAGAGCAGCGACAGGGTGGAGGGTGTTAGTACAGCATCAGTACAGTGTTGAAACAGTTATTAGAATAATAATAACATTAATAATTGCAGTACCTGCGAGTATAGACAGATTATATTGTTCTAACCTAACATTCATCAGTTTGATCTAACAAAATACTTACCATGCGCCGATTTCCCTATTTCTATCACTGTATCCTGCGTCTCAGATGCAAGTTCCAACACGGTGCGCCTTGAGTTGACTTTCGAACGTTTTGAATTGAGCTCCACACGGGCCAAGTCGAGTTTTAATGAGTATTTCTCCCAAAAATCATCTGCATAGCGAGTCTTGAACTTTTTGAATTCATATTCAAAAACTTGCGGTGTTTCTGAGGAATTCTCGGTGATTGTAGAAAGGTTTCAAACGACTCGGTAGCAGATTCTCACTGGGTGTGACCAAAGTGCGTTACGAAATTGGTGAAGTAAACATGCTCCTTGCCCTTATTCTCGAGAGCCCAGTTCAAATACACACTAGCCATTTGACAAAGGTCCTTGAGGGCAAAATGTTAGAATAGGGTCATATGAGACGCGAATACGTAACAATCGTCCTCATCCATAATTATCAATCAGAGGAGCCACATGGCACCCATTAGAGCACATGCCATGAAGAGCTCCAAAGATGGCCATCATTGCCACGGCCACCCCCCGGTCAGCAAACCAGAAGTCCGAAAGGACTCGTTAAATCTGCCAGAGCTAAAGAGGTGTTCCGCTAATGACAAAATGTTTCTGCAGTTGTAGGGAAAGGCTATTGATTTCATACTTGTGAATTGGCTCGGAGAATGAGAAAGAGAGAGAGCAAGGGAAAGCAAAGCGAGGGCTACGATGAGAACAATGAGAACGATGAATCAAGTGAAAAATAAGGAGTGGAACCAAACCAACCAGCCTATTTCGTCTGTTGCAAGTACTTTCCTAGGGTGGAAACAAGCCTCTCTTCCCCCTCTCTATCCCAATTTGGCTACGTCTCTTGGCCAAGGTATTTCGACTTGAATTGCGCGAGAAATCCGGATGTAAAAAAAAAAAAACGCGCCCCGCAGGGAAAGCTGACGAGTAATGATGCATGCCACACACATGCTCATGCTCATGCTCACGCTCATGCTCGTCCTCATGCTCTCACACTCGGTCTTTATTGAATTGTAGCCTCATGGCACGCATTCTGGACGCTGAGACACAAAGCACGCGTCCCTCACATCCAGGGGCAGGCACGCCTTTTTTTCTTTTTTTTTTTTTTTTTTTTTTTTTTGTAGTGGTTCTAACATCACATTTTTCCCTCTTATCCAACTAGGCGACCTCGATTGTCTGCAGGAGCACAACATCTACGATCCGCTTCCTGGCCACTTTGCAGTACGCGACCAAACGATCCTCCAGTTCCTGAACTGCAAGAGTCTGGTTGTAGCTCGCGTCGTTCAACTGTTCCACTTCACCAAAGGAATTAAGCTGACTCTGGATATCGTCAGAGTTATAGCCGTTTTGTTGGAATTTGTTCATAGTTTCTTTGATCTGCCCTTCGACTCTTTCTTTCCTGTGGGAGAGGATCGTGTCGTAGTAGTAATCGTTCAACGTGAACGGCGTACTCTCATCTTTAAATATATCTTGTATTGTCTCGTTCATGAGAGCCACCTGGCCCCTGTAGAATTGATCAAACTCGGAGAGAAGAAGGTCGTTCAGGAGTGGATCGGAGGTGGTGGCAATCAGTTTACTAATGGCTTTGTATAGGTAGCTGTGGATGTTGCCAATGTGCTCTCCTGTTATGTTTCTCCACTGAGACAGGCTCTCGGTGTAGATCTGAGTGAATGTGTTGAAGGAAACGAATCCAGGCAACTCGTTTCCTTTGTATCGAACAACCAACTCCTTGATCTTGCCCTCGGTTGAGATGTGATGGTCCTTGTCCATCGAATTGTTGTAATTGTCGTACATTATTTGGAGCTGCGAACGGATAAAGTCGCTGTCTTTGTCAGACTCGGAGTCTTTGGTATCGCTTCGAGCAGATTCGCTGTTGCTGGCCTTCTCATCGCCGGGCAGTGGCTGGCCGTTGAAATAACCAAACGGGTACTGGCCATCTAAGAACATTGTCAGTGTGCTCTGCAGCTTCATGATGTGTTCAATGTATCGGATCTTGGCAGATCCGAGACTTGTGACGGGAAGACCCATTTCCTCGATATCCTTTTCACAGCTGCTGATGAGATTGAGGATGTCTCTCTTCAAGTGCGGAAGCTCCTTTCTAATGTGAGTGTATAGGATTTCACCCAGAAAGTGCTTCACACTCACTCGGCCCTTGCGACTATTAGAGACTTTACTCCATTCAGGTGAGGAGTTGAAAAAATCTTCCTCCTTTTGCCTTGCCTCGTCCCAAGCCAAATCGATGTCCTTGTAACTTGAGTTTCTCATTACAAGATACCCAAGACTCATAAACTTGCGTCTGTTTAACAAGATGTCAATCAAGGAGGGGAGGAGGTCGGCTTCGACCGTGTCGGGCTTGGCGACGATTGGGACTGTGCGTTCAAAACGGGGATATCGATAGTAATATCAACTGAGAGGTAGGAAGGTTCTAAGTGGCGCCAAGCATTTCATACCCATAGTGTGTGATCAAATGACACACAGCTAGTTTTTTGGGCAGTTCTTCAGCTACAGCATCGCACTTTTCCACACGTCGACCCTTTTTAACTCTGGATCCGCACTGATATGGAATCATGAAATATAAGCTAGTGAGACTTGCCAAGTTTTAGTTTAGCCCAACAAACAAAAGTTCGTAGCATGGCACTATCCTAAAACTCGGTAGCGAGCACCACGAAGGTGTGCCTCAATATCAGGTTAAGAAGGCAGCCTACGGGAGCAATTTGAACGGCATTGACTGGACTAAAGAGATCCTGCCTACAATTTTTGCGCGTGGATTTGTGGCTTGCTTGTGAACTTTTGCTTGACCTCGCTCTCTGACTACTGGACAAAGCTGCATTTATCCCTTTCCCAATAGGGCAAATCTCTTTGACGAATGGAAAGGTTGAACCAAAAGACTACTTGAGAACTTCTTGATTCTAATCTCTGTTGGAGGGCACTGTTCTTGATAGGTCATGCCCATGTTGAGCACTGTTTCGCCGGTTAAGGCTTGGTTGCTTTCAACTCTATAGTACATGTTGAACAGCCCAATGAGATGTCAGCTCTATTTCTAAAGTCACTTTTATTGCCTTTTTATCCAAAGTTTCTTTCTCCTTCCCTCCTCCCTCTCCCTCTCCCTCCCTCTCCCTCTTCCTTCTTCTCCCTTCCTCTCTCTCTTTCGAAACGCAGGCATTAGAGTTCATAAAAGCTCTTCCACAAAACCTCGACCTTGTCCTGAAGCATCTGGCGTTGTGCCGTGGTTGAATGATGTTCGATTAGGCGACTTGAGATAGCGCTATCTTCCACCTCATGCAGCCTGTCAAAGTACTGGCTAATCCTCTTGACTAAATAGCGCTCAACTGTTTGCATGAGCACAACATCCACAATCCGTTTCCTAGCTACATTGCAGTACGCAAGTAAATGCTCCTCAAGATCCTTGATCGCGAGGTCCTCGTTGTAGTTGACATCATCCAGCTTGCTTACATCCCCAAAGGAACTGAGTTGACGCTCAACATCGTTTGGAGAAAAGCTGAAGCCTTGGAGTCCTGCTGTTGCTTTTTGATCTGACTCACAGTCTTTGATTTTCTGCGGGAGAGGATCGTTTCATAGTAATACTCGTTCAGTGTAAATGGGGCACCCTCGTCCTCGAAAATATCTTGAATGACTCCTTCGATCGAGACTTGTTGGCTTTTGTAGAACTGATCAAACTCTGAAAGAAGAAGGTCACTGATAAGAGGATCCGAGTTGTCGGCAATGACCTTGGAAAGGACCTTGTGCAGATGGAATTGAATGCCTCCAATATGAGCTCTGGTGACGGATTTCCATTGGATCAGGGTCTCGGTGTAGATCTGAGTGAATGTACTGAATGAGATGAATCCTGGAAGCTCGTTTCCTTTGTATCGAAGTACCAGCTTCCTGATTTTGTTCGTGGATAGTATGTAATGCTGATTGTCCATCGAGTTCTTGTAGTTTTCATATAGCTTCTGGAGCCATGAGCGGATGAAAATTTGACCTGTCCTGTCGATAATGGACTTTGGATCGATCTCGTCATAGTAATAAGGGTTTTCATCCTCGTCCTCCACCTTGTTTTCATATCCATCATCAGATCCATCATCGATATGACTGTCGATGTCCTCGGTAGTATACTGGCCGCTCAGAAGAGATGTCAATGAGATGCGTAGTTTCGTGATGTGACTAGTGTACCGGTTTTTGGCCAATCCGAGACTTGTCACAGGAGTACCTAGTTCTTGGATCTCCTTTTCGCAGCCGTCAATGAGGTCGCGGATGTCCCTCTTCAAGTGTGGTAGCTCCTTCTTGATGTGAGTGTATAGGAGGTCGCCTAGAAAGTTCTTGACACTCACTCGTCCTTTGCGGTTCGCTGGAACTTGATCCCATAGAGGTGAAGACTTGAAGAACTCGTCCTCCTTCTGCTTCGCCTCCTCCCATCCAATATCAATATCCTTGAAACTCGAGTTCCTCATCACTAGGTACCCATGCTTCATACTCTTCCGCCTGTTCGTCAAGATGTCAATCAAGGAAGGAAGGAGATCGGATTCGACAGTGTCTGGTTTGGTGACGATTGGCACGGTACGCTCGAATCTTGGATCATATGTCTCAGCTTCACCAAGTACAAAAATGTTGTTGAGGTCAACATTGGCGGGAACCACGGCAAGGATGATGGTGCGACTATCCTTGATGTATCTCGTATTGATCTCACGAATGGTCTTGACAATGCTCCTATCCTGACCGTCAACTGTGGTGTTGATGAATCCAGGTAGATCGATAACTGTCAGAGGTGCCAGGGCCGGACCAGAGATGGTGATCTCAAGGACTTTATCGCTAATAGCAATGTCGGAACAAAGGATCTCGTTTGCTTCACTGACAATCTTGTGGATATTCCAGTTGGCATTCTGAATGGCCTTGTAGCGGTTGTTGAAGTCTTCCTTGCCATCAATGTATGCCATCATTTCGATTCGGTTACTTTGACGGAGGTTGACCTGAGTGGCAAAGCGAGTACAAGTGTCCTTGTCTCGAGGAAAGGAGAGCTGAGTGATGGCTTCCAGGACACTTGACTTTCCACTAGACTGATCTCCCAGGATGGCAATTTGAGGGATGGTCAGGATCTTGCTGAGGCCATAGCCACGGATCTTGTTGATCTTGTCGATCAATCCCTGGTAGTTTGTATTGTCGAGAGTGTTGTAAGTAGCATACTGAGATGAGTGCATTGTGTGCGGGTGAGCGGGAGTGTGTGCGTGTGCGTGTGAATATGACATGGTGGCTCAATCAACGGGCGCCGAGCGAGCCATTTTATAGCCGGTTATACATGAGTCTGCTCCTTTCCGCAAACGGCGTTGATTTTTTTTTTCTAAGATTGATAACACCTCTGCGCCGCCCGCCCCCCCACTCTCCGCTTGTCCACCTGCAGAGGAAACCGCTTCTCAGCATGCTTAGCATACAAGGGAACTGTCATGATGGCACGAAGGCGTCGGTGCATCTATAAGGTCAACACAAGGAGTTCATGCCTGAAGTACCTGGGTTATTGGATAGCAGGTTGAGATGGATTCAGGCTCTCATTCTTCGTAATTCTGAGGGACGTCTAAAGTTTACCAGCTGGAAGTTTGTGCCACTTTGTCCTTCGTCCCCCCTCGCCCCTGTTGTATCTTCGAAATCACATTTGTCATACTATCATTGCAGTGCTTTCTCCGATCGGCTCCTTAACCATTTGGTCTACCTTGCCGTTATGACAGAACACACTCAGGGATTGTGTTGCTCAAACCAAATGTTGGCCCCACATCCACACTGTTCATTAATACATTCACCAACCATGAAGAACATTTCTCTGGAGTAAATACCTTCTTTGACAGGAACTGCAAAAAAAAAAAAAACCAGCAACAGCTTTTTGGCAACTTTGATTGTAATTTTAAGGTTTAGCAGTCCACCTGGAGCTGGAGGGTTTCCATACCCCTATTGAAACGGAAAGGCTGGCTGGTCTTGATTTAAAAAAGAAAAAGAAGAAAAAGAAAACCAAAGTCTATCGGGAAAAAGCTGGTCCACCTCAAATGGTTTCTTTACTATTTGTTTTCGTTCCTCCATATGCAGAATCTAGATTCTGTCCAAACTTTGGATGAATGGTCCTTCTAAAGCGCCATTACTCCCCTACATGAGCTATCAAAATATCTCTTTTTGGTGATTTTGACTTTCTTCAACAGAAAGACAAATCTAGAGCTCATGGAAACTCCTCTTCAATATATTCACCTTGCTCTGGAGCATCTGGCGCTGCGTCGTTGTTGATTGATGCTCGATTAGACGACTTGAGATGGCACTATCATCCACCGCAATCAGCCTGTCAAAATACTGGTTAATCCTCTTGACCAAATAACGTTCGATGGTCTGCAAAAGCACCATATCCACAATCCGTTTCCTGGCCACTTTGCAGTACGCGCGCAGTTGCTCCTCAAGATCCTTAATCGCGAGACCCTCGTTGTAATTGATATCACTCAACTTCTCCACCTCACCAAAGGAATTAAGTTGAGCCTGGAGATCTGTAGCAACAAATCGTCCGCCTCCCTGGAGTCCACTCACTGCCTTTCTGATCTGTTCTTCGACCTTTGATTTTCTGCGAGCAAGAATTGTGTCATAAAAGTACTTGTTCATCGTAAACGGAGTACCCTCGTCCTCGAAAATATCTTGAATGGTTCCATCGATCGAGACTACTTGACTTTTGTAGAACTGATCAAATTCTGAAAGAAGAAGGTCACTGAGAAGGGGATCCGAATCGTCAGCAATGACCTTGGAAAGGACTCTATGTAGGTGGAAGTGAATGGCGCCAATATGGTCTCGGGTGATGGATTTCCATTGGACCAGGGTCTCGGTGTAGATCTGAGTGAATGTACTGAATGAGATGAATCCTGGAAGCTCGTTTCCTTTGTATCGAAGTACCAGCTTCCTGATTTTATTCGTAGCGAGGATGTGCTTATCCTTGTCCATAGAGTTGTTGTAGCTTTCATATAGTTTCTGGAGCCATGAGCGGACGAAAATTTGACCTGTCCTGTCGATAATGGACTTTGGATCGTTAATATCTTCCGAACTGTCGGCCCTGTTATTGAAATAAGGTCCCTCATCCTCATCGTCGGATTCCTCTTCGTTGTCAGATTCATCATGATCAGATTCATCATCGATATGACTGTTGATGTTCTCGAAGGTGTACTGACCACTCAGAAGAGATGTCAATGAGGCCCGAAGCTTGGTAATGTGATCAATGTAGCGGATTTTGGCTGACCCTAGACTTGTCACAGGCAGACCTAGTCCTTGAATCTCCTTTTCACAGCCGTCAATGAGATTGAGGATGTCCCTCTTCAAGTGTGGTAGCTCCTTCTTGATATGAGTGTATAGGAGGTCGCCTAGAAAGTTCTTGACACTCACTCGTCCTTTGCGGTTCGCTGGAACTTGATCCCATAGAGGTGAAGACTTGAAGAACTCGTCCTCCTTCTGCTTCGCCTCCTCCCATCCAATATCAATATCCTTGAAACTCGAGTTCCTCATCACTAGGTACCCATGCTTCATACTCTTCCGCCTGTTCATCAAGATGTCGATCAAGGAAGGAAGGAGATCGGATTCGACAGTGTCTGGTTTTGTCACGATTGGCACGGTACGCTCGAATTGCGGGTCGTATTTCTCGGCTTCACCGAGCACAAAAATGTTGTTGAGGTCAACATTGGCGGGAACCACGGCAAGGATGATGGTGCGACTATCCTTGATGTATCTCGTATTGATCTCACGAATGGTCTTGACAATGCTCCTATCCTGACCGTCAACTGTGGTGTTGATGAATCCAGGTAGATCGATAACTGTCAGAGGTGCCAGGGCCGGACCAGAGATGGTGATCTCAAGGACTTTATCGCTAATAGCAATGTCGGAACAAAGGATCTCGTTTGCTTCACTGACAATCTTGTGGATATTCCAGTTGGCATTCTGAATGGCCTTGTAGCGGTTGTTGAAGTCTTCCTTGCCATCAATGTATGCCATCATTTCGATTCGGTTACTTTGACGGAGGTTGACCTGAGTGGCAAAGCGAGTACAAGTGTCCTTGTCTCGAGGAAAGGAGAGCTGAGTGATGGCTTCCAGGACACTTGACTTTCCACTAGACTGATCTCCCAGGATGGCAATTTGAGGGATGGTCAGGATCTTGCTGAGGCCATAGCCACGGATCTTGTTGATCTTGTCGATCAATCCCTGGTAGTTTGTATTGTCGAGAGTGTTGTAAGTAGCATACTGAGATGAGTGCATTTTGTGCAGGCAGGTGTTTGTGGTGCGTTTGTGCGAGTGCGTACGTATGTGTAAATAAGAGAGAGAGAGAGAGAGAGAGAGCTGTATCGTCTCCAGTGATGGGTCTCTCGAGCTCTTTTTATAGCAAACAGTTCTCGAGCCTTTTCTTCTCTCTGCAAACAGTCTCAACGCAACTCGCTGATCGGGAACACTTGTGCATCGCCGTCCCCTATGCCCTTGCTTGTTCACCCACGGAAAAAAGGCTGATACTGATCATGCGAGTAAGCAGCTGGGGTGGCTTCTACGCGATGATATCTTTGAGGCACCAATACTAGGAAGTCAATGCCTCTGTCTATGGCACCTAGTAGATCACGGCACAGCAGCTTGTCGGAGTGGATAGACTGGCTTTCCCGCCTGTTTGAGCCGAGCTTGGGCCTTCTGCTTCGCCCTTCTGATTGCTGGGAAATCTAAATGTCAAATCTAAAGGGCTGTGCTGCATTGGCATTTGTTTGTTGTGTCCGAGGAGGCATACTCTAGACCTTGTTTTTTGTGACACCATGACAATTTCCTTTGCCATGCCTCCTTCGCCACACCTCTCTTACCCCTCATCTTGCGCTCTTTACTATATGCTTTCGCTTCCTTGCTTTTCCATTTACTCCCTTCGCCATAGCAAGTTCAATCGCCATTGGGCCATCCTAGCCCCATACCACTGACATAATCAAACAATAGAACTGCATCCAAAAGACTACGGTCACATGAACCCCTGCTAAATATTCGTACCAGTAGACCAGTGAGGTAAGCTATTTTGTGCTTTGTCTGGGGCACTCGGAGGTTTATGGTCAGCTGCTCTTGAAGAAAGACTGAAATGTTAAATTTCACGACGAAAATTTACTAGATACGACAACATACTACTCATGAACGAATTAATCTAGTCAAGTGTTGGGTCGATCCTTCACTCTTCCGTCAAAGAGCATATGAAAAAAAAAAAAAAAAAAAAACTGTATTACTGTTTGAAGTGCCTGCTATCGTTTTCAATGTGCAGCAGCTATGACTGAATTTTGAGTGAAAGACTATTCTGATGTGCTTTGATCCCAACTATGATTTTTTTTTGTGGTATTACGACCTTCATCTGTGGACCACCGGTACTATAGTTCATACAAACTCTTTCTCAGAACTTCGATCTTGGTCTGAAGTTCCTGACGTCGCATCATCTTGGCGGGGGGTTCAATAAGTCGACTGGAGATGTCATTGTCGTCTACTGCAATCAATTTGTCAAAGTAACGGTTGATCCGCTTGATCATCTGTCGTTCAATCGTCTGCAAGATCACAACATCCACAATCCGCTTCTTGGCTACTTTGCAATACGCAAACAATTGCTCCTCGAGATCCTGGATGGCAAGATCTTCATTGTAGTTGGCACTGTCTAGCTTGTCCACGTCGCCAAAAGAAAGGAGTTGATGTTGGATGACTGAAGGTGGGATACTCTCACGATCGTTGAACTTCGTCATTGTTTCCTTGACATGACTTTCGATTTTTGCTTTTCTGCGAGAAAGGATCGTATCATAGTAGTACTTGTTCATCGTAAATGGGGTGCTCTCATCCTCGAAAATATCGTGGATTACCTCGTCAATCAGGGCCACCTGACCCTTGTAGAATTGGTCAAACTCAGAGAGTAGGAGGTCTCTGAGAAGGGGATCCGTGGATGTGGCGATCAGTCCGGTAATGGCTTTGTGCAAGTAAAAATGAATGGCACCGATATGTTCTCTAGTGATGGTTTTCCAATGGACTAGAGTCTCTGTGTAGATCTGAACGAATGTACTGAAGGAGACGAACCCAGGCAACTCGTTTCCTTTATATCGAAGAACCAGCGTTTTGATGCCTCCTTTAGAGAGAATATTCTGGTCCTTGCTCATCGAGCTGTTGTAGTTTTCGTACAGTTTTAAGAGCCATGAGCGGACAAAGTGATGAGCCGTCTCATCTGTAGCGAAATCGATGCTCCTGCCGGCATCTAGACTGTCCTCGCCTCTGTCATTACTCTCACCATTGGCGCTAGTGTTGCAATATGCTGTATCATCGGAGGTCTCGTCGCTGCTACTGAACAAATGGCTATTCATGCGCGCTTTGTGATTTTGAATGTAGTCAAAGGTATACTGGCCATCCAAGAGTGCTTTCATAGTAGATCGAAGCTTCAGAATGTGCCCAATATATTGGATTTTGGCCGATCCAAGATTCGTGACAGGTTGCCCCATTTCATGTATCTCATTCTCACAGGCACCGATGAGATCGAGGATTTCTCTCTTCAGATGGGGTAACTCCTTCCTGATGTGAGAATAGAGGAGCTCACCGAGAAATTTCTTGACGCTCACTCGTCCTTTGCGGTACTCTGGAACCTGATTCCAGAGGGGAGATGATTTAAAGAACTCGTCTTCCTTTGCTTTGGCATCCTCCCATTCCATATCAATATCCTTGAAGCTTGAATTCCTCATTACCAGGTACCCAAGCTTCATATACTTGCGTTTGTTGAGCAGGATGTCGATCAGGGAAGGGAGGAGATCCGCTTCGACGGTATCGGGCTTGGTGACGATGGGAACAGTGCGCTCAAATTGTGGATCATATTTCTCAGCTTCACCGAGTACGTAGATATTGTTCAGATCGACATTAGCGGGGACCACGGCTAAGATGATAGTGCGACTATCCTTGATATACTTGGTGTTGATGCTGTGAATGGTCCTAACGATGCTTTTGTCCTGGCCGTCGATGGTTGTGTTGATATATCCAGGCAAGTCGATGACGGTCAAGGGCGCCACGGCAGGACCAGAGATTGTAATTTCAAGCACCTTCTCGCTGATGTCTGTATTGTCGCAAAGAAGCTCATCCGCCTCGTAGACGATCTCATGAATGCCCCAAGATGCATTCTGCATTGTTCTGAATTGGTTATTAAACTCGCCTTCTCCTTCAATATAGGCTGACATTTCGACTCGACTGCTTTGGCGGAGATTGACTTGGGTGGCAAAGCGGGTACAGGTATCCTTGTTCCGAGGGAAAGACAGCTTTGTGATGGCCTCAAGGACACTGGATTTCCCGCTCGATTGGTCGCCAAGAATGGCAATTTGAGGGATAGTAAGGATCTTGCTGAGGCCATAGCCACGGATCTTGTTGATCTTGTCGATCAAGACTTGGTATTCGGTTTTTTCAAGCATTGAAACTGAGCGTAGGGACTAGGGGGAGGGGTTGTTATGCTCTAGAATGATGCTGTGAAGTGGACAGAGAGGTGCGGGCTGGCAGACTCATCCTTTAAATATACTGCGTTAGCAAAAACCAGAAAGCCGTGATAGCCTCTAACTCGACTGACAAAAAAAAAAAAAAAAAAAAAAAGCTTGATTAAAGATAGCCCAAATTGGAGAATAGTGGTCTCTGCTTTTGATTCTCTTAAAAAGGCTATAACGAGGAAGACTCTATTCCTTCTGCTTCATCGAGCGCACCGAAGAACGATTGTGGATTTTCCAGACTGCGAACTACACATCAGCGTTCCGTATTTCATGGCGCGTTTCCTAGACCGTGATCCAGAGGATAGGATGCGTGTGGTTTTCAACAACTTTCTATGTTGATTGTTCCTTTATTTACCTGTGCTCGAAGGCTCTAAACTGTCTATTAAATTTGACTAAAGGACAACGACCCCTTTGAGTTTTTCGCTGTACCCTTGGGTGCTCTAATCATTTGTCCCACTGCCTTAGCCTATTGCAACCTGCTTAGAGCATACGTGGGGCATTCTCATTTCACCATGCTCTGAAAAATAACAAATCCCCCTTTTGATATTACCACACTATAAAAAAATGCCAGTGTGAAAATGACCAGTCTTCGATAGGCACAAGGCTTTCGATTAGTTCTGAGATACTTTTTTTTGTGTAATCGGCCATGCTCATAATATTTATCAGGGGCGTAGAATTCGGGCTCGAAAAAAAAAAAAAAAAAAAAGGCCCCCCTGCAAGAGCTAGAGCGTAATTATCGAGAGAGGAGAGAGAGTAAGGAGAGGGGATCTTACAACATCTCCTTTACGGAATATTTTTGCTAGTGGTCCGAGCCAATCCCAACACAAGGGGGTTGCTTTTCTTTCATGTTTGTGTTGACCGGGAAACGGTCCTTATTTGCTGTCAATTGCTGCAACAAGGTCCTGAGTGCAGCCTTGCCTAATCTTAGCTGCACTACCAATGTCGTTCAATGGTCATAGTGTTTAAGAGTGTTTAATGTTGCTTTTTCTATGAGTATAAACATTCATGAGAGAAAAGTAAGGGGAGGGAAGACCCCAATTTTTCCTTTGTAAATTTCCTCTGTGGGTACTGTAATAGGTAGAAAAAAATAAAGAGAGAGAGAGTATAGACATGAAGCTGTGCTGTTGGTCTCGTATAGTACATCCGTTGCTTCCAATCCTCATTCGTCATTGAATGGACCCGGACAGAGCGTAATAGGTAATAAATAAAATAAATGGCGAATGCTGGTGACTTTGGGCCTCCCTCCCTCATTAAACCTTTCCGAAAAAGGTCTTGCGCCGCTCGGCGCGAACGTTCCGCGTCCTCTGGATGATCATAATATCTCTCTCGCAATACGCCTGGTTCTCAAAGTTGTAATAGATATCCGTCAATTGCACCTTGCACTCCACGCAGCAGAAGCATCCTGGGTGGAATCGCCAGCCCTATTGTTTTGTAAATAGTCAAAGAGAAAAGATTTTTGTCAGCCAATGCTAATTCCCTTGCATTCTACAGGATATCAAAATCATGAGAGCTCTTCTTTTTTCTTTTTCTTTTTCTTCCTTACCTCCACTGTCTGAGCACATGGTCCCTCGATTGGGTCGTCACATCCCTTGCACAAGGAATTGTTCATCTGATGGTAATGTCTCCGGCAGTAGGGCGCATCTCCAAACACATAAAAGCTCTTATCAGGGAAAGGCTTCTTGCAAGTATGGCATCCAAAGCAGGAGGCATGCCATTTGCCCTTGAGCTTGCCATCCTGTGCACAGACGGCCTCCTTCTCCACGACTAGGCCACAGCCACGGCACTTAGGCAAGAACAGCTGTGAATAATCCTCGCGACAATAAACCCGTCCACCCTTTTCAACATGGCCCGCTCCTGGACCTTGGCGGATCGTCTGTCGGCAGTGATAACACTCCAAATGATTTTCATGCCAAGACTGGCCCAGAGCATAGACAACATGTTCACTCGAATGGAAGGAACCTTCGCATCCTGCGCATGTAGAGTTGGCGCTTCCATTTCCTGCTGCTGATGCTGCTGCACGTCGCGAGGAGGAGGAGGTCGTCGTCGAGCCACCTTGAGCTCTCTGAGCTTCTTTCTCAAGCATACGTTGATAGTCCTTTTCGCAGAGCAAGCGGCCTTCATATTCGTGTGCATGTCGAGCAGACTCAAGTGGCCGTCTGCAACGCGCGCATTTAAAGCATTCCGAATGATAATCTCCATGCGACATCTGGATCATATTCAGAATTTCCTCTGCCTGGATATCATGCTTGCAGGCCTCACAATGCTGTGCAGTTCCACGTCGGTGTGCAGAGCGACTCCGGGTCGTTGATCTTGGTGCGACGGATCGGTCACGTTCACGGTGGCTACGGTCCCGCTCGCCTCGCTCACTACGGTGATATTCTCTCTCCGCACGGTCGCTACGGTGTTCACGTTCGCGTTCACGTTCACGGTCTCGCTCGCTTCTCTCGCCTCTTTCACTCCGTTCACGAGTGGACCGCTGACTTCGAGCCGAGTCGGTACCATTGGCAATCCTGGGGAGACCTGGGGTTGGGGGAGGAGAACCCGCACGACCACCGAGTCCATTTTCATGCACATTTGGTCTTGATCTGGATCGCGCCGACCGTGATGACTCTCGGTCTCGGGTACTGGTTGGCATGACATTAATCTCCTGCATCAGATCATCCATTAGCGCATCAAACTGATCTCCACTGCCCTTTCGACCTCCTGATGAAACTGGCTGTCTCCCACGTGCGCTTGATGCAGGAGCCGAAGGCGAAGGAGCCGCAGCTGGAACAGGTGAAGAAGAAGAAGAGGACACAGATGTTCCATCAGTGGGTGTTGGTGGCCGATAAGGCGCGTTGTGTGCATTCCTGCCACCCTGAACGGATGAGTGCTGATGACTTCGACCGCTAATCATGGTCTCGTCCTTGGGTGAGATGGGAGGCGATGGCGTCTTGTAAGCAGAGGCTGCGGCTGCTGCATCCTGGGCATGACGACCTACGCGTGAGGTCGCTGTGCGACCAGAATCGCGTTCATCATCCCCATATCGAGATCGCTCCGACCGTCCTGAACGCTCCGACCGCACAGATCGCTCTGAACGTTCAGATAGGACGGTGTTGGATCGCTCCCGTTGATAATTCCCTCCGCTCCTGTCTGAGATTACAGAAGAAGCTGCTGATCCCGAAGATCCCGACCGGTTGAAGCCGTTGCTTGACACAGATGGCGTGCCACTCTGGCTTTCACTATAGTAAGGCGCGTACTCGGCGTGTTGCTGATGGTGCTGCTGTCGGTGACCACTGCTCATGCCTCGCTCCCAGTCATGGTCTCGGCTGTCCGAGTGTCCGTGCCCGTGCCCATGCTCCTGTACGTGACCACCATAGGCATCCTCGTGCCCATAGCCATTTGCTGGTGACCGCACTCGTCCAGATGCATCCGTAGTGGCGCCCATCCCTTGTGATGAGGCCATGGATGGTGTACGTGCGTTTGACTTTTGAGGAAGCGACGGTTGGTGTTGAGGAGGTCCATAAGGTGGCATCCTCGAAGAGGCCATTGTGTTAGGACTAGTCGAGAAAGAGTTGGCTCCCATGTCTTGGTTGGGAGTTCTGGCACGACCTTGAGTAGGTTGCTGTGGTGGTTGGATTTTATAGCGTCCCGATGTGGATGCTGGCTGGGCATATCTGTCGTCGTGTGGCATCCTAGCAGAGACATAGTCAGAATGGTCGTTCGGATGTTGATGCGAGTAAGGGTTATGGCCAGGCGGTGTTGTAGGTGAGACAGGCTGCTGTGGGTAACGCGATGAGTCCGAGGTAGGATAGCCACCAGTCTGGGCTGCTGACATTTGGGGCGAGCCACCGTATCCGGTACCCTTGTTCTTCTTGGCATACTTCTCTAAGAATGGCAGATTTGGACGCTGGCCAAGCGCCTGGTGGCTGAGCGCAGGCGAACCGGCGTGTGGCCGGACAGGCGAGACGGGCGAGTGGTCAGAGCCACTAGTCGAGGGCGAGGGCGTCGGGTTGGCGATGGGAATGGGCGGCGGTTTGTAGCCTGGCTTGTATCCTCCCGAAGAGACACCACTTTTGACATAGGCTATTGTAGTGTCACAGAGACAGGGGAAGGAGAGAGAGATTGATAGATTGAGAAAGACAAAGCCAAGTCAGCACGGGGCGGATAGGCAGGTATCTGGCGTGAGTACGTGAAGCTTTTTTTAGGTCCCTGTGCAGGAAGGGGGACAGACAGGCGAGAGAAACAACTCGTCTGTCGCGGCTCGTGGCGGGGCACCGCGTGTCTATGTTCACGACGAAACACAGAAGGGCGACCAAAAATTACAGGAGGTAGCCAGGAGACGGAGTAGCAGAGGGTGCAGGCGGGGCGGGGCGAAGAAGCGGGCGCCCACACGAGGGCTCAGGCCCAGGGAAGGAGAGGGGGGGTGATGGTGGAGGTGGTGGAGGTGGAGAGAAGCTTCGCCCAGCCTAGGGCGACTTCAGCGCAGGGACAGAGTAGTGCATCCAGGGGAGCGTGGTACAGTCGGCAGCCCAGCAAGCCAAATGACCAATCCAGGCACAGGACTCTCGTGTGGTGCCAGGGCCGTGTAACCGATGATAGGACGCGAAGTGATAAGGATGGATGGATGAGATGGAAAGGGACTTGCTGCATGGTGGCTGGGATGCGCGTGTCTCTCGCTCTTGCTCACTCTCACTCTCTCTCTCTCTCACTCTCTCACTCTCTCTCTTTCTCTGTTGCAGGGTGAGCGATCGCCCTGGATAATGGGACGCGCATAATATGCAAAGAGAGCTGCCAATTATTTGTGTGTCGCTGAGGCTGAAGAAGGAAAGGAGGAAGAAGCGGTGGTGGAGACTGGTTGGCTGAGCGGTCGACTTTGGGCGTGTGGAATAGTAGAGTCGGAGCAGGATGGACTTACGTTTAGTAGGGAGGGGTGGGAGTGCAGGCATGGGCGGAGCGGATGAACAAACGTGCTCGCCCAAGAGTCGGAACTCGACATCCTTGCCACAGTCCGAGCACCGGATGACAGGCAGGATCTGGGACAGGCGTGGTTCGTTGACGCTCATTGCAACTGGGTAGGATGAGAGGAGGTCGATAAAAGGGAGCAATGGGCGAAGGATGTGCCCAGGGTTGGTGCAGGGATGAGCCGATGGAATGAGAGATGGGCGCGAAGATGGAATGGGTCGTTGCGAGTTGGGCAGGAATGGGGAAGAAGGGGAGATGAGTGAGAAGGAGGAGGGTGTGGATCGGCAGCAGACGGGAGGAGGAGGAGATGGAGGAGGAGTAAGAGTAGGAGGAGGAAGAGGAGGAAGAGGAGGGGATGCGATGAAGATGAAGATGATGGGCCGCTGCTGCTGAGGATGATGGAGATGATGGAAACGATGATGATGACGATGATGATTCGTCTTCGTCGGTGAGGGGACAAAAGAAAAAAAAGAAAGGTAAAGAAGAAGAAGAAAAAGAAGAAGAAAGAGAGAAACGAGAGGCAGAGACAGACTGAAAGAGCGCCCACGGAGACGTCTGGCCTGGTCCATCCAACCCAGCATTCACACACACACACACACCCCGTCTATCATTGCTACTAATGCTGTTTCTGTTGATACTTTTTTGCTGCCTTGGCCAGTCGCCCGGACTGGCCGCCAGCCTGGCCGTGCTCATTGCTCTCGGCGCCGCTGTCTGGCCTTGTCTGCTCGTAAAAATACTCGCGCGACGCACCCGACACACGCATGCACCTCGCGCGGCTCTCGCTCCTCATCATCCTCCTTCCTACTCCTCCTACTCCTCCTCTTCCTCCTCCTCCTCCTCTTCATTCACTCGCTCCTCTTCCGCCTGAGAGCACCGCGCCCATGCATCCGCCCGCCAGCCATTACATTGCTCTGCCTTGCTGAGTGCTTGTGCGTCTCCCCAGCTTGGTTAGCAACTCACGCCGCCTGTGCGGATCGAGGCACGCACACCTCTGACCCTACCCAAGCGCCTGCCGCTATGTCGAGATGGAAACGATCGATGACAAGGGCGGGACACCAATAATTCAGCGAAGGCACTGCGCGCGAAACATTAGCATGACCCAGAGAAAGTCTTTTAAGAATGCAGGTCAAGAGAGAGACAGGGGAAACATTTTGGGCCTTGTCCGAGGCCGAGACCAGAATAGAAGAGGCACACAAGTCAACATTGAGGCAAAGATACTCTCTGCAAGAATAGTTCATCTCGCCTCTTCTCCCTCTCTCTCTCTTTGTTCACTCGCCCCTCTTCCTCTATCTCTTTCTCTCTTTCTGTCTCCCTCTCCTCCGCAACACACCAACCTCATCCCCTGTGTTGGTGCCGATCATCCGTGTCCCGAAGCATTCATAGTTCGATTAAGAAGCAGACAAGGTTGTATTAATAGAGACATTGAAGAGCATCTCGGTGAAAATAAAAACGAACGGGCGAGAGATGCTCTTTGCTCGTTATCTCCTTTGCTCATGGGCCACCCAGAGCAGGGGGGGAGGAGGAGGAAGTAGGGGACAGCAGGTTATCAGACCCAGTGTACCCTCAGCCTAAGCTGCATTCTTCAGCGTACTAGGAACTCTCCGAGGAGCACCCCCAATCTAAACGGGGTAGGAAAGGAAGGACGGTGCAGCAAGACCACATCATGGGTCATGCAGATGGCCCCTTCGCATCTTTTCTTCCTTCTTGGTGGAATTGGAGGCCCCTGACCGCTGAGCGCTCGTCTCGTCAGCCCTGATGAAGGCTTAGGCAACTCATCTCTTTACAAGTGCACATCGTACAAGTTCTCGTCTCGACAGAGCTCTGTCGTGCAAATGCCTTGGTAGCTCGTCAACAACGGCTCTTTTTCCTCCCATTGGAATGAAGAACTGGTGGAGATAGCACCCACACACAATAAACACACACTGCGGGGATACAACAGGAAAATTGGAGGGAATAAGCACACCGTGTGTGCAAGTCCCTCAGGCACATCGTAATATAAACACTCGAACACGCGCACATGTGTCTCCACTCCTTTGGCTGACAGAACTCCTAACTCACCAAACACAACAATGTAGACCTCCCTTGTGCTGCTTTTATTACTCCCTAGGAGCCCTGACACAAACATGCCTTGCTCTTTTGAGCAACACACATATGCCCCCCCACTTCAATCTATATCTTTCTTTTCATGTCTGCATTGACCAGCGTGCGTCGTAGAACAAGCTCCTCTGCTCGACCGAGGAAACATGGTCGAGGGCAGAGAGCCTACACTAGCGGTGTTCTCGTGTGGTCCTCTCTTCAGTACAGTACAGTACACCAGTTGCAATTAACGAAAAAGGAGACATACCCATGGGGCTGCGTTGGAGATGAAAAGGGATTAGCCAAGCGTTTCGTGCAGGACCCTGGTCTCTTGTGCATACTCCCGTGCTTCCCTTCAGTGTACATTCCATCTGGGGGATGAGCAATGAGGTCCAGTCTCCTTTTCTCTTCCCAGGCGTAGTGTGGCATGATCTGTTTGCCTAGTCTTGCAGCGATCTGCCCCAAGAGGATGATGACAGGTCCTAGACACAAATGAGCGCTGGCCACTGTAGTCCAGCCAGCCTGGCAACAGTGTTGTGCTCTTCTCGGGCAGGTGAGACCGTGACATGTGCATAAGATGCCTGTCTTGTGTGATAAATTAGGATGCATGGATACATGGAAGCTTGGTTCTCTGGAGCAGATGCAATTGCGCCGGTACTGTCGAAGAGAGAGGTGCCGCTGTCCTACATACTCCCCTTTTCTCATTGCTCTTCTGGCTCCACAGAATCTCCGTATTTGTATCTCCCCATTTCCCCTAGGAGCTGCAACCCCTCGTTGTTCTTTCCCGTTTCAAACCTCAGGGACAGATAGCAGATATGCATTCCCTGTCTCCCGAGTCGCGTTATGCTCTGTTCCTGAACGGTCAGGGGTAGAATGACATTCCACAGGAGCATAGATGCAAAGCGACTTTTGGTCAACGCATCGCAGGGGTACCCCCTCCCCTACCCAGTTTTCGATATAACGCCATTAGGGCCTGACACGACATGAAGCTTAAAGCAGACAGGCAGGAGGCGACAAGGCAAGGGCGGACAAAATGGCGAGGTTCACACTTCCTTATCCCTTTCTCCCCTTTGCTCAACCATTCATCTCTGAGAGCCTGCGGCTTTGTCTTTGTCAGACATGCATGGCTCACATAGACACAGACATTCGCTCGCTTTAGCGATGACTCGATCTTGCTTCCCCCCAATGAGTCCCACCTTTTGGGTAAGGGTTGATCCGTCTTCCGCCCCTTCCCCTCATAAATGAGCCTTGGGGGAGGGGGAGGTCAAGCAATGGGAAAATATGCCAGAGGTTGCCCTGGCGCCTAAATTTAAACACGGGGCTGACATGGCGCCATCCGCGCTCCGCTACCCATCTTTGTTGGCCTTGTCGGCCTGCGCATACATCTCTCCTATGTGCTCACAATAGACGGCTACAGTGCTCTCGCTTTCCTTTCTCCCTCCTGGGAAATGCATCTCAGGTTTTGTCCAGCTGTGCCCTGCATCCCATCTCTCTTTTCCTCACGCGACTGATAACCCACCCATGCTCCCCACGTTCCATTCTTACACACATTCACACTCACACTCGCTCGTCCCTGACATCTACAATGCCTTCTCCACGCTCTAGGCCATCTTGCCTAAAAAATCCAGTCAGGTTGCCTTCCCTAAATCTAACACTCTATTTATTTGCTTCAGGAGAAATCTTGAGAGCCTCTCTCTTGGCTATTCGACTTGGCGGAGCCTAGAACGCAAGGCAAAGAGCCAAGAGTACACTTCCATTGTCTCCATGGTACCATTTCCTTCTTAAGAAGTTACCAAAAATTCAAACAGAGAGAGAGAGAGGAGGAGAGAGAAAGAACACACTCCAGGAGTAGTTGTCTTGGCCGAGGCTGTTTCTACCCTGTTACACCAATCGACTCAACTGTCTCCGACAAAATTTGGTCTACCTACTGTCAACTCTGTCATAGCTGCACGCCACTTTTTCCCTGTACATACCCTTACATTTTTACGGAGTTGACTACAGTTTTGATATTCCTACAGCCAGTACCCATTTCTCTCCAATTCGACCACTTTGTTGGATGGTCTATGGTTGTTCAAGTACGGGCGGTGTTTTTTTGACAGCTCAGTCTTCTTTATTAACGGTTGAGCCCTAATGTCTCTTGAGATCCTTGCACTACCGGAGAATGGATATTTGGACAAGGCTAGCTGTTATTATTATTACTGGACTAGGGTACCCAAAAAGACAATTCAAAAAAGGACAATCGGCAATGGCTCGTTCATTCATGAGTCTTGTCTAAATTAAGAGTCCTGTTGCTCACGGCTATGGCGTCAAATAAGAGGATTTAACGAAACCAAAAAGAAACGAAAAAAAAAAAAAAAAAGGCTCACTTGTTCGGATCGTCAGAATCACCGTGTATCCGGGGCGCTGACTTTTTGACCGTAGTAGTGAGCAATGGACTGAAACTGTGCGAGATGTAAGATTAAGTAGAATGATTCTGAGAAACCATTTAGCATAAGACGTGACGGAGCTGGATGCAAGATAAGAAATGAAGCCAGTGGTGAGGAGAGAGTGATTAACAAATACTTCGGGCAAAAAAAAAAAAAAAAAAAAAAAAAAAAAAAAAAATCCAAACAGCGCATGTGAATTTCGCGTGGTGTCTGCTGTGCTCCACCGCATGAAAATGGACTAAAAAATACCCCACAGTCTTTTGAGACCCACTCATGTCGAGTGCATGTCTGGGATCCATTGAAAGTCCTGAAGATTGCTAGCTTTGCCGATTTCTGTAGTTCCAGAAACGATCCTTGTCTACACTTATGCCTATACCTATGCTGGCGCTAATGAATAAACTCAAATCTTTACTCATACTCATCTTTAGTATCCACTTGTGTTTTTCATAGTTTGGCCTGTCATTAGCTCACTAGGTCTCCCTTTCTCTGCAAAAAAAAAACAGGTTATACAGGACGCGTCTTGAGCAAACCACAAACCATTACTCCCCGTCTCTATCCTGCTTTCCTGTCCTGCTGGCGGCTCGCTCTCCATTTGTCTAGTGTCTAATGTCGAAATGTTGGCGAACATTCCCAGTTTATGCTCATTCTCATGGTCCATGTTCTCTCTCTCTCTCTCTCTCTCTCTCTCTCTCTCTCTCTCTCTCTCTCTCTCTCTCTCTCTCTCTCTCTCTCTCTCTCTCTCTCTCTCTCTCTTTTTTTTTTTTTTTTTTTTTTTTTTTTTTTTTTTTCAGAAAAACTGCCTTGGCCAGTGTCGGTTGCTGTAGCCAGAACTCACAAACAGTTCCTGTCCAAAGGGGCCTTTTTCTGACAGAGCCAGATTTTCTGCTTCCTTTGACTCGCCAACATATTCATGTGACACGCTGAATCCAAAAAAAAATGGAAGAGGCCCTTCCCTCCACATTGTGTGGTCACCTCTTTGTTTCAGATATGGCGCACTGACCTTATCCGTCATCGTCTCCTTCTCTGTGACGCGATGATTAAAGACGTGCCAAGAATTCAATGAGAGCGTCAAAGAAACAAGTGGTCCAGAAGAATCTATGCAGCAATAGGAGAGATGCAGAGTGCAAATTTATAGACGGTTCCAAGGTTTGTTTATTAGTTATTTCTCATACTGTACCTTCTATCTCTCTCTCTCTCTCTTTTTTTTTTTTTTTTTGTCCTCTTTTTGGATCGTCTGACTATGTGGAGGAACTGATCAAGAACCACAAGGGAAACTATCGGTTTTCTCTGACTATCTGGATGATCCTAAATGGAACTCAGGTTTTGAACGTAGATTAATAGGGCTGATTTATCTACGCCACCAACAATAATAACACAACAACAACAACAAAAAAAAAAAAAAAAAAAAAAAAAGGACAGCTATAAAGCGGGGGGAGGTACTATGGTACACAGTCAACAAGGAAAGAGGAAGTGACTCTTGTATGATATATAAAAAAAAAAAAAAAAAACCAATTGTACACTACGGAATGGGAGAGACTGTCAGTCTTCAAAAGGAGGGGGGGGGGAGAGACTAGCAGAATTTCAAATCACCGACCATGATCACAAGGCCATCAAACAATGGCAGCGCGTCATAGGAAGGCTAGCAAAAAGAAAAGTGGAAAAAGACGGATGCCAAGCAAAGGAGAAAGGCATATCTCCAAATCAATTAAAGGTCATGTAGACAAGATAAAGAAAACAGCGCAGGGGACCAAGAAAAAAAAAAGAAAAAAAGAAAAAGAACAGGGCAAGAAGCCTTCGGCACTCGAGGAGAATAGCGGAACAAATTAAAAGAATGGTCAGTAATCAAATACGAGAAATAGAATAGTAGCGAACAAGACAGGTACGGATGTTTTTGTCAGAAGGAGAGGTTGCAAAATGAAAGGAAAAAGTGAATTAAAAAAAAATTAAAAGGAAATCATGCCCGAGGTTCTGATAAGGCCAGCATTGCGAGAGTCTCCATTGCCTGAGAGGATGAAATCGCCCCCTCTGCAGTAGTCGAACCTCTTCGTGACCCATTGCCGCTTGGCTCGCTTCTAGGGTCCGACATGGCTACATCAACTCCATTGCTGGTTGAACCTGACGCCACTGCTTCCTCAGAGGAGTTGCGTTCTGGAGCGGTTGCTTGGTCCTGGGGAGCTGGAGCACTGGAATTTCTAGGTCTCGAATGCTCATTGCCCACTGCGACGGTCGAAGATGGTGGTCTTGATGTCGAGCTGCTGCTCGAGCTAGCATTCAAACTAATGCTACCACTACTGCTGTCATTCGAGCTTGAACTACTAGCAGCGTTTCGGGTAGCATTTGGTTCACTTCCTGGCCCTCCTCCTACTCGACTACCAGCTGTAGTTCCAGAAGCCGAGTCGGTAAGGCTGAGGCTCACCTGTGGTCGGCGCAGAGGGAAAGAGATCGCTTGCAGTTGCTCCATCCGGTTCGATGAGCCAAGGGAAGATGGTCGACCCCTGCCAATATTCATACCAATGCCTAGCCCCGCACCTGCACTAGAACCTGCAGTGCCGCCACCCTGTTTCATTTGTTGTTGCTGAAGCTCGTTTTGGCGTTTCAGCAACTTAGCATAGTCTATAAGGCAAAAATAGATATTACCAACCAAGTCAGTCAAGCGTAAAAAGCATCCTAAACGATAAATAAATAAATAAAAACTCTTCCCGATCAAGTTGAAAGAGGGAGAGGGAGGGAATACTTACGGAGACCACATGCGTTACAAAGCGTACGAGCACCATCAGGTCCACGACGCCATTCAGGCGTATTGGATGAATCGCACGATAGACAACGACCAGGAGGCTGTGTCCTCTTGGCACGCTTTCGATACTTTTGACGGCCTTGCTCGTCATTTAAATCACCCTCCACCTTGCTGCCGCTATTGGTGTTATCGTTGCTGTTGCTGCCGCCAGTGTTGCTCCTATTGGTTCCGTTTGTAGAGAAGAGATGAGCTGAGCTGCCACTAGCAATCGATGCAGACGGGTGCAAGTGAACATTACTGCTACTGCCAGCGCCACCACCACCACCACTACCGCTGTTGCTACCATATTTTGGATACATCAGTGCTGGGAATCCACGAGAGTTGGGATTGAATGATTCATGAGACTGTTGTTGAGAGTGTAGGCCTGGGTGTGAGGTCGCGGCTCCGTCGTGGTCATAGTATGTCTGTCTTTTCTGTGAATATGGAAGCTGTGTATCAAGACTAGGGTTAGGATGGGATGGATGTAGTTGTCTGTTTCCTCCCGAAGAACTTGTGTCATTGTTGCTGACAGAGCCGCTGCTCTGAAGGAGATTGCTATGAGATTGTCGTTGTTGCTCCATATCCCTTTGTCGCTCATGAAAGCTTTTTGCTGTCGCTGATGAAGCCGGGACAACAGCCCATTCCTTGTGCAGGTTTCCATGTCTGTCCATGCTGGGCATTGAAGCCAACGTGTTATCCATAAGAAGGCAGCGTTTTCCTCGGATCATGTTAATCTCATCGTCGAGCTCACGTTCCTCCGGTGTCATGCCTACCCAGGCTTTGATACGGACTGCCAGTTGAAAGATGGATGTTGCTGCCTTGGCCAGCTCATGGACAAGTTCGTTTGAAGGAGAACCAGCCCCAAATGTGATCGGGCTACGAATGGACTCTTGGTCATGATCATCGTCTGCCTCTCCACCGTCATGAACACCGTCTCGGCTCTCACCCGCAGAAGGGGAAGTTGGGCGTTTGGTTGCATCCCCTCCTGTGGACTGATGCTTGTCGCTGGGCCGTGTGGTGCTCTGGAGACCAATGAGCATAGTTGTGTTCATGCTACGAATCCTCTGGAGATTCATGCGCTCGTAGGGGTCCAGCACAGGAGATTGAGCCCCTCGAAAACCCCCTGTATCAAGGCGTGGGCCCGGGCTTGGCCCATTCATCTCGCCATAGTGGAGGGCAAATTTGCAGATAGCATCGCAAGTCTCTAACGCAGACCTTAGATCAACAGTCGTCGGCATTGAAGTCCCAAACTTGAACTTTAGGCTACTCGTCTTCACCTTGGCCTTATTGTCCTCATCTTCGTCTTCATCTTCATACTCCTTTTCCTTGTCTCCGTCGATCTCTTTTGACTCCTCCTGAAAATCACTTTCTCCTTTGCTCTTGCTCTTCCCACTACCTCCTTTACTGCTACTGTCGTAGGAATCTCTGCCAAGGGGAAGAGGTTGCTGCTGCATCCGCTGGCCAATGTTGACGTGGCCGGCATCAACATCATCGTCATCATTGTTACTGTCGTAGCTAGAATCATGCATCGTGTTGGTGTCGCTCTTGTTCTGAGAATTACCTTGTCGACGTCGAGGCTTTATTGAAGGAGATAAGGGCAGACGTGGCTCTCCCATGGTTGAAGCTGAATCCCGCTGGGATCCTCCTTGAGTTGGCGGACGAGAAGGATGCAAAGGATACGGCTGAACTTGTTGACGATGTGATGGTTGTAGATTCGGGTTATAAGACGACCTTGTGGGGCTGGATGGTGAGTGGGCCAGTGTCTCTGGAGGTGGGGTGTACCCACCAGACCAAGATTGCTCTTGCCGAATTTTGCCCCTGCTGAGTGAGCCAGAATAGGGATGGCTCCTGTGCTCTTTTGCTGGTGCTGGTGTTGGGTCCTCATAAATACGTCTCTGCTCCTGTTCGAAAGGGTAAGTGTACTGAGGTTTTGACGAATGCGAATGCGCCTGCAAGTGAGAATGTGAGTGCGACTGTGGGTGGCTCGATCGAACAGGGTCGGAATCCCAAGGTCCAGAGGACCGACCATAGTCGTCAAGCCTTTGTTGTTGTTGGTGCTGCTCATGCTCAATTGGGATAATAGGATGCATTGTAGTACGAGAGGACACTGGTTGTTGTTGTTGTTGTTGCTGTGAAGGGTGTGGTGCTCCAGTTTCTGCAAATGGTTGTTGGTGGTCAGTCGCAAAATACGAGATCGCTGCCGCCGATGGATTGTGAGCCCGATCAATTAATAGTGCAGATTGAGTCCGATCATCTGCCCCGGTTCTTGGTCCTAGCAAGTCGGGATCGGGTCGATGGTTCTGGCTACTATAGCCGCTTTCTCGTAGGCGCCCTTCTTCTTCTGAGGACACAATGGTCCGATGATAGCCTTTGGACCCAAAACTTGGAGTCGAATGGGGGTCACCTATCGACTTTTGAGAACGAGACGTAGAGGGTGGAGGAGAGTGAGGCGAGCGCTGATGCTGTTGCTGAAGCTGACTCTGGTGCTGAGAATGAGAGTGGTGTGGAGGGGGCTGTTGTGAGTGGTATGGCTGCTGATATCCAAGACCGGCTGTTGGTCCCTGGGATGGATAGTCATGGTTTTGAACAAGCGAAGACGGGCCTGACATGGAGTCTGTTCTCTTTTCTGAGTAGTGCTTTGGTGCCCGATCCCGGCCACCCGATGCGGTAGGCGAGGAAGTCCGCGGAGAATAAGATGAGAGCGGCGGGAGAACTTTTCCATAGTGTCTAAAGGACGACGCGCCCGCAGCCTCATCCTGAACAAAGCGATCGGCTTCCTGACCTTGCGGAATAGTCTGACAAGGCGCAGCGTGGGTAGGGGAGTGGCCCGAAACCGGATAGGAAGTGTGCCAAGGGCCACTAAGGTCGGCATATTCCGATCGTTGAGGTCCTCGTGTCGGTGCAGAGGACTCGGTCATTGGGTGCTGGCTTCGGGGACGCTGGTGGATATCGAGATCCTGCCCAGAGGATCTCGAGGACAGAGGGGCCTCTACAGTATAGCCTATGGGAGAATGAGACCGAGTGTCGATATCCATGCGGTCAGAACTGTTCTCGTTGGGATGACTCGAGCGGGAAGTCGTCCGATGGTACTGAGATGACTGCCAGGTTGAGTTGGGACCGTGTCCATCATCGTTGTACATTGGGACGACTGGTGTTGGTTGAGAGAGTCCAATCGGCTGTGCACTCGGTTGATGTTGGGTTCGGAGGCGAGTTGATGTCTGTGATTGCTGTGAGTGGGAATGGAGGCCTTGGTCGAGCACAGGCTCGGCGAGGGATGGTGCAGTGTATGGGAGTGGCGAAGGGCCGTAGTATTGGGATGATGGAGGTGGTTGAGACAAAGTCAGGGACTGGGACTGGGGCTGGGACTGGGACTGGGATCGAGAAGAGGCGAATGATGGATGAAAAGAGAATGGAGGGGAAGGGGATGAAGAGAATGGGCCGTCCTGAGGAAGATCCATGGCGGGAGAGGAGGCGCAATTGCTGGTGCTACCTCATTGGAGAAAGTGGAACGAAAGAGTGAGAGATTGGTTGGAGAGAGAGAGAGAGTGAGAGAGAAAGAGAGAGAGAGAGAGAGCGTGTGTGTGTGTGTGTGTGTGTGTGTGTGTGTGTGTGTGTGTGTGTGTGTGTATGAGAGAGAGAGAGAGAGAGAGAGAGTAGAGACAACGGGTTAGCAAGTCAGTCGGGCCAGTCAAAGCTCGTCCATCTGTCGGTCACCCGCCGCGTTCCCGCACCACTCCATCAACCAGAATCTCGGCCACTCGTATATCCGAGAGACAAACAGACAGACAGACAGACAGACAGACAGACAGACAGACAGACAGACAGAGAGAGAGAGAGAGAGAGAGAGAGAGAGAGAGAGAGGGAGAGAGGGAGAAAAGGTCGAGGCAGGAGGGCAGAGCTTTGCTAGGATGCATCGGACTCGCCTCAAAAAAGAAAAAGGAGGAAGAAGGGGATGCAGGACTGAAGGTGGGTCTTTGAAAGGATTGATTGCAATCATGATCCCACCCCAGGGTATCCAGTCCAGATCCAGCCCTTCGCGAAACCAGTACCTCAGAGGGGGAAATGAGTTGGGCCAAAAAGAGAGAAAAGAGAAAGGTAGAGGGACAGAAAGAGCGCGCGCGAGAGAGAGAGAGAGAGAGAAAGAGAGAGAAAGAGAGAGAGTGCGCGCGAGCGAGCGAGAGATAGAGAGAGAGAGCAGTGATGGGCATTTCATCTCATCGCCTCGGAACAATAAAGTCAATAAACGCGAGCACAGGATCGTGTTCAGGAGAGATGGTGACCAGCGAAATGCTAGATCCAAAAATGCGAGATGAATTCAAAAAGGGCGAGACCAACCCTCTAAAACCTAAAAAAAAAAAAAAGGACTGGGTAGTACCGCACAGGGCACCCCACACACCCATGTCCATGGATGATATCGGCCTCATCCAATTCAAGGGACATGTGCAGACCAATGCGAAAAAGCAAAAGCGAGCGGAGACAGAAAATAGGGAGAGGGAGAGTGGGAGGATTGGAGATGCAATGTAATGCAATGCTCGATACACACACAAGTCTAAGAAATCGGCGATGAACAAGAGAAAAAAAAAAAAAAAAAAAAAAAAAAAGGAGGGAAGGGACTCTTTGAGACAACACACGAGAAAAGGTGTCCAGGGCATAACTCAAGAAGTAGGAGCTTGCTAGAGACAGACCCTAGTGCAGTTGGCGTAAGGCTTTCTTGAGCCTTGTGCAGGAGAACCAATGCTCATGCCATCAGTCATACCAGGTCGAACGAGCCCTTCATTTCAACGAGTAAGGATATGAAGGGCTGCATTATGAGTCTGCGTTGCTTGTCTCATCCATTTTTTTCCCTTTTGCTTTCCTTGTTTGTAAGAAAGCTATTGAGCAGCGGATAAGGATAAAGCAGGACTAAGAAGGATACAAAGAACAGGCACCGCATATCATACCCATGAAGGAAGAAGGAAATAGCTTGAAGAGCAATAGAAACTACCCCATAAAATGGGACAGGAAGCTTCAAGTGAGAAAAAGAAAATAAAAAGATTTGCTGGAAAGATACACGACCCACTCTGAGGCCATCGCTGGGGTGAGATTTAAAAGGAACCCAGCTGTTGTAAGGGATGTTGTTGGGAATAGGTGGGTCAAAGGTTGTACCATGGTTCAATACACCCATGTGAATGAATTAATGAGCCCCAATCCACCCGTGTGCGAATAAGCTGGCAATTGCGCTTACCAACACATAAGCGCTCTGTGATTCTGAGAAGAGGGAGAGTAAAGGCCGCCCGGCGGAATAGAGGCCGAGAAATGTTAGGGAGATTGAGAAGGGGCGAGGGGAGTGGGAAGAGGAAGGATGGAGAAAAAAAGAAGAAAGAGAAGAAGAAGAAGAAGAAGAAGAAGAAGAGGAAGAAGAGGATGAAGAGGAAGATGAGGAAGATGATGAAGATGAGGTTGAGGATGAGGATAAGGGATTTCGATAACGACAAGACCAAAATGAAGGTCGAGTGGACAAAGACCGGCTATCAATGGCCTAACATGGAAGGTGAACAAATGCGACCGAGCGACCGAGATCGAAATAGGCATCGGGGGAAGGTGAGTTGCTGCAACATGCACGCCGCTCCTGCCTTCGAAGACTCGAAGGGTTAGCAACGGCATGGCTCTGGCTAGCGCAAGAAGTTAAGGCAAGGAGGCCTCCTTCCACTCAAAACAAGGTCAGGGTCGTCTCGCATAGTCCTGCCATTCTCGTCGTGAATGAGCACCTCACGACACATGGCTCGCAAAGATGGGCCGAGCCCTCCAAGACCCTTGCATCAAACCACCAAGAGAGACATACCCCGAGATAGACAAAGATGATCCATTTGCTGACCACAAATACGTCCACCCTGGGCGGACGTTCACTAAATCTGAACAACCCGCTGGCAAAGATGTTGGAGGTCCTGAGAGATCGGGCGACATCTGAAGATGCTTAGGCTCTTAGCGCACAGAGAGTCGCAATCTAGATCGTCGAGAGCTGTTCTTAGATTAGTCGGGGCGTTTTTTGTTCTATCAGTTCTCTGGAGTACACTAGAGATGCTAAGTCCGAAAGGGTCGTCCATGCAATCATGCCATTCTAGACTCACGTATAGCTGTTGAGCAAAAAAAAAAAAAAAAAAAAAAGGTTGTTTAAAGACGCACCTTTGTTCAAGGTCAAAAGGCAAATGCGACTATCAAAGAAGATTTACAGATTGATGAAGATTTACGACAGTTAACAAAACGGCTCACAGACAAAATATCTTCTAAAAAAGATCGAAATGCTTCAAGTCGAATATAATTGAAGTACGACCCGGCAAGTGCGTTCTTCCACGTTCGATTGAGATGCATCTCGCGACAATGCCGCTGTGGCTCATTTCCTTCCTTCTCTTTCCTTTCCTTTCCTTTTTTTTTTTTTTTTTTTCAGCACTTAATGTGTTGTCGTGGTCGGGTCATCCGTTAATTACAGCACAGATTCAAGAGGCAAAGATATTTCCCACAAAGCACTGAGCCAGCGAACAGTTTACATCAGTTGAAATCTGCTCAGGATAGGCAGCGAGCAGAACATCCTATCCTACTGCAATCTGGCACACCAGCGGGCGGCCACGAGGGTAGTAATAACCGAGATTGACGCTTTTCCTGATAAATTTTCGAGATGGGTTACTCCACTTTCAACTGCGACAGTAGGGTGAATTGGTAACATGGTAGTAGAATAATAGTGTACACTGGAGGGTACCTTTACAATAGCGATGTTTGATCTTCGATAGGTGTCAAAGTCAGGAAGAAGAGCATGCGTTTGTTAGCAGTTTTGGCCCAGCAGACAAGGAAAGCATTGCCCAGCAAGGGAGGGCGACAGGGATGAAACTGAGACTGAGAAAGAGGAGGGAATAAGAGTGGAAGCTGCTTTCGAGTGGTGGAGAAGTTCCGAGCAATAGCTGCGGCAAAAGTGTTGGCAGAGGAGAGGAAAGGGCGAACAGAGAAGGTTCGTCGTTTATTGTGCGCTCTTGGACAGAAGCCACCCAACCAGATCGGCAGCAGGCTACTCTATCTTAGATCAAGATCCACACCGAAAAGGCACCTAGACGGGTGGGAAAAACAGGACAATCGTTCAGAAACACCAATACAAGAGCGCTCATCTCCAGCCAGCCACTTTCTTGCATCCCGCATATGCTTGCATAAGCACCTTCCGTGGAGCCATGCCCTGTTCTCTCGAGATTCACTAGATTCTCTGGTACAACCCCTCCCTCCTCTCCCTCTTTTTGACTCTCACCCTTTGCCAAACCAACGGAACATGTGTTTTTATTGCTTTCGTTAAATAAGGTATTACCGCAAATGCTTGAATGGTCGCCTGTTCAACAACACCTGTCACTCAACTGACACTCTTCTATCCTGCTGTCAGAGTAAAAAAGTCAAGATAGCTGGCCAGTGGTTGTCATTCCATAATTAGGAGAGGGACGGAGGAGGAATCGTTTCTACGAGATTGTTTGCACTGATCAAGTCCTAGTCAAGTGTTACATCCCCCTTCGGCGGCAAATTGCCTCGATAGAGTACGTTTGCAGAGAAAGCGTCTGTGTTCTGCGTGAAGGCGAGTCGTGCTCTATATCTTGGAATCAGAAGTTCTCCCTTGGGTCGTCCCGCGGGACTAGCACCAGATGAAGCAAAATTGCACTGTTGGGCATCCCGATCGATCGGTAGCAGAAAGGCTCCATGCTTACTACATCAAAACTTAATCCTCTCTGCACGTCCTATATCCTCGGAGCAATTGAGATGTTGAGGACAAAGAGCCATTGTATGTATGCAAGCTGTGCGACCATCGAGTCTGTGGCCCCGCCACCACTTTCTATTGTTCAGTCAATCGACTCGACTAAGCATTCCGTTGGATTTCAAGAAAGGGGATTTGTGTGGTAAGAAGGCTTGGTTGTTCAGGCAAGATGGCCTCAATGATCCTCTTTCTGCCCTGATAAAAAGCATTTGCGAACGAGGCAATTCCGCCGTACCACACGAGGTGTCATGGCGCAAACAAGCCCGTTCTGGCAAAATAGATGGGTGCTAGGTAGAATTGGACACTTATCCTGACAAAAAGAGGCATCGCCTTCCCTCCAGTTAAGGGATGATGCTGAAGAATGTTCCCTCGGATAGTCACTTTGTCCTGGAGAGGTCTCATCGATGGGGTTACCCTTGTAAACCAACACTTCTCGACGGCCCTACTGTTCTCTATCCGTGTCACGGTCTTCTGCAAGTTACCCGAGGTCGAGTGACTTGGGTCAGCTACGATAGGACTTTAGGCATCTAATATAAGAACTCAAAAACTATTGCTATTCCTGGTTCTAGTACACACTATCTACTCTCCTTCCCGCATAGCAAAAAGAAGCCAAAGATGAGCAAAAAACCACTCTTTGAATCATCTTTCGTTCTCTTACTTTTGTTCTCCACATTAGTCTTGCTTGCTTGACTAGACAGAGGCCATGGTCGCGTGTTTTACCAAAACTGAACATTCTTTTTAATACCCTAGACCCCCCCCCATTTCATGTCTCTCCATCTCCCGTTTCACTGCAACTAGGCTGGGTGTCTGTCTGCCTTCCTCTCCACCGACGCCACGACGCTTGCTTTGTGTCCACACATCAATAAAAGCTTTTCATAATCCTCACTTATTTAGAGCCACAGTACGACACACACGCACATTTCTAGTCTTCACAACACTGAGGCGATACTCCCTCGTACAGGAAATCGATCCACTCATTGCATATTACACATGGCCTCCAAGTCCTCCAAGGGACGCAGTCCCCGTGTGGGGACGCCGGAACAGGCATTCAACAGCCACATCTCTTTCCAGGGTCCGATCCTACTCCAGGAGAATTACGCCCTTGTTCCAAAGAGGCTTCCCCTCTGCATTGTGACTTCGGTATCGCCCGCCTCTCGTTCGAGGTCCCGGTCCTGCTCAAGTTCAGCCTCTGTTACGAGTATGTCTGATGCATCTGTACCGTCGTCCCCTACTTCAGTCCTGTCAACAGCATCACCTGTCGATAATAGTTCATGTGAAAGCTTTGACAAGCCGACTGAAAAGGACGACGGCACCGCCTCTTCAAGACTCAGCACGAAAAAGCGTAGTCCAGGTGAGTTCAGCCTACGTCGGAGGATGGGAGGATGGTATCCACGTGATACTGGCTAATAATAAAAAGTCGGGGTCACTTGTTGTTTGTCCTCTTCCACTCCTCTTCGACGTCCTCTCTCTCTCTCTTTCTCTCTCTTTCTTTTTTCTTTCTCTTTCACCCTCTCATCGACCACATCCACATCTCAAACACGTACCGCCGCCTTGTCTCGCCGTGCCTACTGACCTTTGCCTGTGCCTGTGCATCACCAACAGAAAGTAGACAGCGAGCATCCCAGAAGAAAAACCAACGCAGACGCGAAGCGGCCAAGAGAAGCAAGGCCTTGTCGATCATGTCTACGATAGAAAACTCGACAGATGCGATAGAGGAGAATGTTTGGGCGGTCAAGGACGACACTGTATTAAACAAAGACATCGAAGGCTCCCTTGCTGATGGTATAGGAGCTTACGAGTCCCTTCCCTCGCAGGTGCACGAGCCATCCCTTGAGCCCGAAACCTTGAAGGAGCAGCCTGAGGATGAGAGAGTTGAAGACCCATCACAAAAGTCATCACAGACTACTTTCTTGGAAAATACCACAACAGAGACAACAGCACTGGATGGTGAAAGTGCCCAGACACCGGCAGCTGAACCAGAAATCTCAGCCTGGGACACTGCTAGCGAGACTGTTGCTACAATTGCGTTAAAATGCCTCAGGGTCGATAGGGACATGGAGCTTTCATATGTCGCAATCCTTTCGGTTCTCACGGTACTTCAGGAGAAACCAGCCCAGGATGTGAATAGCGATGACTCTCGTGGAATGATCAAGGAATTCAAAGCAGAGGTTGGCAGGATTTACGCCGACATTTTGAAGATTATGTGTGAGCCGAGTGTGGTGGAAGGCCTTGGCAAAGAAACGACACAACAGGGCCTCATGTCGGCAGAATCGCTTTACACCCAGTTCTACAATGCCACACAACAGGCTGGATACCAGTTCCCTGTAAGTGAAAGGCTATTATGTTCTTTGTCTCTTTTCATTATCAAGAACGCATTTTCATCCATATCTTACACTTTACACTGTTGAATGTGCTTAGGCTGAATCCCATCTGTCCATGGCGCTCTACTTGATGAGAATTGGAAAGTTTGATGAGGGCTTCGAGTGTATCCATCAGATTGATTCAAATAACTGGACCGGACCTGTCTATCGTGCCATCATCACCTGTCATCTGTTTGCAAAGCCTCGCCGTAGCCAGGATGCAGAAATGACTCTTGAAAATTATGTGCGGTATTCAGTCTCTCATGCTGGAGGCGAGTCTGAAGAAAAAATCAGGACCTGGTTCAAGCTAGAGCAAGAGGCTCTAAAATGGGAGGATATCAAGGCACAGTACGAGCGAAGACGATCGCGCCTCGTTGATGCGCCAAATAACATTGAACGAATGACGAATTCAGTGGAAACGCAAGGCAATTTGTTGACCACTCAAGCTCTGCAGCAACTGCAGGACCAGCAAACATCACCTCCACGTCGTTCTCTTCATCAACGAAGTGTATCGGCAGCATCGTCAGGCTCGTCGAGCCACCAGAGAACACCTTCTGCTCACTACCCTAGCTCGCCCTCAAGTCATCGTCGGTCGCCATCGGGACAAGGACATCAAAGAACAACCTCTGGAGCTACAGCGTGGCCATCTGGCAAGCCAGCGAACATCAACACCGGTGTTGTTGCTCCAACACCAGCCCAGACAGCTGCATCCAAGGGAACTTTCTCGTTTCTCTCTTCATTGAAATTCACGTCAAGGACATCGGAGGATGGGGCTTCATCAACAACAGCTACATCAGCTTTACCAAGCCGGATACATGCTAATCGTCATTTGACAGTATTGGATAATGGCATGCTGGAGGAGTGTATCGTTCACAAACAATTTGAATTTGGTTGGAAGAGTGTATATGAACGGATGGGCCCAACTCTCGAGGATGGCGAAACAATCAAGATTGCAATGCGTCTCTGTCGTCGAGCCTTTCTTGGCCATGGAGGAATTGCCCCAGAGATGCCGGGGTCACCCAACATCACATCGCGGGATATGTATTTTCCAGATGCGGCCCAAAACGGCAACACTCTGGATGAACTGACCACCACCCAAAGCATGGATCCTGAGCTCTGGGAAGCGCGTGCCTGGGTACTCTACAACAAGGCAATGCTGAACCCAAACATTTCCTTGACTAAGTCTGTTGGCCCGTCTCATGGTAGCCACGGCAATCATGGAAACCATGGAAGCGCGGCCGTTGGCGCAGGAGCCTCGGCAATCAGTCCTCTGGCTCTCTTTTTCCACGATGTCCTGACTGTGGCCAACCATTCACCTGAGGTCCAGTCAAGGTACCTCAAGGCGTTCAAGGTCTACAGCTCCATGCGGAGCGACTCTCACTGCCACAATCTCCTCCGAGATCCATTTGTGATGAGCTGTGTCATCAAGGCAGTCTACGACGCTGTTCTGAATGTTGTACACAATCCTGATCAGCTGCCTCCACCAGTTCTGCAAGAGAGGACTACCGAAGTTCTGAAGCATCATAGGAGGTCCTCGTCTCTGTCACTGAACCGGTCGCAGCCAATGACGCTTGGTCCGTTGATTGACCTTGCATTTGAGATCTACTCAGACATGCGAAATGTGAGTCCCATTCGCCATTTGCCAGCTCTTGTGACTCTGGCCTCTTCACCTACAGTCAAGACGTCCAAGACTTGCATGCCACCCCAGTTCTTGGGTACCTCACCTCCAATGACATGTTCTACCGCGACATCCTCGACGATTGAACCCTCTGAGATTGGTACCGTGTCTACCATTTCCATTTCACCAAGACCATCGTTTTCTGAGATGGCGATTCCAACGTTCCAGGAACTGAATCCATCCCTGCAACCGAACAAGCATGCCAAGAGAATACCGCTAGAACTCTATCTAGCGCTCTTACACCTATGCCTTCAGGTTCCTGTTTACAGAATGTCCTCACAGGTGGTCAGGACGATTCTGGATGATATGACTTCGGATTTGGTGGCGGAACCAGGTTTCTCATTGGATCGACACTTTGCAGCTGCGTTGCAAAGCTACCACGACACCTGGATGTGTATCATGGAAGCTCCAAGGCGATCCTCGTCTTCAAGTGACGGTCAGCGACGCTCGGTTGAGACGAAGAAATGCGTTTATCACGAGTGGATGTCCAAGTCGGACGAGGACATTCATGAGTGCTTTGACAAGACGGAAACCGAACCGGCGATGGAACATGAGGACAAGGAGGATAAGGGGGAGAGTGAGTGGAAGGAGGAAGAATCGAGGTCCACTTCTGAGACCAAGGAAGGATGTAACGACAAGCTCTACTGGAACTTGTGGGGCGAGGAGGATGCAATATTGAATGATATGCGATTCTCGGAGAAGAAGGCCAAGATGCTCTTGCAACATATTGTGGAAACCCTGGCGTAGTTACTAGGCTAAGTAGGAAATTGTAGATAGTTCTGACAGCGTAATCCCATATACCAGACCAAAAAGCAATACCAGACTCTATCTCTCTCTCTACCATTTGGTTACCCGATCCCATATGGCTAGAGACAATTTTTCGAATACACAATTTATTTCCACTGCAAAGCGGAAAGGTGGGTAGCGGCTGGAGTCAAGTAGGAGTCTGGTTTCCTAGGCTCAAAGGTTGCTGATGGCCACCCTTTGAGGGTGGGGACCCAGTGGGGAAGGAGAGCAGCGGATGCTCTACTGGCAACACATCTTGCGAGGATCCAAGCAAATTCAAGGCCGTTGATTTCACGTGCTCTCTGTTCTCTCTGTGCCCCTCTCTGTGCCTCTCAACTCTTCTTATTTCTCTCTTGCATTGTTCACTTTTTGGTTTCTTCAACTCTCTCTCCTTGTTCATTCATCCGATCCTCCACATCCCTCCTCTCCCCTCTTGTCATCATGTTTGCTGCTCTTCGTCAACCTCTTGCTCGCGCTTCGGTCGCAAAGCCCCTCGTGCGCTCATTCTCTGCGTATAGCCCCCTCCAGAGCAAGTGCCTGTTCCTGCCTTTGGCTTGTCTCTTTACAATAGTTACGCGACTACGAAGGAGGGAGGAAACTAATTTCCCACGCCCATTTTTTTTTTTTTTTTTTTTTTTTGTCCTGCCATTTCCTTCCGACCCAACATCTCTTCTTTCATTGGTCCTGAACCCATGTCAACCCATGCCATGTCCTTCCCCTTCACACTTTAGACGCTGTTGCCCCCACCAAGGCACCTAAGCTTGAGTATCTCTTGACTGAGACCCGTGGACGCGTTGCTTTGGTCACCCTTCACCGCCCCAAGGCCTTGAACGCGCTTTGCAATGATCTCTTTGTCGAGCTCAACCAGGTTCTCAAGGACATTGACAACAACAAGGAGATTGGTGCTATTGTCCTCACTGGAAGTGAGCGCGCCTTTGCTGGTACGTTTTGAGATGTTCCCGATGTTGTTCGCATATAAAGAAGGAAAAAAAAAAAAAAAGGATCGTTACGCGTTGATGCTTTAGGCGGTCGACTTTTTTTACGCAGATCGATCGAGTCACTGATCTTGGTGTGAAAAACATGTTTTCTACCATGAATTGACCTCCCAACAGCGGGCGCTGACATCAAGGAGATGAAGGACAGACAGTTCATCGAGAACTATACTGAGGACTTCCTTGGCCACTGGACTCAGATCACCAAGATCCGCAAGCCTATCATCGCTGCCGTCAATGGATTTGCTGTAAGTTGACATGCATAAAAAAACGCCCACTTGAGTAACAGAAGTGTCCATTTCCCCTTGATGAGACACAAGGCTCTCTCCATCTTTCTTTGATCTGACAAACATGGAAGACCGTGGCAAAAAGGCAAAAAATATATATACCTAAACTGGAGACTGTCCCCTTGTATGCATGAATTAGCTTGGTGGAGGATGCGAGTTGGCCATGATGTGCGGTAAGTAACCCTTTAAACTGAACCGAGAGAGAAAATGGACTCGTTGGCTGAGGGATTGTCACTCATATTCGTTACCCGATTCAACTCTACCCTCTATAATAGATATCATCTATGCTGGTGACAAGGCCGTCTTTGGCCAGCCTGAGATCAAGCTCGGCACTATCCCCGGTGCCGGTGGCACGCAGCGTCTCGTCAAGGCCGTTGGCAAGTCCAAGGCCATGGAGATGTGCTTGGTCGGCTCCGTCAACCTGAATGCCGAGGAGGCTGAGCGCGCTGGCTTGGTCAGCAGGGTTTTCCCTGCCGACCAGTTGGTTGATGAGGCCGTGAAGACTGCCGAGAAGATCGCTAGCTTGTCGCAGCCTATTGTCCAGATGGCCAAGGATGCCATTAACCAGTCGTTCGAGGTTCCACTGTCGGCTGGCTTGACTTTTGAGAGGAGACTCTTCCACGCCACCTTTGGCTCCCAGGACCAGAAGGAGGGTATGTCTGCTTTTGCTGAGAAGAGAAAGCCCAACTTCAAGCACAACTAGAGCGTTCAGATCAGATCTGGGTCCGCTTCGCGTAGGATGTGTAAATAGGCTCCCTGTGCCCCTTGGTCCTTTTCTCTCTCTCTCTCTCTCAATAAACGAGCAATCACATTCACTCCGCAACACATTAGGACACTGGAAATCCTCGTAGCTCAAATGCTAGAGTGACTTTTATTCAGGCACGGACGGCTTGTTGTTTATTTTCAGTCTCCACTCCTTCCGAACAGAGACAGTCACTAACTTGTCGGAGTGTCCTTATGTTCCAACCCCACAAGGTCGGCATTTTTTAAATTCTGTTACGTCACTTCAAGGACAAAAGTCCATCGCCCACCCATACTCACAATCACTCCTTCCATCACTTCCCTCGCGTCCCATAAGAATGGTCAAGTCTCGCATCCAAAGCGAGCTGCCAGCCGAGACAATGCCCCACACCATTGAAGACACTGTTCGAATAAACAACGAAAAGGAAGCTGCTGAGATCGAGATGCTTGTCGTTAGTAGTCTGCGGAAGCTGGTAAGCCTCCCTTGCCTTTGCCTTGGATTGAATGAAGAGGATGATACACCTTCATCGGTCTGGTAATCCATATTTTCTCCCTTTAGGCCGCCCTTTTCGAGAGCGAATCAAGTCCAGACTTTCATGATGATTCTAATAGCACCGAAAGCCCTGACCCTGCCGATAATAAAGATTAGTCCGGAAGAAAAAGACATGGGCAGTTCTGAGGAACGCGAGGCCGATCCCGCTGAAGATGAAATATGTGAGGTCGAGGCTGATACAGGCTCGATTGATTCCATCTTCGACATTGCGCCCAAGATAGCTATGGCAGAAGGGACGCCGATTGAGGTGAGTAAGCGTAATACTCGACTACCTTGGCCCTCGTTTCAATACGACCGTACACTGAAAAAGACCTAATAAAAAACAACTGCTTCCGCTAATTCTTCAGCGAATGCAAAACAAATATCTGAAGACTTGCACGAGTTTGCGCTAAAGAAGATTCAGGAAAAATTGTTAAAGGATGATTTCATTCAACAAGAAGGACTTCATGTTACAGACAAGGTAGCTCACTTCACGATAGCCGCCGACAAGTACGGGGAATGGCTACAACAACATCAGGCCGAGATATCTACCAACTTTGTCCAGGTGAAGAGTGCTTACAAGTATGTCAGTGAGGAGAAGAAAGGAGACACGCGGTCGTACCTGCAATGCCAGTGTGCCGGCCAAAAGCGAGTCATCAAAGGCAGGAAGCTCGGAGGAAAGTCTGGGAAGCCTAGAGTCCGCAAACAGAGCATTAGGAAAGGATGTCAATCAAAAATTCGGGTCATTACTCAAAAGGTACCTGGAACAGATGGGACAAGTCAAACTGTATGCCAGATTGCCTATCGTTTCGGCCATAATCACGACGTGGGAAGCTTTACTGGCCTGGGAACTCGCCAAAAGTCTGCTGCTATCAAGGAGACTATTAGGAAGCTTATTCTGGGGGCTCAACAATCTCTATGGTGATGAATCAACTCACAATGGAGCATGACAAGTTTATGCAGGTCATGCGAGCAAAAGACCGCTTCTCTCGCGACGACTTTATTACATACGACGATGTCTACAACATCTGGCATTCCGTAATGGCCAAAAGATGAGGAAAGACAAAGACCCCGTGCTATCATCAATGAAGTGGATGGAGGAGCTTTGAGCATGACGGCGGGTTCACCTACTACGACAAGGAGGACCGAACCAGTGGCCTCTACTTTGGGTTCGCCACAATGTGGCAAATGACACAGTTGAAGGCGCATGGAAGAACCATCTGCTTTGATGGGACTCATGACATTTTCGGGTACTGTGCATACGTGCGATTCTTTGACTGTCAGCTAGCTCTCCTTCTTGAGCCAGAGCACTTATATGCGGTACTTCTGTGTGCATAGGCAAAAGACCAATTTTTTTCACCCTCGTCGTCAAGAATACGAGTACAGGATTCGGGGTTCCAGTGGCATTCCTCTTGACAAAGACAACAGAGAACTCTACCCTCGTTGGATGGCTAAGGGCCCTTCGAAGCAAGATGACTGAAATCTTTTCCTCGCCTGGCAGCTTGTACACATACAAGCCGAACGCTGTGATAACGGATCAAGGCAACGTTGAGATTCTGGCAATCAAGACGGCTTTCGCAGAAAAAATCACGTCCCCATTTTCTTCTGCGCTTGGCATGTGTATCGTATTTGGGAACGCGAGGCTAGAACTCGTTTGAGTGGCATTTCCCACCTTCCTGTGGAGCAGAGAAAAGCTCTGAGGGATGAGGTAGGCGTCGCTAAGATGCCTTTTGGTACTTTCCTAGTGCTATTGGCCACTAACATACCTTGCTCTGTGATAGGTGGTTGCCGAGCTTCGCATGATCCAGAGAGAGCCTACTCACTCAAAAAGCCATGTTGCGTATTCAAGAGTACCGAGAAAAATGGAAAGAACAGACCGATCTAATACACTACCTGAACAAGCGATATTTTGGATCAGAGCAAGATGAGGATGTCGCCCGGATTCAGAGCCCTTGGATGCTATGCTATCGACAGGAAGTTTCGTACTCGTCCATAGACACAAACAACTTTATTGAGTCCTGGCACAACATCCTCAAGCGACATTTCTTCCGAGATCGGCATCAGCGGCGCCCAGACACCGTCATTTACATCCTGGCTTTCATGGCTGTCCCCACTTTCAGCAAAAAGTGTATCCGTGGTATCATGAAATCAGGTCGCATGAACCCTGCGCAGAAGATTGAGGCGCGCTTCAGAATTGTGGCCGAAAAACACATTCAAACAAGAGAGTCTTATGGATTTGTTGGTGAACCAATGACGCAGATCAATGATACATTGCTTCGAGTGGAGTCTTTTACGGCAGAAGGGACGACTTATGACATTCAGATCGATTTTAGTAGACTGGCGTTTGGCGAGATCATCAGCTGTACATGTCCATATTTCCGTATGAATGCCAGTTCCTGCAAGCATATAGCCCTCGTCATGATTCAAATACCAGAGCTACAGTTACGATGCGATGACATTTATTCTCAAGATCAAGTTGACAGGCCGGACAACAAACGCTCATTGTTGGATGCAGCTCATAACGATTACCTGGAGTATATGGACCATATCAACGATCCAGAGCCGGAGCCTAGGTCAAATTCTCGATCCATCAATTTCCAGCGTCTTGGCACCCTTTTGCCCCTCCTAGATAAAGATGTTCCCCAGGCAGGTGAAGAAGCGATAGATGAGACTCTAGCAAGACTGGTCCGCTTAGTCGAAGAGCATACTCAGCTGAAGTTCAAGAGGCAGCGACAGAAATACTAGATTACTGTAATCAATAAACGTCTGCGTAGGAGCGACTGCATCTCAAACCCTCTGTTCCCTCGTCTCTTAACGCTAACTCAGCCTAAGAAGTCCCAATACCTTTCTTAGGCGACTTTTAAAGAATGATGATTGACATCATTTTTTTCTTTATTCAGTCCCCCAGATCTTGGCCAATTCCTATCTAAAGGCACGAGTTATTAACTGGAAGGATAGAAAATGCGTCTAGCTAATGTCCGGGGCGAGTAAGTAGGCAATTTTGGGCGAAACAGCAGCTACTCTATGGTAGTATCTTGACTTGTAAGGATTTTTGACGTCCATCACCGGCTTCAAATCGCATTTTCTCCTCAACCAGCTAAGCAATCTCAGAGATAATGGTATTTATGAGTTCTCTAGACTCTACTCTAATACTTTTGTTAATGAAGTATGAAGAAAAAAGAGAAGTTCTGAATATCAATAATTGATTGAACAAAAAGTGCACTTTTGATTTCTAGTCAATAGACTATTTTGCTAGACGTGTCCCTCAACCCCAGTTTTTTTTTGTCCAGGGGAGATCCATACTTTTCTCTCCACCTGAAAAATTTACATAGACGGGTGTAAAAATCATCTCTACAATATCTCTTTAGGACTCAACATCTAAAATCCACTCCCAAGGGTACTTCACTTAGAGACAACTGCTGGAATAGTACCTTCACCTTTGACTATGCGTTAGGTGAACGCTGATTGGCTATCTGATACCCATTGATTTTACTTAGAAAAAGTCAAATTTTGGAGGGAGGGTGGCGGATGGCTTGGGGATGGGTTGGAACATAAGGACTCTCAACTTGTCGGTCGTCCTGGTCGTCGTGCTTTCAGTTCTTCTTCCTCCTCCTCCCTCCTCCCTCCTCCTCCTCTTTCTTCTCCGCCGCCTCTTCTGCAATCCGAGCTCGTCCGGACCGTTGCCTTCATCCCTTTTTCTTTTTATTGCCCGGAAAGACAGGACAACGACTCTTCCTCCCTCAAGAGAATTGTCCAAGTAGCTTAAAAGGAACAAGAAACCCATCTTCCTCGCCATGACCGCATTCCGCTCGTTCATCAATGCCCATTCGGCCCTGGCATCCCATGCCCGCCGCGCATTCTCGACCGCCATGCCCGGTGCCTCAAAGAGCCCTGCTGTTAACGGCGTCAACCCCGAGATGCTCTACCTCCAGCCCCGTTGGCATGTGCAGCGCGACCAGACTGCTCAGGGCGCGGGCAAGGTCTTGGTTGGCATGATCCAAAAGCGCTGGAATTCGAACGGTTCTCAGCCTATCAAGCTGGTAAGCTCTCCTTTCTTCTCCTTTGACAATGAGCTTTGACTTTTTTTCTCTCCTCGTCAAATCTACATTGGGACGAAACACAGACTCTCACACCCGTTAACACAACCTGGACCGGTTCCATTTGTTTTGACGATAGAGCAATATCGAACGTCTGCGTAACATTGGTATCTCGGCCCATATCGACTCTGGAAAGACAACCTTGTCAGAGCGTGTCCTGTTCTACACTGGCCGTATCAACCAGATTCACGAAGTCAGAGGAAAGGACAACGTTGGAGCCAAGATGGATTCCATGGAGCTCGAACGTGAGAAGGGTATCACCATTCAGTCGGCTGCCACATATGCCACCTGGAAGGATTACAACTTTAACATTATCGATACCCCTGGTAAGGAGTAGATCCCCTCTTCCTTTTCTTTTCTTTTCTTTTCTTTTTATGCATTGTCCACCCAAGACTAACATTGCTTCTTGCTTGCTTGCTTTTTTTCTCCTCCCTTAAAGGACACGTTGATTTCACGATCGAGGTCGAGCGTGCTCTTCGTGTGTTGGATGGTGCTGTTCTGGTCCTTTGCGCCGTTTCGGGTGTCCAGTCCCAGACCATCACTGTCGATCGTCAGATGAAGCGTTACAATGTCCCTCGCATCTGCTTCATCAACAAGATGGATCGGTAGGCGGCATGGATCTCTATCTACCTCGTGACATGATCTGGGAGAATAGGAGAGAGGAAAAGGCAGAGGGGTCCAAGGAACGGTATTTTCTGACATTCAACTCTCTTTTTTTTTTCCTTCTGGTCTCTCTACCTAACCTGTAGTGCTGGCGCGAATCCATGGAAGGTCGTTGAGGCGCTCCGCACAAAGCTCAAGATGCACGCCGCTGCACTTGAGATTCCCATGGGTGCCGAAGACAACTTCCAGGGTGTGGTTGATCTCTTGAAGTGGAAGGCCATCTATTTCGAAGGCAATGATGGGTAGGTCCTTGCTAGTGATTAGCGATGAGAGATAAGTTGCTTGATGTGGAAAAGAGAGTTCATTGTACTCATCGAGCTCTCTTTATTACTACTCTTGATCTGGATAGTGTCAATGTCGTTGAGAGGGATATCCCAGAGGAATACTTGGAGCTTGCCAAGGCCAAGCGTGCTGAGCTCTTTGAGCACTTGGCTGAGGTCGATGATACCATGTCGGATATGTTCATCATGGAAGAGAACCCCACAGGCGAAGAGTTGGCTGTACGTATCAGGGACTCTCTATTCTCGATATTCCCCCTCATCCGACAAGCAAACAAAACAAAACAAAAACAAACATCACATTGTGAGGCTTAAGATAATGCAGTGACCCATGTCCACAGGACGTCTAACGGATCTATGTTTTTTCTCCTTTTTTGTACTACATCAACATGGAATAGGCTGCTATTCGTCGTGCAACCACCAACCACAAGTTCATCCCCGTTATGATGGGATCAGCCATCAAGAATAAGGGAGTTCAACCCTTGTTGGATGCCATTTGCGCCTACCTGCCCAACCCTAGCGAGGTCCACAACACTGCCTTGGACATTAAGAAGGGCGAGGCCAAGGTTGATCTCAGCTCCAGCGATAAGGACCCTTTTGTCGGTTTGGCCTTCAAGCTGGAAGAGGGACGTTTCGGTCAGTTGACGTACGTGCGTGTCTACCAGGGTATGTTGCGTCGTGGCGGATTCATTACCAACGTCAAGAATGACAAGAAGGTTAAGGTCCCCCGTTTGGTCCGTATGCATGCCGACGAGCTTGAGGATGTGGATGAGATTGGTCCTGGTGAGATTTGCGCCATGTTCGGTGTGGACTGCTCTTCGGGTGATACCTTCACCGATGGTGCTCTTCAGTACACCATGTCGTCGATGTTTGTTCCCAACCCTGTTATTTCTTTGTCAATCAAGCCCAAGGGTAAGGAGACTCCCAACTTCTCCAAGGCCCTGAACCGTTTCCAGAAGGAGGACCCCACATTCAAGGTCCATGTGGATGGTGAGACAAAGGAAACCATTATCTCGGGCATGGGAGAGTTGCATCTCGAGATTTACGTCGAGCGTATGAAGCGTGAGTACAATGTCGAGTGCTTGACAGGAAAGCCCCAGGTCGCTTTCCGTGAGACCATCCAGAACTCTGCCAAGTTCAACTACACACACAAGAAGCAGAGTGGTGGTGCTGGTCAGTATGGTCGTGTCGAAGGCTTTATTGAGCCTGCCGTAGCCGATGAGAATGGTGTTGATGCCTTCTTTGAGAGCCGAGTCGTTGGAGGCAACATTCCTACCAACTATATTCCCGCTTGTGAGAAGGGCTTCCGTGAGGGTATGCAGAAGGGTTTCTTGATTGGTCACCCCGTCACTGGTGTGCGCATGGTCCTTGAGGATGGTGCAGCTCACGCAGTCGATTCTTCGGAATTGGCTTTCAAGGTGGCGACGATCAACGCTTTCAAGGATGCATACATGAAGTCCAGCCCCGTGATCATGGAGCCCATCATGAAGGTCGATGTCACAGCCCCAGTTGAGTTCCAGGGAGCCGTCATTGGAGGTATTAACAAGCGTAAGGGTACTATTGTCGACACCGAGTCGGGTGAGGACTACTTTAGCTGTGTGGCCGAGGTTTCGTTGAACAGCATGTTCGGCTATGCCTCCGAGATCCGTGGTCAATCTCAGGGCAAGGGTGAGTTCACGATGGAGTACCTCCGTCACCAGAAGGTCTTGCCACAGGAGCAGATCGAACTGATCAAGGCCCACCAGAAGAAGCTCAAGGATGAGCAAAAGTAAAAAAATGTGGAGATAGATAGAGATTCCCTCCCGCTTTTACTGTTTTTATACTTTTCATCTTTTTCATTGCCTTGACCCTTTTTTCATTCCAGATAGAGTCTCATAATATCATAGCTCCCTTTTACTACTACTTTCGATATATCACCTTTTCTTTTTTCTTTTTTTTTTCTTCCTCTTCCTCTTTCTCTCTGTTCGTTCATTCCTGTTGTTGCCTCTGTATCGTTAGAATTAAAGCCCATTGCATTTCCGAAAAAAAAAAAAAAAAAAAAAAAAAGGCTGCAAAATGACAACGGTAAACTATGGGGTTCGTGACATAATTAGGAGGGAATGAACAAAACTCAACGCCCCAAGAGCAACCCTTATTTTATTTCGTTTTATTTTGTTTTATTTCTTCGGTAGATCAACTACCAAACGAGCTCCTTGGCGTTCCATGGCCATCTCTCGTCGACGAGCCTATAGAGACGGCCGAAGACACCGAGCTAGTTGAACCATTAGAGGCCGAACGCCCCATTTGTCGACTTGCGTAACTCGAACCCACCTCAGTCCTAGATAAGAGCGATGACTGTCCAGAAGATGAGACTGACGAGGGGCTGAGCCTTCTTAGAGATGTTGTTGAGTCCGATCCAGAGGCGTTCCCACTCATTCCTGTTGCAGCCATAGATCTTCTGTTGCCCACAGATCCCGATCCAGAGGATTGTGTTGCACCACTTCGTCTCGAACCAGATCCTCCACTGGTGGCCCTGCCTAGAGAAGAATCTGCACCCGATTTTCCTGCAGCTGCAGCGGCTCTCCGCTCCGATCTCCGTTTCAGATATTTGGTCCGATAGGCAACAAAGCCTTCCTGAAATTTGCGAGGGACTTTACGAAAGAAGGAGAGCTCGGGTCGGTTGTCACGGTTAAAGTGCATGTTGAAAACCCGGAGGACTCGGTTGCATTGCGGAACAAATCTGGAGGGAGTGATAAACAATGGATAATATAGATGAGGTGAGAGACACATGTGAGTCCAAGAAATCGGTATGATCGAGAGCACTCTGCCTCGATCGGTACATCTCGAACAAAAAGCTCACCCCCTGTCCATGTCATCAAGGGAATTTTGTTGTCGCTGTGGTTCCAAGCCTTACTTTGATGAATAGCCGAGTTTCTCAGAATACATGCCTGTGGCAAAGAAGAGAAAGAGTGTTGTGAAAGAGAGGAGGAGAAAAAATTTGTGCAGCACATGGATATAGTATGTCTATTCAAACCAAAAAAAAAAAAAATTGACGAGGTGCTTTTAGTAAATGTGGACCACTCTTTCTTTTTCAGTTGCGAGGATGAAATCGCTCTGCGTCTTGTGCTTCTTACTTGACTGGGTTGAATAAATGTAGCAAAGGCGCAATAGGCAATAATGAGGAGAAGAATCCCCAGGAATGCTACAAAGATGTTATCCAACCCACCGTAGAAAAAAAAAAAAAAAAAAAGAGAGAGAGAAAATAACCGGTTATTGTCTCTTTCTATTCTCCCGTATCTTCCTCTTTCTCCTAACTCCTTTCCTCACTGATTAGCCCCTTACACCACCTTACCCTCGTATTTCTGCTGACGCTTCTTGAGCCGAATCAGGTTATACTTGAGTCGCTCCTCAAAGATCAAGAGATCACGATAGGTACTCGAGGATGCATGCATGGTCGTGAATTGCTCCGCCGATACCCTGTCATCCGATGAGGTCGGGATCGGCGTCGAGTCCAGGACTTGGGTCACGGGCGAAAAGGACGGTTGCCGAGCCATTTGGTTGGTGCTGACAGTGGTGATGGTGGTAATACCTGTCGAAGGATGTTGAAAGCAGAGCCGTAATAGAGAGAGAGCGCGCGAAGAAAGTAACGTCGCGTTGCTAGGATAGCGTCTCCAGACAACAGTTTGGAAAAGGAAGATACGCCTCTATTCCTCTTCGCTTTCGAGTTTAGTGAGGGCGATCAAGTGACAGAGGTGGGTCTGTATGGTATCCCTCCTTAGGAAAAAAAAAAAAAAAAAAAAAATAGGTCTTCTTCAACTCGGCTCCCACTCCCTGCTTGTCAATGGCCACCAAGTCTTTGTAGCACCTGTGGAGTCCTGCGGGCACAGAGCTGAGTAAATCAAAAGCAAAATGAATATGCTTGCGTCGGCTCCACTGTAGAGAATGAGACAGAGGCGAATGCTGGGTCCTTTGAGCTGACAGGGGCAGGCGGTCAGTCGGGTTGGATTGCTGATGCCAAGAAGTAAAAAGTGACAAAATGACTCTGGGGGAATGCAGAGATGGAAGAGATGGTAGAGATGGTACAGAAAAACTGAATATCACGTGTCGGCGAGAGCCTTCAATATCTAACCCTCGTCTCCAGTCAGACACAAGTCTATGATCTCTATTCTGCCATTGTTTCCTCAATGATAAATACCCTCTTTCTGTAGCCCCGTGAGGACAGCCAGGTGCACACTAGTCCTTGGTCAACCGTAGATATCTCACAATTCGACGGGAATCCAGGTAGTCCAGACAAGCAGTTTGGAGAGTACGGAAGTCATAGCATATTTCTGAATTTATCTCTCCAAGATGACACTCCAAGACCTCAGGATAGTAAAATATGTCCTTATCTATTCATACTCAAGTCCTATGAGCACCAGAGTTTTGTTGAAATGGAGAGGGGGGAGACGCTGATTTTTTTTTTTTTTTTTTTTTTTTAAAGACTAGGTCAAAATGGACTACTGAGGGACTGCAATAGGACTGCAATTCCTGGTTCAGCTCACCTGCAATTGCGAGGTGATCTCCACTTCCACGCATTTGGACCTATGAATGCCTCCGAGCGCGCTTGTCGGGAGGCTAAAGGAGGGTAGAGGAGAGAGTAGGAGGGAGTAGGAGGGAGATATAGAGGATGCTGGGTATGAAGCTGTTCTCGCCCCCTATTCCTTTGGAGATATAGTTCAGAGAACTTCACAAGGACGATGCGAAGAAGAGGTTCTCCATACTATTACGAGGGACCTTCTATTGCTCGATATTCTTTTTATCCGCCTGTCTCATCCAAAGCATCTCCCACGCTTCCTGCATCACATCGTACCTGAATGAACCCGCTATGCCAGTACGACGAGACATGGTGAGATCAGTCCATAATATTCAGGTTCTGACGCATGCTGATAGTCATTTACATTTAAAATACTCGCGTATCTAATCTACACATAGGCACACGCACATTCTCTCTCTCTCTCTCTCGTTTGTTTACTGTGTAATTTTTCGAGCTGATAGGTATCATTGAACCCGTCTAGTCACAACACCCATAGCGCTATCCTTACATGCATACACAGTGTGGCAAAGTCTTTTTCCTTGCTCTCACGGGTCTTAACTGGGGTCGAAAATCGAAGAATCAAAAACAATGTCGCTCGTAGCATAAAAGTGCCACCACTAGATTGGGAGATTTCCCATTCGCTCGACCAGTTACACAAGCTGTAAAAACTCTCCATGTGCAAAAACTCGTGGGGTTATAGATTGGAAACTTGACTTTCCCAAAGTTCCTGTGCGGTTGAATGGAGTTCAGCAGCGGCTCCTATCCTTTACTTGCCATTCTAGACTAGTGTTAAGGAGACGCACCCTAGCTAAGCTGTATTGGATGGATTGTCTCTGCCCTCTTGCTTTGGCCGTCGCTTTGGCATCGAGTTTACCTCTGCCTTGCCCTTGTACTTCTCTAATTTGCTCTCACTTGACCCTCGTACCTCTCTTTTCTTCGCCTTCGCCTTCGCCCAGGCTTTGCCCCCAGCTCCGCCCTCACTTTCGCTCAAGTTATCGATCTAAGGTTTGGAACAAAGGCTCCTCGCCTCTCTCTGCCCCGCCTCGTTACCGCCTGCATGAGAAAGCCAAGGACAAAGGTAAAGCAAAATAGAAGGACAGATCAAGAGAAAGAAAAACTCTTGGCAGTCCCCTGCTTGTGTTCACAACGCTTGAGCAAAAAGCAAAAAAAAAAAAAAAATACGCAGAGTCAGAAGCTGGTGGTGAGAGAAAGGGAGTGATTTGCAACGCATGAATAGAAACTGAGACTCTTTCTTTCTTTCTTTCTATCCTTCTTTTTCTTTTTTCTTTCTTTCTTTCTTTCTTTCCTTCCTTCTTTTCTTTTCTTGCCCTCGTTCATTCTCTCACTCATCCACACATTCGCCCACTACCCAAATCCATCACTCTCACTCTCACTTTCATTCAGGCAACTAAACCTTTTTGAAGAAAAAAAAAAAAAAAAGAAAATGTCGGACGAATTGTCGTCACTCCGCCGTTCCACGGGAATATTCGCAGTCTGGGGGCTCGCTCAGGGGATCTTCGGGGTGGTGTTCTTGACGATGCTGATGGACAGGATCCCAGATGTTCTTAGCAATGGTATCGTAACGAAAAAAGCGAGTTATCTCGTCATTGATTTTCCATCAAATAGACTTGAAACCAAAGTGGATCCTTTCTAACATCTTTTTCTCCCATAACTTAACATATATAAAGGGAGTGCGTTAATGAAACCCCAAATGCTATCTAGCCTGCTGTCGCCATCGCCACCGCTGTCATTCTCCTCCCCTGAAAGGGATGCGATTATGATCGTAGTGTACATATTGGCACTGAATGTGTTCATGAATCTTACGATGAACCTGCTGACGCTGTATGGGGTGATCGTGAAGTCGCATAGGGCCCTGAGAGTCGCATTTATTCTGTGGGTGATCCTGATTATCTGGTCGACTCTAGCTTTTCTGTTTTACTTACTCGATGATCAGAAGCCGGACAAAGGCGCGAGTGGTTTCTCATACCTGTTCAATTACATGATATCACTTTGCTTTGGCTTTCTTTTGTATCGATGTCATCAAGTGATGGTGGGCTATCATGAAATTGACCTTGATGGGTCAAGGACACCTCTCCTGGGTAACGCCCGATAATACCTTGTCATCCTTTATCCGTGGGCCAGGGCAGTTATGTGGACCTAAAAAGTTTCCCCCATCATACATCTATAAAAAAAAAAAAAAAAAGGTGCGAGCGAATAAAATTTACTATGGAAATTGCCCAGTAAACCTGTTGATTCTGAAAATGACCTGAGGGATGGTAGCGATCTTTGCAGAGGTAAGGGATACAAAGAATGGAGCCGGGATAATATCTTGGAGAGATGGGGTCAGTCGTGTTAACTAACAATAAGCACAGGATGAGACTCATGGTAGTCATTCTACCATATCACACTTCGTAGCAAAAAATGGGTTGTAGGATTAATATCGGAGCCAACTAGACATTGTTGAGGAAACTTGGGATGTTGTAGTTGAGTATCTTGCTGGGGTGCTGGGTCAGAATGGATATAAGAGATGGATTGGATTGGTGGCAACACGTGAGCAGACCCATTTTACCTTTGCATGGTCCGACTACAGTTCGAACATGGGGGCACCAGTTTTCTCTATCCTTGGTCACAACGGGGTGTGTCCTCGTCTCACCTCGACTCCAGCTGGGAGCTCATTTAGCAAGTCTTAAAATCGCTGTCACATATGTTGCGTTGATCTAGATGGACTGAATGATTGTCGAAGGAGGAATCTTTTTTTTTTCCTCTCTCCCTCATCCTCCGACGATTACCTCCTATAAAAAAGTGACTCCAGACCGATCCGTTCTTCGTCTCTCACTCCATTCGAGCATGCCTCCAACAGGACCCACTACAGCGACATCCGCAACGACTGTTGTTCCAAGGGCCAGAGCCCTTCTCCAACAATCCGTCCGTTCGTTCCTCTTCAAATCTGGTGGCCCCCCTTATCTTATCCTCGACACCCGCTCCCGATCTGCCTACCGTCGTCGCCACGTCGCTCCTTCAACCAACATCCCTGTCGAGAACTGCGATCAGGCCTGGTACCAGCTCCCACCACGCCATACGACTCCTTTTGCACTGATCGAGGATGTGGACCCCGAAGGTGGCGAAGATGACGAAGAGGTATTTGAAGAAGAAGAGATAGAGACGACGATCGGAGGCAATGGGGAGGACATTGCTTCGAATGCGAACACGCAACAGGGTCAGTCCAAGAAACATCAGAAAAAAGAAGCAGCGGCGTCAAAAGTTGTTCCCAACAAACGAAGGAAACGGGGACAAGGATTCGAAGACAGTTCAACACCTTTCCAAAGTAGTCAGATTTCGACCACGGAGATCCTGAGAGGCAGAGGATGGAAAGTCAACTGGGTATTTCATGATCAACCCCATTTCTGGTCCGTATTGAAGGAAGAACTTGCCTCAACCGAGTTCCGAGAGTATGCTGAGAAAGCCATGGTCACACTGGATCCACCCTCGTCTCTTTCCTCTGCTCTACGCGTTGTCGAAGAGGAAGAAAAGGAGAACGAGTCAGCAAATGCCTCACCAGGATCTCAGCAGAAGGACCCCGAGTACCATTTTTTGTTCCAACCAAATCCGGCTCTGGTCAAGGCACTTCCCAGGATTGAGCGAGACTTGTTGACAATGTACCGTCAGCGTTCCACGTCAACAAAGCCCACACAAGACCCAGCCATCCCCCTGCTGCGGTGTCTCGACATTGGGTGTGGTTCAGGCAGGGATATGACCTATATGGTGGCTCGCCATGTTAACAAGCTCTCGGTCGATCCCGCCCTTCAATGGTCTACTCTCGGGATCGATATTCGTGAAGACTCCTGTGAACGGTCGATGCACCTTGCGCACGAGACATTTGTCCCTGATGGCCGTCGGCCTTATCTTGCAGACCGAGTATCAACCCTTGTGGGCGAGATAGATTCCAAAACGGGTGTGTTGCAAGTACATCGACAGCATTTTCTCCATCCGCAACCCACTCCGAATGGACCCCTACCAGCACAGCCACCACAACGCCTCCTCAATCTACCCAATATTGAATACCTGGACCCCAACCCAACATCGACATCACAACAGAACCCCTCCCCCTTCTCTGTATCTGAAGGGTCTGCCACACCTGAATCGATACCAACTTCTGTCTCTGGACCTTTGTCTGATATGAATAGGGATGATCGATTTGACCTTGTAGTGATTATCCGATTCCTTCAACGGAATCTCTTTGCGCCACTCGTCCAGCATTGGATTCGACCAGGTGGATTTCTCCTCTTAAGCACCTTTGTCACGGACAAGGATTTGCCTCATTATACAAAGCCAGGACCTGAACATCGTCTTCAATCCCGGACAGAGGCACGAGAGATCATGGAACGACTTGGGATGGAGGTAGTAATGGAAGAAGTGTCGTTGATTGAGGACGGTAAAAGATCGGTGGCGACAGTCGTTGCTCGGAAACCTGTCATCTGAGAAGTTTTCTCCGCTCTTTGTTAAAGTGAATCTCTTGTTCTCAAAGGGGTATTCTTCCACCTTTCAAATCCTTCTTTTTTTTTTTGATTTTTTTTCCTCGCGACAGATCAGCTGGAAAGTCCATGGAGGAGGCATAGTCGTGCCCGTCAATCAACCGTCCACTTCAAGCAAGTGCTGAATCAAGCGTTTGACATGTGTCAGCGTGTGTCCAAACAACTGTCAGCGGTGGCCGAGTTGGGTTTCGATTGACGGCATTCTTGGCCTCCTTGTTGTTAGATCCAATAAGGAGCATAATTGCCCTTGTTCCCAGACTCGTTGCCCAAGAGATAGATTAATTTCATGAGCAGACTAAAGGCAATGACTAGAATGTTGTCTGCGGTTACTAGAAGAGTCTCTGGTGGAAACTTGAGTATAGAATAGAGTCACCCTCATCCGAAGCGCCTAACTGCAACTGCAACCATCAATTTGTCACGAATAGCAAATGTCCCGTGTGTCTCATCAACTGCGAGAAAGACACATAAAGATTTAGGGTTTGAAAAGCAGCCCTTCCTCCCCAAAGTGGGCTCGCGTCCTTTGCGTGATTTCTAGAGTTGTCTGGGTAGAGGAGTGTGTTGACACCGACGTGTCTGTGTGTGGAGACCAGAAAGGGATGAAAAACAAGCTTTGAGCAAAGGCGGTCGTTTTGTAAACTGATCGCTCTTTTGACATGACACCAACACGACTCCCCCATAAGATCCAAACATTGTTCTTTATCGATCCTTGTCGCTGGATGTTGCAACAATGGGCAGTACTATCTCAGAAGGTGAGAAAATTACCCCAGTTGTAGGGAATACGAAGTTGATCTCACGGCAGAAAACAGAAAAAGGCGAGGTATGATATCTCGACACATGAAAACAACCCCTCTATATTTATTGCTCCCTCAGTTCCCTGTACTCCACAGTTAGTTTATCCTGAGCTGGGACGCTAGTACTTGGAGATGGGCGGTAACTTGCAAACAACTCGCGAGCGTTGTAAAGTCTTTCGTTGTACTTAACAGCAGAGTGCGAAGGCAGACCAGAAATCAATTTTGCAGGAGTTGAGACCCATTTGAATGGCGACGAGATCTTTTTAAATATAGTCCACTTTGTTGAGCGAGCATTCGAGGTATCGTTAGTGGGTGTTTCCTGGAGCAAGGTTTTTTGAATGACTGCATTTTCACTTTTCTCTTCTGGGCTGTGCTTAGTTTCATCGCTCGGGGCCGTGGAGAGACTTATGATGGGTGGTTTCTTGCTGTCATTCGGAAGTTGAACAAGATATCCGACATGTTGGTAGTCCAGTAGAGAGCTTCTGTGCTTAGATTCTGGATCTGGCTTATACCCTTCTAGCCCAGGAGGCGATCTAGTCACTATTGTTCAGCCAAAAGTTTACATGGGATGTGTGTCAGGTCCTGGACGGAAAACAAAAAAAAAAAGAGAAAGCCTGAGCTCTGCTCGGCTATGACCTTACCTGGATCGTACTCATTTGCAATACGCCAGTATGCGGGACTAAATGGTCTTTTGGATAGACGTCTCTGGTTTTCGGCAAACGCCTGTTGAAACTTCGTGTCTCCAACTTTGGGACTGCCAAATGTGTAACAGTCTCGTAGGATCACCAGACTGGTCTTCCTGACCTCCATGCACTTCCCACAATGTCTCCCAATGTTACAGTACTCGCAATCCTCATTGCCACACTCGCCACAGTATTTGTCGCAGTTTTCACAGCTGCGTCTCTGTCCCCAATTCTCGCTGCTCCCAACTATGCAACCGGCACAGCCCTTGAGTAGGTCGTTGATTGCCTTGCCAGCCAATTTGTCCCTCTTACTCTTGCAATCCTGGCAGATATCTCGCAAACTGCTTCTGAAATTCGCCCTCGTCAATTTGCAGTGTAAGCAATTCTTGCAACTTCTCCAGTTTTCGGTATCACACTTGTGGCATGACGTACAGGCAAACATCCTCCAGTAGCTCTTGATGAATTGCGTGACCATCACGTCAAACACTGTGTATTCTCCACCGACATAGAAATCCTGATCATTCTTGTCTAGACCACGTACCAGTGGATCGTCTTTTTTGACTATAGTCTGTAAACGAGCCATGACCAAGGAAGCCAAGGCGCCGCCAAGGGAATGTCCTGCTAGCCAAAGCTGTGACGGACCTCCAACCATAGAATAATCGCGGCTTCTAATGGCTTTCTCAAAAATACGATCCATGATGATATCCATTGGGCAGGCAGGCCCTTCGAAAAGAAATCGGTTCGACTCAAATCTGGAAGAGGTCTTAAATAAAAGATCATAGAAGCCCTGGTGAACTTCTCCGTCAAGGTACTTGACGTGACGATAGCAACCCTGGATACAGTCGCTGTAGCATTTCTTGTAGCTGTGGAGGTTGCAGAGCTTGAGGCATTCCGTATTGCATTGGTAGGCGAAGGAGACGATGGAAGAACACTCCTTTGGGCATGTCTCTTTGCATGTCTCCTCTAGATCAACTTTGTAGCGACTACAGAATTTGATGCATTCAGGATCGCATTTCTCATTACTGTCCTTGCATTGGCGACAGACTTGGACACAAGTCTTGCCACATTTTCGATCGCAGTAAGTGTGACGATAGCAGACCTTCCGGCACATGTCGTCGCAAACCTCATCGATGTTGCTGTGGCGAAAGAATGCAGCATCGGACAGACATTCCTCTAAGTATATTCGATAGAAACACAGATTTGTCAGGATGTTTGCCGCCACACAGTCAATCTTACTTGGCGTTTTTTTGGCGTCGCATGACAAAGAAAGGTAGATTACTCACCAAAGTAGTCGATTGTTGTTCCTTTGAAAACCAACGTGATAAAATCATCTGATTGAGGGCCAATCACCAATGCTGCACCCTCCTGCTTGAGCTCGCTGAATACCCCGGATCGTTCAGAGGATATTTTACAATTCCAGAACCCCAAATCCCAGACCCATTCGTCATCTTCCTCCTCACTTGCTGGTGCAGGTGAATCAGTATCCGTAAGTTCTTTTGGCCAATAGGCTACACTGGACATACAGAGCAGCAATGAGGCAGCGTAGTAGTTGAATTTTGCCTCTTGGCTTCCTTCACCCTTGAATTCTTCCCAAGCTCGTTCTACTTCGTCTTTTCGTGTGCCATTTCCATCTGTTGTATGGATACTGTTGCTGTTAGAAGATATCCAACTTCTGAGATCTCCTCATTTTCACTGTCGATCACTCTCTTACCGTTGAAAGCCAGGTACTCCCAGCGAGTAATTTCGGAGACAAACTCCCGTTTGAATTGTCTGTGAAAGAGCTTTTGTATTTTCACGATTGAGCCGGACAGAAATACGACTGGCAAGACAACAGGTAGAACACCCAGCGCATATGTCTTGCTGAAGAAGCCATCTCCTGGAATGCTACTTGGGCTCCATACAAAAGTCTTTAGCAACTTGTAATGATGTCGAGCAAACCCACGTCGATCGCTGTTTAGACGATACGTGTTGTTCTCTTTGCCGAGTTTTGAATAAATGCTCCATTCGGGTTTCGTATCCTCTTGCTCTGGCATGGCTGCGTTATTCCGAGTGCTTGGATGGGGCGTTCTAAGGGGTATCACAAGAGTGATTTTTGGGAGCTGATGTATGAGAAGAACTGAGGCTGGGAGTTGATGACCTGAGGGGTTGAGGGCTTGAAGATCAAAAAAATCAAAAGGTGAAGAAAGAACACTTGTATCAAAGCTAGGAAGGGAGCATCTGTGACTTCCGTCTGTTTGGTGCGCTGTATTTCAAAACAAAAACGGGAAAAGCTGATGCCCGTGTCTTTCATGCAAAGGATGTGTTTACCGCGGACGCGAGGTCTGTTCGCAGCAAGGTCACTACAAGAGGAACCCTCATTTAGAGTTGACGGGTGCTTGGGGAAGAGGTGAGAATTCATCCAGTTGGGCTCATGCACTTCTCTCGATGGCCCCTGACTCCCGCGCGAGATTTATGCGGAGTGATTTTTATGCAGTCAGCATGTCTCGTTGATCTAAAGGAAATATCTGGTTCTTAGGTCACCGCTTTGATTGAAGAGGGCTCTGCGGTCTGTTGCTGACAGATCGATTTATTTTTTCACAGGTACATGAGTCCCACGCCTACGGTCAACTCATCCCACCACAGATGCTCCAAACCTAAACGGGACTTTTATTCCTTTTAAATTTTTTTTTGCCTTCTTCTCAACTTAGGGAGGGCATGCGCTATGGAAAGCATAAGAAACGGAGTTACAAGGGGGAGGAGAGAGGTGTTGCTTTACACCATATCGACATTTGTGCGACAAGAGAAAAGAAGAGGAAGAAAAAAAAGAGAGACTAAAAGACAGGGAAAACAAAGTAGGAAAGGATGATGCATGAGGAAAAGGCAGGAGATGGAAAACAGCCAAGGAACGAGTAAGTTGCGAAGAGGAAGGAGAGGAAAGGCGATGCACAGCCTAGCAACAAAGAAAATGGACGTGGGTCCGTGCAAAGGGCGAAAAATAAAAGAAAGAGGAAATGCACAGGAGAGGTAACCGACTACATCGATAGACAAACCTAACAGGCCAAGGATGTAACAAGATCAGGAGACAAGCGATAGAGAGAGAGAGGAACAGGAGAAAAAAAATAATGATGTTGAATAGGGACCGAGACCAAAGGGCTAAGGGAATGATATGAGTTTGCTACTTTATGTTTGTCTCCTCTTTCAGCAATGTCTGAATCAGGCGGGCTATTCTCTCGACTACTTGTTTCATCCACAGATTACCTCCACATTTACTCTGGCCCAAGTCTCAAGAAGAAACCAAATTAACATCAACGCATTATGAGATACGGATCCATGTCAAATACAGAAAAGACCCCACTGATGGATGGAACTTCTTCTTCCTCAAAGCCTAACCTCTTTGCAAGATATTGCGCCCCTTTCCCAACAATGTGCCATCTTAGCCTCAAGAGACGATATCAGATTCTCTAGCTGCAACAACAATCAAGTGACAGCCATAGATGTTCACCATAACCCACGACAAATAATATTCCACGACACTGCAAAGATTACGGAAGGCATTCCAGAAAGCGGGGAAAATTCTGGCGTTGACCAGCTTTGAGCAATTGAACCTTATAGATTTAGTAAAAGACAGCAAATCATCAAGCGAAGGAGCTTCCATTCTTTTCTCGGAACTGGAAGATGAGCTCACCAGATCAGACACCCACCGGATTACACAAAGCAGAAAATCCAGATCAAGGACTTGCTGTCGTAGACTTTTCATAATGCAGACTCTTCATGAATGATAGAGACACGCCCAAGGTTAGTTAGTTGATCAGTCGAGTGTAATGAACAATAATCTAGCAGGCCTGGAAAGGGCGCAAGCTAAGGTGCACGTAAATCTAAATCATGGGGGGGGGCGACTAAAAGGCGATGCATGAAGCGTTGACAAAGAAAAAACCTCTCCAAGAGCCGAAGCAGAGGAAAGAAAATAGTCACAAGAGAGGTGGTTGATCTCACTAAGACCCGGAAGATCATAAGCATTTTAGGGAATGCGTTGTAAATCTTTGAACCTAAGTCTTCAAAGAAGATGTCGTGCTATAATTACGATTAAGCACCTGAAAGGGCAACAATCCTTTTAGTCCACACGATTGTGTCTGAGAACTGGGAACAGAGGGATCGCACAAATACACTCAAAGGATTTAGACTACTATCCCATCCGGGAAAAAGACCACCCTGTATTGAATGTTTGACACAAGGGACGATGACGACCAAGTGTGCAAGACTAAGGATCAAGGTGGTCCCTAATCAGAAATTTTAGAGCTTTAGCGCCCCCCGCTCCCCCTTTTTTCATAGGCGTTGATATTAAAATGACCAAGGTAATCTTTTTTATGAATAGAACAAAGCAATGCATGGGCAGTCTTCACAGACTCCCTATTATTTATGTACCCTTCGATCTAGTATGATCTACGGGTAGCTTCCTTTAGACTGAGTGGCTCTCAGGCTCTTCAGGCGAGGTGCTTGCACTCTAGGCCGAAGCGCTAGCACCTGGCGACTGCTGGTAGCTTGCAAAAACCTCGCGCACGCTGTAGAGTCTGTCATTATACTTTGAAGTGGAGTGTGAAGGCAGACTAAAAATAAGACTTCCTGCGGTCACCATCCATCTGTATGGTGTTTCGATTATTCTGAAAACCGGCCAGCTGCTTTTAGACTGTTTTGAACGAGTCTTCGAGGTGCTGTTGCCATTAGTGGGTGGTTCCAGTAAGATTCTTTGAATGACCTCATTTTCTCTTCTCTGTTCCGGGGTGTACTTGGTTTCATCGCGGGAGGCAGTCGAGAGCATGACGATGGGTTGCTTTTTACTGTCTTTTAGAAGTTTGATAAGATATCCAACATGTTGGTAGTCCAGTAGAGAGCTTCTGTGCTTTGGTTCTGAGTTTGGTTTGTACCCTTCTAACCCACAAGGGAGTTTAACCACTATATTCAGACCAAAGATATTTTTACATGAAATTGGCGTTAGATCCACGATTGTATGAGAAAGAAGCAGCCAAGGAAAGGAAGAAAGTCCTATGAGCTCTGATCAACTGTGACCTTACCTGGATCATTTTCATTTGCAACACGCCAGTATGCGGGACTAAATGGTCTTTTGGATAGACGTCTCTGGTTCTCGGCAAACGCTTGTTGAAATGTTGTGTCTCCGACTTTAGGACTGCCAAATGTGTAACAGTCTCGTAGAATCACCAGACTGGTCTTCTTGACCTCCATGCACCCCCCACAATGTCTCCCGATGTTGCAGTATTCGCAGTCGTCCTTGCCGCACTCGCCACAGTATCTGACACAATTTTTACATTCAGATCGCTTATCCCAATCGCATTTGTCTCCGACTACGCAGTCATCACAGCCATTGAGTAGATCGGTGATTGATTCGCCCGCCAAACTCTCCTTCTTATTTTTGCAATCCTGGCAGTAATCCTGCAAACCACTTCCGAGACTTGCCTTCGTCAACTTGCACTGTAAGCAATCTTTGCAGCTTTTCCAATTTTCAGAATTGCACTCGCGACACAGCATGCAGGCGATCATTCTCCAGTAATTATTGAGGAACTGAGAGACCATCACGTCAAACACCGTGTATCCTCCATCAACAAAGAATTCCTGATCGGTCTTGTCTATACCACGCACCAGTGGATCATCCTTTTTGACAACAGTCTGTAAACGGGCGAAGACTAGGGTTGCCAAGGCACCGCCAAGAGAGTGCCCAGTTGTCCATAGGTGTGTTGGGCGTCCGTTGTTACAAAGATCGCGATTTCTAATGGCTTTCTCAAAGATAGTATACATGATAGTCTCCATTGGGCAACCAGGTCCTTCAAAAACAAATCGGCTAGCCATGATTCTGGAGGTGGTTTTGAATAGAAGGTAGTGGAAACCTTCATGAACTTCTCCGTCAATGTAGTTGGTGTGCCTACAGCATCCTTGGATGCATCTGCTGTCGCACTCCTTAACATTGTGAAGGCTGCAGACCTTGGTGCACTCATCGTTGCAATCGCCATGGTGACGATGGAAACCAGAGCATCTCCTTTCGCATGACTCGTTGCATATCATCTTTTGAATGACATTGTAACGACCACAGAACTTGATGCAATTATGACTGCATTTCTTGCTACAATCCTTGCAGCGGTGGCAGACTTGGACGCAATAATCGCCACATTTTCGATCACAATAGGCGTGGCGGTAGCAGACTTTGTGGCAATCGACTTCGCATATCTCATCATTGCTGCTGTAGCGATAGAATGCAGCATCAGTTAAGCATTCGTCTAGGTTTGTTCAAAAAGAGACAAAGTCATATTAGGAACAATTATCCCTTTTCAGTCTATCTTAATTGGCATTGGTCGTACTACATGATAATGGATAGTTTACTCACCAAAGTAGTCAATTGTTGTTCCTTTGAAAACCAACATGAGAAAATCATCGGATTTGGGCTTAAGTGACACGAGTGAATCTTCCTCTTCGGTATTCTTGAAAATCTCGGATCGATCATACGACATTATATGGTACCACTTCTCTCGTTTCCAGACCCATTCTCCTTGTCCCTCTGGTAAATTCAGTTTCATGATATTGGTGTACCAATAGACTACACTGGACATGCAGAGGAGCAGCGAAGAGACATAGTAATTGAACTTTGGCTCTTCACCCCCTTCGCTCTTGAGTTCATCCCAAGCTATGGCTGTTTCTTGCCTTCGTGTACCCGTTTTATCTATTGCGTGCAAATTGTCGATGTTAGAAAATATTTGATTTCTCAGACTTTCTTTTTTTTTTTTTTTTTTTACACCACCGTCGGTCACCTTCTTACCGTTGAAAGCAATGTTCTCCCAATTCCAGCGGTTAATGTAAGAGACAGCTCTCCGTTTGGAAAGACTAGAAAAGAGGCTCTTGACCTTCACGACTGAACCAGTCAGCATTATGACTGGCAACACAATAGGCAGAGCGCTCAGCGCATAGACCTTGCTGAGCGGATTGTCACCAGGAATGCGACCTGGGTTCCTTAGAAATTCCCAAAACATCTTGGCATAGTGTCGAACGTACTCGCGTCGGTTCTTGCTTAGTTGACTGAGTGTTTCACTCTCCTTGCTGAGTTCTTCACGAAGGCGTGGTGGGAGATTACAGACCCCTGACCGTGACATGGCTGTGATAATCCGAACTTTTGGTTGGGTTGTTCAATGGAATGGCGCACTACTGAGCGATCCTTGGGGTGAGATGTAGGAAAAGGGCTGGGATTGCAAGTCGATGGTTTGAGGGATTGAGGATGTCAAATTCAAAAGAGCTAAAAGATGAGGAAAGAGCAACCGTATTAAGGTCTAGAAGGACTTTTATGGATTCTGTACCACCTGTAAGTGACATTTCAAAAATAAAGCGGGAAAGGACAATGCACGTCTTTTTCATGCAGACGTTTTGGTTTGCTAAATTGCTGACAGAGTCGAATAGCATGATGACTCTTCAGCCCCCTATTTAGAGTTGAAGGGCTCTTGGGAAGATGTGGGTTCCTCCCCTCCTCTGAATGGTGTCGCAGATCAAACTGCCTGTCTGATGTTCAGCGGCGCAGATGTCCTCCAGACCACTTCCCCTCGTTGATTTTTTTTTTTTTGGCTGCTTTCTGAGAGAAGGAAATAAAAGAAACGAGGGGCGCAGGCTTTTTTTTTTTCCGGTACTTTTTGGCATGAACCAAGAAAAGGGGCGCAGAGTTGTGTCAAGGCGAGGGGGCGGAATCAGGAAAAGGGTCATTGTGTTGCGGGCTTGGGTTGACAAAACGAAGATAGAGGAGGTCATGACAGGTTGAAAGTAAGGTAGAGTGAGTCGAGAAGAAAGAATGCATGAGAGAAAAGCAGGAAAAAGGAGGGAACCAATACGTAGATAGATCACAAAGGGGACAAACAAAGTAAGGGCGAAGTTCAGCACACCAACAAAGGAAAGGGCTGTGGATCATACAGGTATTGACTATCTCTATTGCCTCGCCCAAAAGATTTATGGACTAGGAATTCGTATCGGAAGGTATCAAGTTACTCTACTGAGGTTCAGAACTGCCTGATACCGCAGTACTCCTTTCAGTTCTATCAATCAATGGTAGAGGACAGGGGTTGCACAAACAAATCCAAGGCGGTGAACCCTCCCATCCATGGCACAAATAACCCCCCCCCCCTCGGCATTGAGTCTAATCGCTGTCTTCTAGTTTCAATAAATATGTCAACGCATGAGAATAATTCTCTACCTATGGCTCGTTAATATATTCCACAGTTAGCTTCTTCTGGTTTGAACCACTCTCGGGCTGTCTAGGCAGGTCGTAGCTTGCAAATACCTCCCGCGCTCTGTGGAGTCTGACGTTGTACTCTTTTGCAGCGTGTGAAGGTAAACCAGAAACCAAGTTTCCCGCATTTGCCATCCACCTGTACGGTGCCTGTATTGCGTTGAAGATTGACCAGCCCCTTCGGGAATGTCCTGAACCAGTACTCAAGGCACCATAGCCATTGGTAGCTGTCTCCTGGCGCAAGGTTTTTTGAATGACTGTATTTTCACTTTTTTCCTCTGAGCTGTGTTTGATGGTGGGTCGCTTCTTGCCGTCATCCGGAAGTTGAATAAGGTATCCAACATGTTGGTAATCCAGTAGAGAGCTTCTGTGTTTAGATTCTGGATCTGGTTTGTACCCGTCTAACCCAGGAGGCGATCTAGTCACTATTGTTCAGACCAAAGATAAAAAAAGATTGGGCTACTCCTTGGCCCTCGTCTCCTAAAGAAAATACCATACTCTCACGACGACCTAGTGCCTGTTACTGCAGCAATCCATTTCAGTCCTAGAGATCAAAGGTAGAGAATACAGGAATTGCTCAAAGAAATCCAATAAACAAGACATGGCCACCCTGAATTGAGTACTGGATACAAGAATAGCGCTGACTATCTGCCACGGCAGCGATGCTCGGTACTCGTCCGGTAATACAATCGGTGTTCCACAAATGACAGATTCGTTGGGCATTTGGCTGGTGACATGTTTTATTTTTCTATAGACCTCCTGCAAGGTAGCACTGTCATCAGGGGTAATTGTTGAAGTGGATGGATAAGAAGCTGCAGTACTCCTGGAATAAGCTAAGGAAGCAAAACGATGCAACAGCGTGGAACAAAGTAAGGTGGCACAGGTTTGTAAATCTCACCGCTCTGTCAGCCTCAGGAGAGATAGGGAGATGGAGGGATAGAGCGAGTGAGTGAGTGAAAGGGAAAAAAGAACAAGGTGTGCGTGAAAAAAAAAGAAACAGAGGGCGAGTATAGTCGTCCATGAGGGGAAGACTATCTCGAGAGCCTGCGCACCACTCTCTACTCAAGCAGGGAAGACCCCACCAAGGGCGCAGACCTTTGACATGTATCAACACACGAACAGTGTCGATAACGATCGTCGACCGTTCAACAGACACCTGTCAGACAGGATCGCCACGAGAATACAGAGGCAGCCGATGGAAAGGGAGCAGTTTGGGGGGAGCGGAAGAAAATGTAGCGAGAAGATGACTGATTGATTACCGTCCTTCGACTAAGTTCCCTTGCGTATGGTTATGATGCGTGGTACCTTTTTTTTTTTTTTTTTTTTTTTTTTTTGGTCAAGTATACTTTAATCAGTCGCAACAGTGAGGTGTATATGAGTTTTTGTAATCCTATCGCGTAACCCTTGGCACACTACAGATACTACCCATAGTAAACAGTGCATAAAGTTTTTGTCCTTCCTATTCGCTATCTTTTGCACTTGTCTCCTATCTTTTCTAATCCTGATTCTATTCCTTGTGTAGTATTCTTGGAGGTGATCAAGAACCTTGTCTCGCATTGTGGTTGTGTAGTCGATGATGCGCTACCGGTGTGTGACTCTTGAGTGGCTCCTGAAGACTATGCTTGTCTGAGAGAATCTCTGGTCGAGTTACTGAAATAATCTCGAGAAGTAGGGTCAAAGTCGAAGCATCAGAATGTGTCCTTGTCCAAGGTATGGTCAATGTAGGATTCAAATTCGCTTCTCACGATATGTTATGAGATAATAACTAGGATTGTTTATTTGCTTTAGCTGAAATGTGAGGGAAGATATCCTAGTCGGGAGTGCCGCCAGGTCGCCGAGCAAAAGAAGGAGAGAGAGGAAAAGAAGAGAAGAGAGGAACATAAAAGAACAAATATACCTTCCTGACCCTTCAGACATTGGTGTGAAGGCTAACCTTTCCACCTACTGCTCCTTGACCAATATGGTCTTGATGGATGGTTCTTGCGAACACATTTACATCTAGAGCAGGGCTCAGGTTTTTTTCGGCCATTCAAGCTTGCATCATTAGGGAAAGGGGAGGTAAAAAAAAACACACCCATGAAAAAAAAAGACCTCCTCAAGGTGCTGGCTTCCTGGACTCGTAGCAATCCTGGCTCAGGCTAGAGAAGGACGAAGAGAGTGTGAAAGATACGATACAAGATATTCGAGTGAGAGTGAAGAGAAAAAGAAAAGTGGGTAGGGAGAAGGGACACATGGTGGAGAGTCAGAACCTTGGATTGTGGAGTGCTCGTGAAGTTACACTATAGTGCTTGGATTGAGATCCGACACAACTTAATTTGAAAACACTAAGACAGGCTTACCAGATTGCCGAGCTCCAAAGTCTTTTTGCTGGACATGGTCACTACCTAAAACCTATTGCAGACAAAGGAAAAGGAAAGAAAAAGAAAAAGAGAGAAAACGAACAAATGGAAGAAAGGACACCCAGTCGCGCCTTCCATCCATCTCTACCCAGTATCACTCTCACACTCACACACCTACACATCCCATCCCAAACAAAACAAACCCAAAGGGGAGAAAGAAAATGTATAACAAAAGGAGACAGTGGTGCTTCCTCAGCTGTTCACCACCAAGCACCGCTGTGGCCAACATGCGAGCTTCTCAACAGTGGCTACTTGTTCGCAAGGAATACACCACGAAAAGAACTGGCGAGTGCAGGACCCCATAAACACCTCTTACACCCTATGGTACGACCCGTGCCGCTTTTAACGGACGCCTCTCCCTCCTGTCGTTAAACAGAAGGTCCCCGTTGGCCCAGCTACTTAAACTCACTGTGCCGGCGACCGGGCGCCGCTTTCTAAACGGGAGGTTACTGATAGACTCGCCTCCACAGCGACCATATTACGGGGTCACCGATTATAGAACCATGACCTACGGGCACCTGCTCAAACGAATCCCAGGTGAAAAGAAACAAAACAAGCAGGTCCCGCCCAGTCGCGACCTGAGGAGTGAGAGTAGGTGGTGGAGGGGAGGAGAGGAGTATGAGCCAGGCAAAGTGGAGTGGCAGAGAAAAGAACACAGGGAATGGTAGGCAAAGAGTGGAGGTGAGGGAGAGAAAGAAAGAAGACATATCACATCCATAGTCACCACAATAACCAAGAGCCGAAGTGTCGAGAAAAAAAACCCCCCAAATGCGTAAGAGTGAAGAAGTGAGAGAGAGAATATCCTTGATCAGAGAAATGGCCACAGACACGGAAGTATGCTGAAAAGGGTCTGGTGTCGAGAAAACACCAAGTAGAAGAGTAAAGCCAGAAAGGCATGGTCGGGAGAGAGAGAAAGAGACTGACTGAAAAAAAGAATGGCAGGAGTGTGGCAGAAGTGTGTTGTGTTGAGCAAAGGGGAGATGGACAAAGTCAAAGTCGCTCAAACTGGTTGCACTTACATCGTCGCATGGGGGAGTCTCGGCTTCAGGACGCTCCCCGTGTGGTTGAACAAGATAGCAAACAAGTTGAACCCAGTGGTGTCTGCTGCTTCTCCGAGGAGTCTCTCGACTCCAAAGAGTGCGGCCAACACTACATGGAGAGTGAAAATCAAAAAGTCAGTAGAACGGTGGTCCCCTGGCCAGAGCATACCAAAGGGACAACGAAGAGAACAGAACAAGAAAGAAGGCTACCAGAGACCTCTGCCAGCTCTGTGAAAACGAACAAGAGTAAGAACAGAAAAGAAAGAGGAACAAGGTGGAGGCAGGAAAGGGAGAGCCTCATGAGCTGGCAGTGGTCGGTGGAGCGACGAATAGTAGTGGCAGGGGAAGGGAGTGGGGAGGTTGAAACGGGGAGAGCTGAAGAGAAAAGAAGAGAAGAGAAGAGAAGAGAGAAGAGAAGAGAGAAGAGGTTAAAAAGTCAGGCTGGCGGAGGCTTTGACTCTCTCTGGCCAGAGGCAGAGGCAGAGGACTGAGTTGGGCCATACCCTGGACCTGTGACATCCCCTCACACCGCCTCACAGGTTTTCTCCAGGCGCTGCAGATCCGTACTTTGACTAGACATGCCCTCTGAGTGAGGGAGAGCCTCCCACTTTGTGTGGTGGGCCAGGGCTGCTACTCTCAAGTCTCCCTTCATCCATCTCACTCGCTACCCCTCACTCTCTATCCCTACCTCTCTATCCATACCTTTCTCCCTCTATCTTTCTCTCTCTCTGTTGCCTGCTCTGACTTTTGGTCAAGACTCTTTGCCACATGTAACAAACATTTCGAGATCTGCATGGTGTACTACATTAGCACAGCCAGATGCACACACATACACAAATGCACAACCGAGGTGTATCTCCCCTTCCTTTCTTCTCTAGCTCGTCCACAAAGAAAGGACCCTTTTTTGAACAAACCAACTTGTCTCTGGTATCTCTTTTTTGAAAAACCCTCTTTTTTTCCCTCTTTTTTTTTTCTCTCTCTCTCTCTCTTTCTTTCTCTTTTTTTCCTTCCTCCTGGGTCTCTACACTCTTGTTCGAGAGTATGATAGGGACAAAGGCAACAGAGCTGAGAGAATACCATTTGCAGAAACGGCGCACAGCGATAGCACAGTCCAAGACCATTCGCCTGCTGATGGGCCAGGACGCGACAGAGTTCCGAGACTTGCTCCGGTTGGAGAGGACCAAGACAGCACAGCCGCCGCTTCGGTCGGAAGAGGTACTCCTACTCCTGCTCCTCCCTCTGGCTCGGAAAAAGCAAACACTCGCACAAGGCACACACCAATCGGATGGCGTTATCTTGGCCAAGACTGAAAAGAGTCAGCGCTACTGACTGTGTGCGGTTTGGATTGCGATCTGGCCCAACACGTCGGGACCATTCATGCGTCCTCACCTCTCTTTCCACTGTGGGGGTCCGACCACCCTACTCTGCTGCGTCCCTCGGTTGGTCACTTGTTCTTCCTCCGTCTTCTCTTCATTCTATTCAGACTATCTCACTCTCTCCTCTGACATGTGTGAGTGTGCGCTAGTCTTTTCTGCTGCGCACTCTTACTCTCCCGTTACTCGCTCCACTGCCGACTGTCCTCCGAGAGAGAGGGAAGGGCAGTTCAGGTTAGAGAGGGTTCTCATGATCACCGCTCTAGTAGGTTTCAGACGTTGCGCACTGACCGCTTTTTTCTTTTCTGTTCTCTGTCCTCAGCTTTCTGTTCTCTTTTTCTCTATTCCCCGTCCTGTTCTCTGTTCTCTGTTAGCTCATGTCTCCAGAATAGTGGATGGACGGTAGCTTTGTTTGTTCGCGAGGACAGAGCAACCGTGGGACTATTCAATGTATTTGAATCGGTGAAGCACGCGCCCACTCATCGTTCTGTTCCTCTCTTTGCTCTGTCGTTCCTTCGCTCTGCACTACCAGAGAATGAAAGACATATTCCAAGTAACCATGACGACTACCCACAACTTTCCCCAGACATGAGAAGAGCGGCGGTTACAGCGATGGCAGACAGAGGTTCTGAATGAATGTCCTGCTCATGAGCGAACATGGTCGCCCACAATACAAACAAACAAACAGACAGACAGACAGACAGACAGACAGACAGACAGACAGACAGACAGACAGACAGACAGACAGACAGACAGACAGGTAGACAGGTAGACAGGTAGACAGGTAGACAGGTAGACAAGTAGACAGGTAGACAGACAAAAAAAAGAAAAAGAAGGCAATCTACACAAGAGGAGAGGGTCCCGATGAACCCTGAGAGAGAGAGAGGAATGGAGGGAAATATGGCCGATCTTCGAAGAGTATGGCAGAGTAAAACGTAGCTGAGATACTTCACAGTGGAGAGCGAGAGTAGACGCGTGAATGGCTTTGGCTTGCCAGGATGGATCGCTCACTTAAACCATGTGCGGCTGGATGGCCTGGCTACATCGAGGGTTGTCTATATTGAGGGTGGTAGCTCTGGTTCATGTCAGACTCTAGCAAAGAACCAAGGCAACGGCACTGAGGTGGTTCGACCTGGTCAATTTGTGCCTTCGTATGCGCGCGTGTGTGTGTGCTTGCTTGCTTGCTTAGCTTGCTTTTACACTTTTGGCTGGAGCCGCTTGAGTCACCCCCTGCAACGCTGCCTGAGCCTTTGCCAGAGCTTCCACCGGAGCTCTAACGGTATGTGGCGCCAGTGGTACCCACAAGGTCACTGATGACTGTGGATGGGCTGCAGCACCCATTTCGAGGATACCAGAGCTGGCGTCAATTCTCACATCAACTATTTCAAAGTCGGTAATTTCATATTCGAGCCAAATCTGAGAGAGGGTCACTTGACTGTTTGCCACACGGTCTTGGCGCGTCTTTTTTACTTTTACTTTTTCTTTTCTTTTTTTTTCTTTTCTTCTCTTCTCTTCTCTTCAGACCCCTTCCTTCCCCCCCCCTCCCCTACAAAAAAACATGGACGTGGACCAGGACCAGGACATGGGACCAGGACCAGGACCAGGAATGAGCAGGGACATGGACATTCGGACATTCGGACATGGAGATGCAGGACCAGGAGAACAGGACCCCTTCCCCTTTCTGCTCACATATTCCGCCACCGTTCATGGCCGCGTGGTTCCCAGCTGCAGACGGCGGACCTCCGACTATATTCTTATTCCTTTGAAGTCTCGCCGTCACTCTCCTCCTCCCCTCCTCCCTCTTGTTCTCTTTTTGTTCCCCTTATCTGGCATGGTGCGTGGTCAGAGCTGAGTGTGAATGACCAGCCAGTGTTTCCCCCATGGACACCGACCCCAGGGGGTGTCGACTGTCCTGGGAATCTCTTTTCAGTTTCCACTCGGTGGATTACACTTTATTTTTCTTTCCCCCCGGCTTCCTCCTCTTTATCCACATGGGACAACATCCACGCCTGTGAGTACACTCTGAACGGACGATACGATGCCCTGGGTCGGACCAGCGTATTCGTAGGGCCGGTGTCGATGGTGTCGTCCACACCCGCCTCCCTTGAGCTCCCCAAGCGAGCTCGGGCTCCCGTTCGGATGTGGAAAGTGGCCGTGGAGGTTGGACCGGATAGAGAGAGAAGAAGGTCATTATCTTTTGTGCTGGGTGCTTCTTGTCTAGAGTCTTCAGACTCGCACCTGGGCAATACGACGGTCCATACAAGGGGTCTGGCGAGGTGTCTTTGGTTGAGGGAGGCCGAGGACACATCAACAGACCCTGGATTCCTAGGGGGTTCTATGTTGGCGGTGGCACTTCTAGAGGGTAAAGAAGAAGATGCAAACCCAACAAGAACGGGGTGTCATGGTTTGCAGCCTGCTCGAGGCACACCCTGCATAGCCTGGTGATACTCTTCACTTCTTTGATGAGCAGAGAAGGGTTCCAGGTGAACTGATGGCAAACCAAAGTTAGAGGAAAATAAACTAAAGGTAGAAATGAAGGAGAACAATCAAGACATGGACCGTGGCATAGAGTCATAGATATTAGCTATAGGTGTCGAAATCGTGCCATTTAGATCTTTTGAATTAAACACTGTATGGAGACTAAGTAAGTTCAACGAGAATATCTAAAGGAGTCCCAGGAATTTAGTAGTCCTTTCAAACCATGAACAGACAGCTTTCTTTTTTCTTTTTCTTTTTCTTTTTTTTTATAGACCTCATGCAAGGTGCCACGGTCGTCGGGGGTACTAGTTGAGGTAGACGGATGAGATGCTGCCATAGTCTCTGAAGAGGCTAGGGAGGCAGGACGATGCAAGAGACTGAAATAAAGTAGGATGACTCGGGCGTTCAGATGTCAAATATCTAGCCTCTGTTTTCAATAATCTTTTCGCTTCTGTCATTGTCTGAAAAAAAAAAAAGACAGCCTTTTTGGCATTCGGTATGATATGTCGAAATACTGATATTTATTTTTTCATTCGCTGGTCCTCATTTGGTAAATATTACCATAGGTGGTTAAAGGGAAAACACGTTGAGGCGGGACAAAGGGACATGGAGGTTGGCGAAAGCTTTCAAAAGAGTCGCGCGCGCTATAAAGCCTGTGATTGTAATCCCTAATAGAATGGGAGGCCAAACCAAAACCCAAATTGACAACAGTTGTCATTTGTTTGTATGGTGCCTCCATCAAGTCAAAAATTGACCATTTTCTATTGCTGTTGGGGTTTCCATCGACCAAGCTTTCTTGGATGATTGCATTTTCATCTATCTCTTCTTGACTGGGCTCGGAATCGCCACTCGAGGCCGTAGAGAGCCTGATAATGGGTTGCTTCCTGATATCGTCTGGGAGTTGAACAAGATATCCGACATGTTGATAGTCCAGTAGAGAACTCCTGTGCTTAGATTCTGGATCTGCCTTATACCCTTCTAACCCAGGGGGCGATCTAGTCACTATTGTTCAGACCAAAGATACAAATAAGATCAGGGTTAGATCCACAGTTGAAAATGTAAGATAAAAAGAGAGTGGGAAGCCTTTGGGTTCGGTTCGACTGTGATCTTACCTGGATCGTATTCATTTGCAATGCGCCAGTAAGCGGGGCAGTAAGGTCTTTTGGATAGGAGCCTCTGGTTCTTGGCAAATGCTTGTTGAAATGTTGTATCTCCGACCTTGGGACTGCCAAATGTGTAACAGCCTCGAAGAATCACCAGGCTGGTCTTCCTGACCTCCATGCACTTCCCACAATGTCTCCCAATGTTACAGTACTCGCAATCTTCATTGCCGCACTCGCCACAGTATTCGCCACACCTTTTACAATCCTTTCGTTGCCTCCAATCGTCGCTGTTCTTAATTTTGTCATCGCCATTTCTCGGGACTCTGCATTCATCACAGCCCTTGAGTAGAGCGAGAGCCTTCTCGTACGTTTTCATTTTATCATCACGGCAACTCTTGCAGAAATCCCGCCAGTCGGTGAAGGTTGCTCTTGCTAACTTGCAATGTAGGCAGTCCCTGCAGTCTTTCCAGTCTTCAGAGTCACAGCGGTGGCACAATTTGCAAGCAACCATTCTCGAGTAGTTCTTGAGGAACTGAGTGATCATCACGTCAAGCACCATATACTCTCCATCGACAAAGAAATCTTGATCGGCCTCATTTAAACCGCGTACCAATGGGTCGTCCCGAGTGATAACGGTCTGTAGACGTGCCATGACCAGGGATGCCAGGGCACCGCCAAGAGAATGTCCTGTTATCCAAAAATGAGAAGGAATGTCACCATAGACAGGTATAAACATGAGTAGGTTCCGTTTCCTGAATGCCTTCTCAAAGATATGGAACATTGTGATGTTCAGTGCACATGCTGGTCCTTCAAAAATGAATCGACTTGTGGCGAATTTGGAGGAAGTATTAAATAAAAGATGGTAGAAACCCTGATGGACTTCTCCCTCAAGGTACTTGGCGTGACGACTGCAACCTTTGATGCATCTGCTATTGCATTTCTTGATGCTGTGGATGTTACAGATCTTTTTGCAGGTGTCATCACACCTATTGTGGATATCCGTAGGGGTAGTGCATTCGGGCCTGCAGCTGTCAATACAGGTTCTTGAAGCTTTTCTGTAATGGCTGCAAACCTGGGTGCAATTATGACCGCAATCATTGTGTTTCGCTTTGCAGTGATAACAAATTTGGGTGCAATCGATCTCACATTTCCGATCACAGTAGGTGTGGCGGTAGCAGATCTTGTGGCACATTTTGTCGCAGACCTCATCCTTGTTGCTGTGGCGGTGGAATGCAGCATCGGTTAAACATTCCTCTAGGCACGGCCAAAAAAAAAAAAAAAAAAAAAAAAGAGAGAGAGAGAGAGAGAAAGTCAAGTCAGTTATGGAAATCTTAATCTTGATAAATTTGATGTAGTTGAGTAGACAATAGTGAAACACTCACCAAAAAGGTCGATGGTTGTTCCTTTGAAAACCAACGTGATATAGTCTTTCGATCTGCTGCTTACTATCATGATTGCATTAGACTGCTTGGGTTTGTTGAATTTATGGAATTGTTCCCATGCTAATACCATGCATTCCAAGCCCATCCATTTTAGCACCTCTTGTACATCAGGCTTCCTATCGTCTGCTGAATAATAGGCAAAACTGGATACACAGAGCAATATCGAGGCAACATAGTAGTTAAACGTTGGCTTGCTGTCCTTCCTGTCCTTGATTTCATCCCGAGCTCTATCGTATTCTTGCCTTCGTCTTACTGTTGTAATGGTTGCACATAAAATTGTTGTTAGAAGACAAAACGATTTCTGAAGCATCTACATCTTTACCATGGATCACTCTCTCTTACCTAAGAATTCATCGGATTGCCAGCATTCAGACAATGAGAACTCTTGCTTTCTGGGAGCTTCAAGAAATTGAGAGACGATCCTTTTGACCTTCAGGCTCGAACCACACAGTACTACGACTGGCACTATGATAGGCAGGGTACTCATTGCAAATGTCTTGCTGAAAAGATTATCGCCCGGAATGCGCCTTGGGTTCCATACGAGATCCCGGAACAGCTTGATATGATGTCGAGCGTATTCGCGTCGGTTTCCGTATAGGTGATGTGATTCGCTCTCTCCGAGTTTATAGTAGTCATTGATGATTTCTGACTTTGACATAGCTGCGGTATTCTGGGGACTTGGTTGAGTTGTTCAATGTTGCACTACCAAGCGATACTTGAGATCAGGTGTATGAGGAAAGTTGAGGATGGAGTTCGAAGATATACGGATTTGATGATGTGAAAGACAAAAGACAGAAAAGACGAGGAGGGTGTGATCGTATTTAAATCTAGAAGGGCATCTGTATAGTTTGTGTGTTGCCTTTCAAACCAAAGCAGGAAAAAGAATGCATGTCTCTCTCTCTCTCTCTCTCTCTCTTTTTTCATGCAAAAGTTGCATTTACCGCGGACATACACTCCGTTGTGCTGACTGTTGACTGCAGGCACCCCTATTTAAGGTTGGAGGATGCCAGGAAAGATGTAAAAAACCACCCACTGGGACTCATGCTCCCCTGAAGGCTGGCGCAGGCTCCCACAGCCTACGTGTACCGCTGCTGATGTCCCTCCCCCCTTCAAAAACACACATGGGATTTACTCTTCCCATCTTGATCCCATTGCTTGTTTTCCTAGCCAAGAGTGGACCTGTGGATGGAAACCTCAAAAGAAACATTCCTTCTAAGACTCTTTCGAGGACTTTTGATGAATAGACCACTGGGTTTTCTCAGGCGTACAACCATCATGACAACTGTATTTGGTGATACTACTGTTGAAGTGCATCGGTTGCTCTTCTCGGTCGAGAAGTGGAAATACATGAGGTGCATGAACCAAGAAAAGGGAATCAGGGTCGCGTAAAGACGTGGCGGTGGAATTGGAAAAAGGGGGGACAGCCCAAAGCGTTGTCCAGTGGTTGGGAAAAAAAAAAAAAAAAAAAAAAAAAAAAATGGAAAAGGCAACATGGAGAAAAAAGAGGGCATTGGATACTACATGGACTGAGAATTCTAGGGACATGCAATGCAGTGATGGTGTGGCGAAAAGAGATCAAATATGCATAGTGCATGAAAGATGAGCAGAGGATAGGAAAGTAACCAGGGCGCAGGCAAATCGCGAAGCAGAAAAGAGAAAGGAGGCGATGCACTGCACCTCAACAAATAAAGGAACGTGGGGGGCCGTGCACATGAGATGAGAACAGGCAAAGGAGAGACATTTGGACAGATCTAGTGACATCCTCAAAGGACCGAGGGAACTCTAACTTGGCATTGAAGAGTATACCGGCAGCCTTTGACTCGCGAGTAATAGCGTTGATCAAATGTCTGATACCACAGCAGTCCATCCAGGTCCAAAGCGATCAAAAGCGCAAAGAAGTGTCACAGCAGTATTGTAAAGGGTAAGGTGTCAAGTTTTTATTTTGAAAGGCCGAGGGACACATTCATGGGGCTACAAGCAGCTAGAGATGGTGACCACCAGGGAATGGATCTCTCCTCTTCTCTCACTACTCAGATTTGCAAGTGGTATATCCCAAAGATCTTGAAATGACTCTCTTTTGGACTTTTCGTATGATATCTCAAAGCAAGAATACCTCTTGATTTCCAATTCCGGAATCTACACGTCTGTTTGGGTTTGGATTGCCATCAGGCACACGGGACCAGGAGTGATAATTTCTGGTCGGGTCGTAGAGACTTTGAACCTGATGGTAGCTCGCAAATAGCTCGCGCGCTCTGTAGAGTCTGACGTTGTACTCTTTAGCAGAATGCGAAGGTAAACCAGTAACCAGATTTCCTGCATTTGCCATCCACCTGTACGGTGCCTGGATTGTGTTGAAGATTGACCAGGTCCTTCGGGAATGCCCTGAACCATTACTCAAGGTACCATAGCCATTGGTAGCTGTCTCCTGGCGCAAGGTTTTTTGGATGGCTGCATTTTCAATTTTCTCCTCTGAGCTGTGATTGGATTCATCGCTCGAGGCCGTAGAGAGCCTAATGGTGGGTTGCTTCTTGTCGTCGTCCGGGAGTTGAACAAGATATCCGACGTGCTGATAGTCCAGTAGAGAGCTCCTGTGCTTAGATTCTGGATTTGGTTTGTACCCTTCTAACCCAGGAGGCGATCTAGTCACTATTGTTCAGACCAAAGATACAAATAAGATCAGAGTTAGATCCACAATTGAAGAAGGAAAAAAGAAAGAAAAAGAAAGCCCTTTGGGTCCTACTTGACTGTGGTCTTACCTGGATCGTATTCATTTGCAATGCGCCAGTATGCAGGACTGAAGGGTCTTTTGGACAGACGTCTCTGGTTCTCGGCAAATGCCTGTTGAAAAGTTGTATCTCCAACTTTGGGGCTGCCAAATGTATAGCAGTCTCGTAGGATCACCAGACTAGTCTTCCTGACCTCCATGCATCCCTTGCAGTGTTTCATAGTCTTGCAGTATTCACAGTTGCTGTTGCCACACTCGCCACAGTATTTTTTGCACTTTTTGCAATCACACTTCTGCCTGTGATTTCCGTCGAATGTGACATTGCAATAAACACATTCTCCAAGCGGCTCATCCATCTCGTTCACCATTGCTTCTCTCTTACTCTTGCAATCCGAGCAGAAATCTTCCTCGATTGATCCGCCTACTAAGATTCCTCTCTCCGTCTTGCAGAAATAGCAATTGTTGCAATTCCTCCAGTCTTCCGTATCACACTGGTGGCACATTCTGCAAGTGTTCATTTTCCGGTAGTTGGTGAGGAATTGAGTGACCATCACGTCAAACACCGTGTACTTTCCATCGACAAAGAAATCCTGATCAGCCTTGTCTATATCGCGTACCAGTGGATCTTCTCGAGTGATAATGGTCTGTAGACGTGCCATGACCAAGGTTGCCAAGGCACCTCCAAGAGAATGTCCTGCAATCCACAGGTGTGTTGGACTTTTGACAGGCATTTCGTTACGATACTTGAGGGCTTTCTCAAAGATCCGAGCCATGGTGATATCCATTGCGTTGACAGGTCCTTCGAAAAGAAATTGGTTTGCCACGAATCTGGAAGAGGTCTTAAACAACAGATCGTAGAAACCTTGGTGGACTTCTCCTTCAAGATACTTTGTGTGTCTATCGCAACCTTTGGGGCAACCCTCGCAATCCTTGTAGGTATGGGTGTCGCAGGACTTGAGGCACACTCCTTCTTTGCATTCCTTGTGATAGAAGGGGAATGTGCTACATTTTTTGGTGCATGAGTCACTGCATTTTCCCTTTGGAGTGACGTCGAAACGACTGCAGACATGAACGCAAGTGCCATCGCATTCTGTCTTGCCATCAGCCTTGCATTGGTGACAAACTTGGATACAAGTACTGCCACATTTTCGATCGCAATAGGTGTGGAAGTAGCAGACCTTGTTACATTTTTCGCTGCAATTCTCATCGTTGTTGCTATGGCGATAGAATGCAGCATCGGTCAGACATTCCTCTAGATATAGTCAAAACGAGATAAAAAGTCATGTTAGGATGGTTGCTTCTTTTGGTCAATCTTGTTTGGTTTCTTTGTTGAAAAACAAAAACGGGAGGAGGGGAGGGGAGGGGATATGACTCACCAAAGTAGTCGATTGTCGTTCCTTTGAATACCAACGTGATAAAGTCATCCATTTCGGGGGTTATTGTCAACGCTGCGCCCTCTTGCTTGAGGTTCCTGAATCTTCCAGATCGATTATACGACATTTTCTTGGTCCACTCCCTGACTCCTTCAGATTCTTCTGTCACATTTTTGGTTAATTTTTCAACTTTTTCAGATTCCTCCAACATTTTCTTGGTCAGCTTTTTGATTCTTTCAGAACTGTTCAAAATATTCTCAGTCAGTTCCTTGGCTTCTTTAGATTCACCCGACATGGTCTTGGTCAGTTTCTTGGTCAGTTTCTTGGTCAATCTCTCGACTTCTTCAGAAACATCCGACATTTCCTTGACGAATCCCTTGCCTTCTACAGACTCATTCGGCATTTTCTCGAACAGTTTCTTGACCTTCTCCGAGTCATCGGACATACTCTTGGTCAATTTCTCGATCTCCTCAGATTCATCCGACATTTCCTTGGACAGTATCTTGACCTCTTTTGATTCGTCCAACATTTTCCTTAACAGTTTCCTGACTTTCTCAGATTCATCCGACATATTCTTGTACAGTTTTGTGATTTCCTCAGTTTTGCCCGACATTTCTTTGGCCAGTTTCTTGAATTTCTCGGATTCATCCGACGCGTTCTTGATTTTTTCCGATTCTTCCGAAATTGTCTTGGTCAGTTTTATGACTTCCTTAGATCTACCCGCCATTACTTTGGTCAGTTTTTTCAATTCCATGGGTCCACTCGATCTCAGAATTTCAATTGGCCAATAGGCTACACTGGACATACAGAGCAACAGTGAAGCAATGTAGTAGTCAAACTTTTGCTCATAGCTCCCTTGGCCCTTGAATCCATTCCAAGCTTTTTGAACTTCTTCTTTTCGTGTACCATCTTTATCTGTTGTGTGGATGAAATTGTTATTAGAAGATGTTTGATATCTTAGATTCCTTCATCATCACTCCAGATCATTCTCTTACCGTTGAAATCCTTGTACTCCCAACGCTCCTTGATCGGGACAATTTCCTGATTGAAAACTGTCTGGGAAATAAACTTCTTGATCCTCACGACTGAACCAGACAGAAACACGATGGGCAAGACGACTGGTAGTACACACAACGAATATGCCTTGCTGAAAGGATTATCTCCTGGAATGCGACTTGGGTGAGTTAAAAAGTCCCAGAACAAACTGATGTGGTGTCGAGTGAAATGGATTCGGCTCTTGCTTAGGCGGTGACATGTCTCTCCATCCTTGCCTAGTTTTGAATAAAGACTCCATTCGGTCATCGGCTTCTTGGCTGGTTCTGGAGGTTGGCTTGTTTTGGACATCGGTGTCTCGGTCGGTTTTGGAGGTTGGCCATCTTGGAGCGGCACTCCTGATGTATCCGCCATAATTGCATTATCTCGGTAACTTGGTCTCATTTTGGCGCACTACCGAGCGGATTTTGGGGTCGAATGTAAGAGAAAGGTCAGGACTGGAAGTTGGTGATTTAAGAACTTGAAGAAGTGGAAGACAAAAAAAAAAAAAAAAAAAAAAAAAATCAAGAGTTGGGGGGAAAGCCGATCATAAATAAAAGAGCATCTGTGGATTCTGTGTGGTCTGTTGTGAAATCCAACCCAATACGGGAAAAGAGAATTTTTGTCTTTTCATGCATAAGTTGACATTTACCATGAGCATAACACACGGTATGATCTGCGGCAGGAACAACCCCTATTTAGAGTTGAGGTGAACACAAGAGGCACATGTACCCCTTACAATGCTCTCTCGACTTTTACAGATTTGCTAATCTTTTTGAAGGAAACTCCCCCCCAAATTCACTCAGTTCAAACATTAGCAACTTAGGTTGCTGATAGATCAAGAGAGATTCTTCTTTTCTTTCACTCCAGGTGCAGTGAACCCTAGAACCTTTACGCTCCCGCTGCAGATGGGTCCCAGAAACCACATGAGATCAATATTTTCTTGACGCATGCTTTTCCGGCTATGAGAGGATGTGCGTATGGATGAAGGGTTATCTCAGGGCGTGGCGGTGGAATTAGAGAAAAAGAAAAAAATAAAAGAGGTCCAAAGTGCTGTGGATGTGGTTGGCAAAACTAAGGGAAAGCAAAGAAGGCGTGCATATTGCATGGTTAGGGATTAAGGGAAATGAGGACACGAAAGGTAGGGTGCAGCGAAGAGGCGGAGAGAAAAAAGAGAGAACAAGCAGGGTCAAGGAGAGCGGTCAAACGCGGGAAAGGAAGGAGGAAAAAAAGTGAAGGATGCACGGCAACCAATAAGGGACAGGGGTCAGAACCGTGCGTGAAGGTGTTAAAAAAAAAGAGAAAGTGAACAGGTAGTTGGCTAGATCTATTGGCATATCCAAAAGACTGGAGGGGACTAAAACCCGACTTTGACTCGCCCACCTGATTCAAGCTAAATGATCAAAAAATACAAAGAAATTCAGATCTGCAGACTCTGCAATCCAAGGCACAAGACAACAACAAAGTCAAGTGTAAGGACGATGATGCTCGACACTTATTTGGTTTCTTGTTGCAATTAGTCTTCCGGGATTTGACTGTCTCCCTGTCTCCCTAAAAAAAAAAAAAAAAAGGACTGTATTTGTTCCCGCGCCTTGAGTGTTGATTTGTGCATGCATGCAGGAAAAAGACAAGGGAACAACAATCAAGCAAACAAAAAAGATTGATAGAGAGAGAGAGAGAGAGAGAGAGAGAGAGAGAGAGAGAGAGAGAGAGAGAGGAGCAGGAAAACAAAGGTTGACATTCAAGTCTTTTTCTATCAAGAGACAATTATGATTTTAAAGGAAAAAAAAAAAAATGCTCTATTACAGACAAAAAAAAAAAAAAAAAAATTCTCCTCCCCCCCCTCCCCCCCCTCCTCCCATTCTCCTTCCATCTCACATCTCAACACTTAACCACCACGACGAGCCCCTCGACCTCGGACATGAACTCCAAGATGACTCGAACTATTCAATCCCTTGGGCCCCAACTGCAACACAGGTTGCTTCTGAGGACCTGAAGCACTCGATTGGTTGTTACTCGAATAGGTCATGGAGGCTCCATTGTTCGGCGTTCGACTCGTGGAACTCGTCACTCCAGAACCTGGTCCCGAAGAACCTGAAGATCCACCTCCTGCTCCTCCATGTGCTTCCATATCCTTCAAAGATGCCCTCAATGCTGCCTCAAGATCATAGTCCTTTTCCGAAGATCCAATACCATTGTTGTTGTTGCTGTTGTTGGCAGAAACCGATCCCGTAGAAGATGTCAATGCCGAATGGCTCGCTCCTCCTCCTCCGAATCGATTCTGGGAACTAGCTCCATTCAGCGTCAGACTTGTAGGATTCCCAAGTCCAGAATTAAACGCATTGACCGAGGCCGACATCACAGTAGGCGAAGAATACAACGATCCAGAATTAGAAGCAGTCGAATGATGATGATGATGGTGGTGGCTCGCATGTTTCTGATGGGTCTTGAAGAACGAAGACGAAGGTGTGCTGCTTCCACCACTAGTACTACTACTGCTACCACCTCCATTGGAGGTCGCGGGATTCCCGCCCGGAAAGTGGCTACTGTTGGATAGTCCATTCTGGAGTGCGGGGGAGGCTGGTCCTGGATGAATAAATTGAGAAAGCGCGCCTGGATTCGAGAATCCGTTCAAGGAAGTGTGCTTACTCATTGTACTTGATCCACCTCCACCTCCACCACTGGTCATCGATGAAGTCGATCCTGTAGTCTTGATATGACTGATCGATCCCGTGCTGGCCAACCATGAAGATCGTTGAGGAGTTTCTGTCAAGGGCGTCGATGGCATTGAAGCTGCCTGCTTCGAAAAGGACTGAGGCTGGGTCTGCTGAGATGACTGCTGTTGAGGCTGTTGCTGTTGCTGCTGTTGAGGCTGCTGTTGTGGCTGCGGCTGTGGTTGAGCTGACAAAGATACCAAGGGTGCAACAGGCGGAGATTGAGCATCATTTGATCGTTGATACTCTACCAAAGTCTGAAACAACGTTGCTACTTCCTTGACTCTTGAGAACTGGATGCAAAAGCTTTGGAGTGGATGAAAGTAACCGGGGATGGTGATTGCCTCATTCCTGAGAAGGGACTGCAAAAAGACACAGAACTAAAATAAAATAAAAAAGTAAATGTAAGTGGTATGCCGATTTTATGGGAGGCCACAAATCAATTAAAGGATTCATCGTCCACAAAAGAAAAAAAGAAAAAAAAGATTCTCATCTCAACTTACCATGCGGACAACGCGGGCTTGAACAACCTTGTCATCAACATGTTCACAGCATCGAATCGCATTCTCAATATACAAATGCAAAAACCTTGGAGGAAGCGACGTCGCACCCGTCAATCGGTTCACCACTTCAAGTGAGTGCAAAGTCAAATGTTTCGCATGGGTCAACGTATCCAGATAACTGTCAACAATAGTCGTGTCCGTTCCAAGACTGGTCGTCTTGGAGTTTCCATTGACCTCACTCTTGGCTCCCTTGCTGTTGGATCCTGGAGGGCTTGCGCTGGTGGTGGAAGCATGATTCTCCTTGTTTCCAGATTCACTGTCCGAGAGATGGATCAAGTACATGAGCAGATTAAAGGCAATGGTTGGGTTGTTGTTCACAGTTCCTGGAAGTGACTCGGGAGGTGGTAGAGGGATATGCACCATGGTTGAATCGGCCGAGAATTGAGAAAGCATGAGCTAAAAATCGATTTCAGATCAAAAAGTTAATTCATTGCCTCTCGTCGAGTCAGCAACATCACAGAGGTAGGCAAAAAAAAAGGGGGAGAAATTCAATCGACTAACCTGCTCCTGTTCAAAGGTCAGTGCTTGGACAGCAGCCAGCTCCATGATCGAGTTCAGCTGTTGACGGCTGACATTGGTTGAATCGGCGGCCTTCTTTGCCTTGCTGACAGGTTTTGTAGGGGGAGTTGGGGCAGCCTCATCCGGATTCTGGAAGTGCTTCTCAGCTTCAATCTCCCATTCTTCCAGCTCCTCCTCTTCCTCCTCTCCATGGTGGTTCTCCTTATCATTGGTCTCGCTTTGGTTCCTCGACTCCCCAGTATGGTCAGTCCCTGCCCCTGTAGATCCGCCGAGGAGGTCTAATCCTGTGTCTGAGCCAGCAGATTCCAGAGTCCTGGACCAATGTTCACGAGAGTTGACCATGAATGATTCCCAGGCTTCCTTTTGCTCGCCCTTTAGAGAATATCGCTGATGTTGACCAACAGTTTCCCATCCGACCCCGGGAACAACTTGATCTTCAATCGAGACCTCTGGCAGGTATTGATCCAAAAAGAGTAAATCAATCTTTTTCGGCTCGACTTCCTGTGCAATCAAAATTAATTCTGCTGGAGTGCTCGGTGCCAACTAATATTTTAAAATATTAAAGAAAAAAAAAAAAAAAAAAAAAGAAATCATTGTTGAGCAACCGAGCAACTATTTCTGAATGGGACAAGGTCTGCTCCAGATGGAAAAGAGTGCCTACCTCAGCACCATCACCATTCAGGATCACGCTGACCACAAATCGTTCCGGTCGTTGGGTCTCATCCTGTAACGAAGTGGTGTAGATGTCGACCAGAAAGCAGAGGAATGGATTCTGTTGGATTGGCAGATAGTTGTAAAGACTGTAAAGTAGATAGAGTGATGTGATCCGGACCTTGGTCGGCTAATCAAGTGATAAGAAAATCCAGATGGAGTTGAAAAGGTGAGAAAAAGCGATCCTTTTTTTTTTTTTTTTTTGTACCATGGGGCAACAAGTTAATAAAAAAAAAAAAAAAAAAAAAAAAAAAAATGTTACCTCCGTATCATAGTCCTCTCGTCCAGGACTGGCCCCGCCCCCACCTCCTTTGATACCACCTTTCCCTCCTCCACCTCCTCCGCCTCCTTTTCCGCCACCACCACCACGACTACCACCATGTCCGCCGTTACTGCCTTGACGATTCTTTTGCCGTTCCCAAAGCAGAGCCTGTATCCGGTCTTGAACCGTGTCCACAGCATTCAAGAGATCCATTAGGACACATCCTGCCTTGAATTCTCGTTGGGTCGCCACTGTCCTCGCAAACTCAATACCGGTTTGTTGAAGGACTTGATCGAGATGATTCCCGAGAAAGGATATCAGCTCCTGTGGTGGGACTGTAATCATCTGGTGTAGATTCGGTTGAGGGGTGGAACGACCCGGACTCCTGGGATATGACTTCCTTATTGAGGCTGGAGGTAGGAGCTTTTTTTTTTTTTTTTTTTTTTTTTTTTTTTTCCTTTCTTTCCTTTTTGATTGGTAATGCAGAAAACAGTAGGCGGACAGGCAGACAGGCAGACAGGCAGACGGTAGGGCGGTAGGGCGGTAGGGCGGTAGGCAGATAGCCAGCAAGTGGCAGGTGACAAGAGACGAGAGGAGTTAGGGGGTTAAGGAGGGGTTGGTGGTTGAGACGGTGGGGCGGCGGCAAACTGATATAAAAAAAAAAAACGAGCCGTGGGAGAGTGAAAAAAAGATCCGTAGTGGACTGTTTTTTTTTTGGCGGGTTTGGAGCTCTTTCTCCCTTGAAAAAAAGAGAAACGCAGGGAGCGAACAATAAAAAAAAAAAAAAAAAGACCCTGCTTCGCGTTCCGGGGAGAGGGTCTCTGGCACGGTCCTTTTTTGGGCTTAAAAACGATGGTCCTTGCGTCGTTTTTGTCTCCAGTGTTAGTTGCTGGGTCACAAGCGTTCCTCTGGAGAAGAGAGAGCTCTGAAAGGGTCGTTCAATTCCTGATGGATCTTTGAGTCAAAAAAAAAAAATGGTCCCGCGGTTGACAGGCGGAGGAGACGGAGGAGTGCAACTCCAAGGATGACTGAGCAAAGTGCTGGAACCTTGTATGTCGGCCGTCCTGAAAAGAAGACTTTACAAGAGAAAGGGATACCCTTGTTTGTTGGATTCCCACAAAAAATAAAGGGGGAGGGGGAGGGGAAGGAGTGCGAGACTCGTGTTATAGAAAAAAAAAAAAAAAAAAGCTGGTAGAAGTGCTCGCCTAGTGACTTGTCAATGGCAAGAGATGAGTTCTTTCTTGCAAAGTCAAGAATGGGGGCAACCAATCGAATAGAATGTTGGGTTGCTGACGCACGACAAAAACTCTTCTTGTCAGATTCAAATGTGGAAAGGGAGGATGGAGGATGAAGAAGAGAAAAGAGCAGAAAAGAGATAGAGACAGTGATAAAGAGAGAGTGAGAGAGTGAGAGAGCGCGTGTCTAAGCTTGAGTGTATCGAGGGTTTGAGCTGATTTCTAGAAAACCGGGTCGGGGACTGATTGATGTGTCGTCCAAAGATGATGAAGACAAAGAGAGCCTGCTCAAAGAAAAAGAAAAAAATACTTGTGCCAGGTTGTTGGATACTGTGGTACGCGTCAATGAGTTTTAACAACCGAATGACGTTGGATGCTCGGGTAGATGCCCTTGATGCTTTTTTTTCGGGTGTTTTTCTTTTCTTTTTCTTCTTTTTTTTTTGTTTTCGACAGAGATCGGTGGTGCTGATGGACTTTACTGTGTCCTTGGTCGAATAGCCTGGATAGATGCTCCAACAATAGATGCTCTCTGTAAGATGAACGGCTGAAGGCTTCAGGTCAGATGAGGATGAAGAAAGGCGATCGAAAGAGAGAGAGAGTGAGAGAGTGAGAGAGAGAGAGAGTGAGATAGAAAGGAAGAGAGAGACTAATGCTAAACCAGTAGACGCGCAGAGGGGGATATGAGTTAATGACTGGATTCCCAGGCCAGTGACCATAAATAGAGAAAAAAAAAAAAAAAAAAAAAAAAGGCGAGAGAGCGAGAGTGAGGGGGGCTAGTACCTCAAAGTCAAATCGCTTGGACTGTGATGACCGGAGAGGATGTTAGGATCGAGATAGGATGAAGAGTTGGTAGAGCCAGTTTATCTTGCAGGGATGGTATGATTTGTATTTGTGCTGACCGGGTGATGAACGGAGCGGAGTGGAGATTGATAGTGAGAGTGAGAGTGAGAGAGAGAGTAGTGAGAAGGCAAGAGAGAGAGAGAGAGAGAGAAAGAGAGAGCAGAAGCAAAAGAGAATCGACTAGAGCGATTGCGTGAATGTCGTGGGGCAGAGTGTGTCAGAGAGGTGGAGTGATTGTTTAGTGGAGCAGGGCCGAGAATGAAAAGAAATCTTTTTTTTTTTTTTTAGAGTTGGTAGAGTGTGTGTGTGTATGTGTAAGAGTTTGAGAGAGAGAGAGAGAGAAACAGATAAAGGGCAGGAAAGATGCACTCGCGCAAGAAAAAGAAAAGTTGAGGAGAGTCCTTATACTCGGAGGTGAACATGGAGATGATGATACAAGGGAAATCAAGAAAAAAAAAAAAAAGGCTCTCTCCACAAAAAGGAATGCGCAGATGGAACCCAAATGTCTGAAGAAAATGCGATCGCGAATACTGTGGCTCAGCTTTTCTCTCTCCCCGCCCCCTCCTGCCCCACCATGCCCATTCCCCTCCTCCCCTCATGAACCGTTAGAGCATTGGGCTGTTAACCATTTGCAGTATTTATCAGTTCGGGTAAGCTCGAGTCGCACTTTGTGCTTCCCTAGTGAAAGGGCTTTGATCATTCCACTTTTCTTCTTTTTTAATCCCAGTCTATTGGCCACTCAAATACCCTTGGTAGCTGCTAGAGAAGAGTCAGCGCCAATCTCATGTAAAATAAGCACTCTGACCTGTATTGATGGAGAGCTACTTCATTATGTGAGGCATCATTCCTCTAGCGTTGGTAGGATTTCTTTTGACTGGTTATGCATTTTGTGAGGAAGATGATTTACTCCGCATCGATTCGATCCCAAGGCCCAAGCTCAGAACATCGTTTGTCAATCTGACAGCGAGTATGTCTATGACTGAATTCCTTGGCATTGAAAGACGATCTTTTTCACCCATGGGCCTATCAGTGTGTAGTTGTTGGAACTAGAGAGTTTAGACTCTAAGAGAATCGAGAAGTTCGTGTCTTTTTTGTGTTGCCAAGCTGTCTAGGTCAGTCCCTTTCTTCTTTTTTCCTTTATATGGTACTAACGCAAGTGCCGTCAGGGCAGGGTTGTTGGACATGACTGGAAGCTAATCAACCGGGTCCTATCCAAAGGGTGATGCATTGCGCAACTGGTTTTCTTAAAACCGAGTCTGATTTTGCAACGAATAACAAGTGTAGCAAGGTTACCTTTGAGGAACTAAGAACCCAGGCTATCCCATCCGTCGATCAAGCCCTATGCTACAATAGATGGAGAAAAAGGGGCTAAGAGAGAAAGGATATTTCAGAGGCCAAGCAGAAAGAAAGACGTTTCGCCATACGAACCTTTTTTGGTAAGAAGAGGACATGTTGAGCAGAGGCGACAGTCTACATTCACAAAAAAAAAGTGGAGTTTGCGAGAAACAAGGGGGGGAGGGGGAAGGCCCTCCAAGCCACGCCAAGATAGCAACGCGTTCCTTTCTCTTTCGCTCTCTCCTACCGTCCTCCTAGGATTGAAATGCTCTCAAGAGCATCGTGAGCCGCTTTGTTCATATTACTTGCCTCTATCATCACCTGTGGATCGTCCTGCAAGGAAGGAGCCTAATGGTACCAAGTTTTTTTTTTTTTTTTTTTTTTAAATGGACCAAGGAGACGAAAAGAACTTTCTTATAATCCCCTCCTTGCATCTCCATTTCTTTTTTCCGTGAGAGTATCCTAGGGCAAGAGTGTCTTTGCTCTCTCCCTCTCTCTCTCCTTCTCTCTATAAAAAACACCCACCACAGAGGTTGCTTCATCTGCAGCTATAAATGGATTGCTTAAAGGTGAGAGAGAGAGAGAGAGAAAGCGTCTTTCGCTCTCTTCCTTGACAATGGGCCATGCAGATGCAAGTGGCATGAAAAAAAAAATAGTAACCGATTGAATTCCAGGGGGGGCTGCACTTGGTCAACAGCATGCAACCCTCTGCTATCAGGGCCGCTATTTTAGCAGCAGCGAACATGGGAGAGGAGAGCGATAATGATGACAGGTCTGAATCTCTCTCTCTCTAAAAAAAAAAAAAAAAAAAAAAAAAATAAGAGTCAGAGAGTAATAGAGTGGCTAGAGGACTAACCTTTGCAGTTCAGCCTGAGAAAGATCATTAGTGATAGAGAGGCTGCCCATGCAACCAGATGGATGGGCCCTGTCCAGAAATGCTAAAGCATACAGGTTCCCTGTCTCGTGTACGTACAGCGTGTGCACGGCGGAAGGAGGAGAAGAGTGGAGGACCCAGGACAGGGTCTGAGACATCGGTCTGCCTGTCCCGCCCCTCCCCTCTTCAAGAAGATCAAGTTCTTGTTTTTTTTTTAAGTTGGTCCCTTGGAAAGGGAGACGGGGGACGAGAGAGAGAGAGAGAGAGAGAGAAAAGACCCTGAAATTTTTAATGAGGCTATTGGAAATTGCTGAAGCGAACGATATTCCGCGCGTGCGTTTTCTTTTTTTTTTTTCTTCTCAATCTCTCTCTCCCGCGCCCCCCACCTTCCACGGATTGCAACAGCCAGGGTATTCTTTTTTTTTTTTTTTTTTCTTCCCTAGTTGTCATTCCTGTCTTTCTCTCCGCTAAATCTATCCTTAGCATTTTTATTTTATTTTTTTTTCATTCTTTTTTTTTTTTCAAACGGCTGAATCTATCCCTCACACATAACAAAAAAAAAAAAAAAAAAAAAAAAGCCCAACCATCCAACTGTCTTGGATGTTGAGCAGGGACAAGGCAAAAGGAAAACTGAGCAAAACGTTATGTGAGCGACTCTAGGCATGTGGTCAAAGAGAGAGAGAGAGTGTGTGTGTGTGTGTGTGTGTGATGGAAAGAGAGCCTAAAAAGGACGATGGAAAAAAAAATGGGAAACGGAAATGATAGAGGAATAGGGCATTGCCATCCAGAGATTGAAAAAGTAGAAAAAAAAGGTTACCTTACGCCCACTTTTTTTTAAGGCGGCCTTGTCAAACCGATCATAAGGAAAGAAAAGAAAAAACTCTCATATGTGCTACCAAACGTATCTTTAGCTAGAAATAGGCGAGGTAGAGAAACTGAGATAGCGCCGATCTCTTTTACGAGAGAAAGAGAGAAAGAGCGAGAGAGAGAGAGAGAGAGAGAGAGAGAGCCTTCGGTTTTTTTCTCGATAGGGGATAGGGGATGGTTAAATGGTCCCCCTCCCTCTCCTCCTCCTGCTTCCTTCTCCCAAGTAAGATGCGTGGAAAGGAAAGGTATTTTGCAACGCAATGTTCACTCGCTGCTCATTTGGAACATCTCAGTCATTCTCTCTCTCAAAGGGGGCGCCAGACACAACAATTAATGAAATGAGGAGACTTGAGAGAGAGAGAGAGAGAGAGAGAGAGAAAGAGATTTTTTTTTCTTTTCCTTTAATTGAAAACTATATTATACAAAAATATCAGCGTGAGAAAACATACTCACTCTCACACACACAGGGCTTTTTTCTTCTTGTTCGCCCCTCTTTCTAGCATCATCATGGACAGGTGGTACTTGACCTCGATGCTGTAGAAAAAAAACAATAGCGATAATAATAATAATAATAATAATAATAATAACCCCCCCCCCACTTCCTCCCCTTGGCTCCTCTCATTGACCGAGATCCGACATGAGGCGAAACAAGAAAAGTGAAATAGTAAAAAAGAAAAAAGCAAAATCTATCGAGGCCGTGAAATCCTTTTCTCTCCTTCTGGTTCTATCAATTTTTTTTGTTATGTTTTGTTTGTTCGTCTGTTTGTTTTGTTTGAACGGTTTGGTTAGGAGTGTTGAATAGATGAATGGATTGTTTAGCTTGTCTCTATCGCCGACCATAATCTTCATAGCCATGCTGTTGGTATCCTCCACCGACATTCGATGCTGCATAACCTCCTCCAACTTGCGAAGGAGCATAGCCTCCAGCTCCTCCTCCTCCGACCTGCGACGGAGCATACCCTCCGACCTGCGACTGGTAGTCCGTGTAGCCATTGTCATATCCTCCATGGTCATATCCTGCAGCAGGGCCATGTCCATAAGCATCCGTGTGACCATAGCCATCATTGTGACCGTATCCGGTATCGTGGGCATAGCCAGCATGATGACCATAGGCAGCGGGGTCGTTGGGGTGGGAGTGAGCATAGTTGGGGTCGTAGTACTGATCATCTTGAGGGCCATTGCTCGTATTGGCATTGAAAGCAGCAGCCTTGGCAGGTTCAGGAGTGGTTGGCTGATCGGCCATTGGGCGGAGATAAAGCTCGTCGGCCTCTGGACGTGGATAGTCGTGGTAGTCATCTCCTCTGATCTTGGACTGGAAATCGCGAGAGGGCTATTGGAAGAAATCTCTGGGTCAGGTGCTGTGAAAAGGGGAATAAAGGGGCCACTCATTCATTCATTCATTCACTCTTTCACTCGCTCAAGCATCCTCTTTTTCTCTCTCTCTCTCTTTCTCTCCCTCTCCCAACTCGGAACTTGAAACAAAAAATAGACTTACAGAAAGCTTCCATTTCCTAAAGACCCAGATACCAATGGCCGAGGCCACTACAACCGATCCGATGACAATGCCCGCCGTGGCCAATTTGGGGCCAGCGCCTTCATCTGAAGATTTATTTGTGGAGGTAGGAGAGGTGGACGGGCCAGTGCTGGTGCCTGAGCCAGAAGGCAGCAAGGTGGAGCTACCCCTCTGAGTTCCCGAGCTCTGTGGCTTTGTCTTGGGTCCATCCGACGTAACAGGTCGTCCACCGTTAGAGGAGGACGAGGAGGAAGGCTCGGGTTGTGGTGAGGGGTTGTTGGAGGGAGAGGGCTGGGAAGTGATTTGAGATGTGGCGGATGTTTGAGAGCTGGCAGGGGGGGTGACAGGAGCAGAGGTAGCTGGAGCAGTGGGGGTGTGTGGGGTGGAAGGCGATTGAGGCGGCTGTGGATCGGGTTTCTGAGGTTCCTGAGGTTCCTGAGGTTGCTGAGGTTGCTGAGGATCCTGGGGAGCAGGAGCAAGAGGGTCGTTTATGAGCTGGGCCATGGCGGGCATGGCCAAGGCGAGGAAGATGACGATCGCCAGTAGCGTCGATCTCTTGATCTGCATGGCTGTAAGCTGATTTGGGTCGAGGGCTATTCGGATAAGGATAGGATAGGATTGAGAATGTGATGAGAAGAGAGAATGTGTAAGAGAGAAGGAGAGAGAGAGAGAGAGAGAGAGAGAGAGAGAGAGAGATAGAGAGAGAGAGAGAGAGAGAGAGAGAGAGAAAGAAAGAGATGTAAAGATAGAGAGAGAGGATGGAGGCAATGGTGAGAAGAGAGAAAGATAGAGAGAGAGAGAGAGAGAGAGAGAGAGAGAGAGAGAAGGAAAAAGAAAAAGAATAAAGAAGAGGAGAAACAAGGAGAAAAAAAAAAAGAAAGAGAGCGCCGCTGTCAACGTGCGACCGTCACAGGGGGCGAGGGTAGAGGAGAAAGAGAGAAAGAGAGAGAGAAAGAGAGAGAAAGTGAAAAGGAAAAAAAAAGGCGCCCAGTCCTCCTTCCCATCCAAAAGAATATCTTAAATTTCAGAGAAGCTCAGACGCAGCTCTGAGACACTTGTCGAGGAAAGACGGGGGAGGAGGGAGGGAGAGGAGAAGAGAGTAGGAGAGGAGAGGAGAGAGAGAGAGATAAAGAGAGAAAGGGAGGAGGTGGTAGGGGAGGAGCCAAAAAATAGACACTCATCGGGGCCTCTTTTCCGCTATTGCTTTTTGCCACTGCTCAATCAATCGTATCTTTTTTTTTTTTTTTTTTTTTCCTGCGCCGACAAGAATAGAGTGCTGGTGGGGAGAGAAAGAGAGAAAGAGAGAGCGAGAGAGAGAGAGAGAGAGAAACACAGGTGGACCATACAATATGCGATGCACCTGCGGGATCATCTGATGGAACCTCTTCTTCCATCACCTCTTCTTCTTTTTCTTCTTCTTTTCCAGTCTTAGTCTACCTCTTTCATCATTCGGTCAGCCCATAGTAGCCCCAGAAGAGTAGAAGAGAAGAAAGGATCACGCCATGGGGTACATCCTTCCATCCGTACATCCCTATTCTCGTTCGCTGGGCTGTTGTCTGCTAGCAACCTCTGCCTTGCCTTTTCTTTTCAGTCAAAAGGTACAGTGATCGAGTGAAGGAGAGTGAAGGAGCGAAAAAGGAACCGACGCTGCGGAACACTTGGCTTCCTCTTCCTCCCCCCTTCCCGCCCCCCAATAGGATTGTTGTTGATGTCAATGGACGGGAAACAAGCACAGCAGGCCCGGTTGAAGGGAAGGTTGTCGTTGTTGTTGTTGTTGAGAGCTCTCTTTTGGTTTGCTTATTCAAGTCAACGTGGACACAAAGATCAAGATCAGAAGAAGAAAAAACGCGCCATGGAACACCAGACAGGTTGGGTCCCATTGAAATGTATTCCAAAAAAAAAAAAAAAAATAAAAAGTCGATGGATGAATGGGGATTGTCTGTGCCCAAGAGTGAATGCCCGAGTCGGAGACAAGGAGAAACATAAAAGGAAAAAGGTGAGCGGGGGTGGGCGGGGTGGGGAGGGGAGGGGGGGGGGAACTGGACTTTTGATACATTGTCGGAGAACAGAGAGTTTAATGAATGAATGGGGACAACCTGGAATCTGGATCTCCGGAAGAGGGAGAGAGGGAGAGAGAGAGAGAGGGGAGAGAAATGGCACTGCTTGTTGAGCTGACAGTAAGTGATTAAGGAAAGAGTGAAGAAAAGGATGTCGAAAAAAAAAAAAAAGGGATTGGGATGGATCACGGATCGGTGGATGGAATGGGGAGAGAAAAAAAAACCCGATGGGTGCCAAACAAAAAAAAAAAAAAACAAGGGCGATATTGAAGTGAGGATTGAAATGGACAGAGAAGAGTCGAGACTCCTCTTCATGGCTCCTGTTCCTCGGAATCCATACAGGAGAAAGTAAATCCCACAAAGAGCAAATTTTTTTTCTTTTTATCTTTTTTCTTCAAGAAAGAGGAGACCGTGAAAAAAGAGAGAAATTCAGAGCTAGAGAGAAGAGTCGTTTTCTTTAAAAAGAAAGAGAGTGTGTGTGTGAGAGAAAGAAAGAAAGAGAAAAACAGTTTTTTCTCTTTTTTCTTTTATTATGGCCCGCGTCTTGAACCATTCATCCGGCTATGCCAGTGTGTGTGTGTGAGAGAGAGAGAACAGAGTAGTAACAGTCAAGTGAGATGGAGTAGTGTCCCCTCCCCTGCCCCTGGCGTGTCTGAGAGGGTCTTTCCCTGTCCCCTGTTTATTTTTTGTGCTGCGGCCATGATTCGCCGCACTTGAAGGATCGAATCAGATCACTGGCTGATAATTACTATTTGACATTGACCGGGCCTGGGTCTCTCTTCTCTTTCGTCTCGTCTCTCGTCTCTCTCTCACATTCATTCTTTCTCTTTCTCTTTCTCTTTCTCTCTCTCTCTCTCTCTCTCTCTCTCTCTCTCTCTCTCTCTCTCTCTCTCTCTCTCTCTTTCTATCGCGCCCCGGGTGTTCCCTTGTATCGAAGGAGAGACACAGGGAGGAAGGAACGGAGCAGTAAAAAATAGTCGGTCCATTGTACATGTACCTTTTTTTTTTTTTTTTTGCTCTCTGTTCAATGTTCGGCCACATTGGCAATAGACTTAGAGTGGCGCATGGCCCAATTGGCCCCCTTCTTTCTACCTCAACTCATTTCCCCCCCAACAACGACAACAATAACAAAGTGACGATGAGGAGGAGGAGGGTTAAGAGGAGGAGAGTGATGTGTGTGTGTGTGTGTGTGTGTGTGTGTGTGTGTGTGTGTGTGTGTATGTGAGGAAGGAGAGGAAAAGGGGAGAGAGAGAGACGAGTCGCATGTACACAAGTACGTGCAATCATTCGCCTAAATCTGACAAGAGCCACAGCCCACGGGTTTGGATCCGCATTAAAAAAGAAAGAGGAGGAAAGGGTATGGTAGGGTGTGTAGGATAGGATCTCTTCTTCTTTCTCTTGAGGCTCATAATTTCTTGTCATTTTGCCACCATCTCATATTTTCCTCCGGGGGGGAAGAGAGGAGAGGAGAGGAGAGGAGAGGGGGGGGGATAGAGGTTTCTTTTTTTCCATTTTTCCTCTTTCTGCGCCTCGGCGTCTGGACTTTCAAGTCATCGAGCACCGCCATGGTCCATTGCCCGATATTAAATCAATTATTTTACGAAACAAACAAAAAAAAAAACGCCATGCTCTCTCTTTCTTTCTTTCTTTCTTTCTTTGCTTTGTGCAACCTGGTCCATAAAAGGCATGGCCTAAACTCCTTGCAACTTCTTCTTTCTTTTTACACCATAGCTTTTCCACCGATTGGGATTCTCTAATTGACATTGTTCTTTTTTCTTTCTTTCTCTCTCTCTCCTCACTCTCTGTGTCTACGCCCATCTCCAGGTCCATTCCAAAGAACAGGGTCAAAAGAACAACAATAATAATAGCAAAAAAAAAAAAAAAATAGATTCATTTCTTTTTCACCACCAGGAAAAATAGGGCAGATTGGTCGTCACGGGTTCAATCCGCTCTACAACCACCACTCGTCGTTCTCGCAACTCTCTTTCTCGTTGTCGTTGCTTCCTCAATCGTCGTTCTCGTCTTGCTGCTTGTCCGATCCCGATCCCTCCCAAGTGGCCATCAAAACTCAACCCTCGTCGAAGTCGGTCCGCCCATCTTGGTCGTCCTCCTCCTGCCTTGGCCCGTTCTAGATCTTCCTCTTCACTATCACCTCCATACAAGGTCAGCCCCCGAGCAAAGAAACTTCGCCCCCTCTCTACTTCACTAGAAGGTGGTCCTGAACTCTTTCTCAACAATGGCTGCATCTCTCCTTCATCCTCATCCGCCTCATCCGCCTCGGTCGGCATTCGGACAATAACCTCTCCAGATCTTCCTCCTCTGTTTGTCGATTCGGGCTCAAATCGTACAGATCCTGTCCGATCATCTTGCTCTGTTCGACTCCTTCGATGGTTGGGGCTCACCACACCTGCACTTGGTCCATCTTGACCACCATGACCCTGTTGCTGTGTTGGAGGACTCTTGGTCACTACGACTTGACCACTCGACGACCCATTCTCTCCTTGTTCTCCTCTTTCACTTGGATGACCTTGTCGTCGACGATGACGTTCTCCACGACTGGCAGATCGTCTCCGACGTCCTCTACCTGAAGTCAATCTTGTAACCCCTTCCGTCCGATCCAATTCACTCAATGTCTTGTCAATCGAAACAAATCCTCGCTTGGCTCCTGCGGCTGCAGCGGCCGTAGCGGCCGTGGGGAGACTGATGGATCGACGATGCTGTACTGCACCGGTCTCTTCTTCATCCGCACTCTGAGAAAAGAACAAGTCATCCTCTTCTTCTCCATATGGATCATCCTCGTCATACTCCTCATCATACGAGTAATCGTCCTGATCGTCATCATCATCCAGGTCGTATTCACCATCGCTTACGACCTGTCGAAGAACTGCCAGCTTGGGGGAGGTATTATCCTCAACCACTTGTCCTTCACTTCCCATAGTTACCAAGATCGAAGGTGGCATCTTGGACAGAGACGATGATGGTATGAGCGATCCAGTCTTTAGACTATTGCTTCTCAGACTCTGACCTAGTCCATAAGCAAGACTGCCACTCATCGCCACGCCACTGTCTCTTCCAAGATGATTCATTCCTAGTTCGCCGGTAGATGGGGTCGAGGCTGAGACGGCCTTGCCACCTCCTAAGCTGCTAGTCATTAGGGGTGTCATACCATAGTTCATAGCTGCTACAGAGGCATCCATCATCTTGGCTCTAGGTGGGGTATTAGCGTACGCGGGTACATAAGAATGCATTCCACTTGTGGTCTTGACTGATCCTCCTTCTTGTCCCTGACTTCCATTCTGGTTCGGACCCTCAGCAGTCATGGGAGTATTGATTGGCATTCTTGGTTGACGAGCCATCAAAATGGCCTTGGCCACTGCAGTCGACTCGAGAATATGTTCTTCATCCCAAATCACCAAAGCAACGCGTCGACAAAGATCCATCGGTCCTTGTTCCGGGTTCTTGAGCGTCTCAACAATGTTCCAACCTTGTCCCTTCATCACTGCCATTTGTTTGTCAAACATTCCTTGGTCAAAATCACTATCGATACTGAACAACCTTCGAAGATCCGCAATCGTCTCACGCCACCAGGTAGGAGAACTCAACAATGGTAAAAAGTGATCACGTGTCGCTTTGGTGAAGGGTTGTGAAATCAAGGCCCGTGGGAGGAACAACCAACCATAGGGATAGGATCGCCACGAGTCTGGATGCTTGAAAGGAAAGGCGAGACCATTGTCAATGGCTGCAACGTGGACATGGTTGGCTCCATAGTAGGCCTCTGCCTCAGACAAGGGTACTGCTCCTTCGCCACCCTCAGGACGTGCTCCGCCCGTAGCCCCCGACTCGGACGAAGGCTGGGGTTGGGTCGGAGAAGGAACACGGGCCCCTGCGCCAGGGTTCAATCTCGTTGTTTCATTGGGTTCTTCATCCGTGCCCGTGTTAGTGCTGAGGGGTGGTACCATCGAGGATGACCGTGCAAGACTTGATCTTGGCGGGGTTCCTGGAGGAGTTGCGAGCATACCTCCTCTTGGCACTGATTCTCGAAGCGAAGAAGCCGCGGATCGAAGTGACTGTCGGTCCGAATTGAATCCAAGCAGGTCGCCAATCCTCGAGTTTCGCCTCGAATCGGACTGAAGACGTTGAGGAATGGGTCTTTGACCCGAGGTCGGCGGCCCTGCGACGACTGAGATGCCTTCCTTTTCACAATACCGAATCATCCAGTTGTCCAATCCTCGGTCTAGATTTCATAAAAGAAAAGTGTGTCCAATTCGTTAGTCTTTTGGAGAAGGGTAGAGTTTGACCTAAAGAAGAACAACCACTTTCATAATAAGAGTATCATTATGTTTTTTCTTTTTTCATCACTTGCCTGTGTTACGGATGAGATAATCAAGGATAATGAGTTTTTCAAACTGTTCCCTAAATTGCTGTTGCAAGGCTGGGGTCCAGCAAAAGCCTTGCTTATCGTGGAAGCTGGCGCTCTTGGGGATGGTCGGTGTGTTTCCTCTTTCACCTGTAGTTGATCCTGTTACACTTCCATGCTCGCTTGAACCATCATCCTGTTCACCTGTAGTCGTCGAGGAGCTTGAACCTGATGTTCTCCGCTGGGTAGAACTAGTCGCTCCATAATTGGACGATACAGAAGACAACGCCGCATTGGATTCACTAGGCCAAGGATGATCCCGCATAAACAGGTTGGCATCTTTGAATCCATTCAAAAACAATTGGAAACTGCCAACTTTGTCTGGAAGGGCTTTTCCATGATTCCTATACGCGCGTCGGTCTAGATAGTCATAATGAAAGGCTGGAGAGGAGAGCCAGACCACTTCTGTGCTGGGTACAATGTTAAGCTGAAGCCGTCTATCAACAAGCGATGTCGCGGCCTCTGATATATAGCCCAGGTTTGGAATCAAGCTAGTGTAAACGAAAAAAAGAGAGAGAGAGAGAGAGAAAGAGAAGGTCAAAAGGATGAGCATTGGGCAAGTTACACCGTGCTACCAAAACTCTTTGAGCAAAGAAGTAAAGCGATGACAACAACAACAACAATCAATAGTTTCACCAAAAAATAAATAAATAAATAAAACATACCAACTACGTCCAAAGCAGCAGGGAAAGAGATTACGATGGATCCATTTTGCCCATTTGGGATTCAATTGTCCATAGGGTTCCTCGTTCTTTGGCTTAAAAACACCGATGATCTTGCCCTGCATATTTCTGCAAAAGTAGGATCCCGAAGAGCCCTGAGCAATTCTCAGCGGCTGAATGTCATTCCGGATAGCTTCCTTGACAGACTCGACTAGGGCAACATATCGTTCACTGGTCATGGGGTCCGAGTGATCGGGCGTCAAGGCTGGTGCATGTGTCACAGGCTAGAGAGAGAGAGAGAGAGAGAGAGAGAGAGAGGAGTTAGAAGCAGAAAAAAAAAGTGAGAGAGAGAGTGATCGACGCGTATCAACAATAACCCGCACTGCCCCACAGACATCTTCTCCCTCCTTCCTTTTTCTCTCATTCCATTCCCTCGAAACAATAAGCTTTTTTTTTTTTTTTTTTTTTTTCCTTCTCATCTGGGCCTGACCGTTCTTCCCGAAAGGGAGGAGGGGAGGGGTACAAACAGCCTTACAAAGATGATGTATCCTGTCTCCTGGCTGTTTCTTCGTTGTCTCTTTTTCCACACCCATATCCATTCCTCCGCGGTAAATTTCCTCTGCGGGATAACTCCAGAAAAGAAAACTTTTCCTTCTTGATTCCTGCTTTTGGGACCCTACTATCTCCCACAATCACTCCCACTCCCACCACTCCCACCACACATACACACACACGCACACAAAAGAAAGAAAGAAAAGAAAGAAAAAAAGGGACCTGTGTGTTCTTTACCTTGCCATCAACAATAGACGCCAGGACAGGCGTAAATACCGACGAATGAATCACTCGCGCATCAATCTCTCGTCCTGTGCTCGGCAATCGTCGTTGTCGTCGGCTCATCGAAGCGCCTGTCCCCAATTCATCCTTGGGCTGTCGACGCCCCCATCGTGACAAATTGGGATGCGCCTTGCCTCCAAGTCCGATCCCTAATCCCAATCCATCTCCCGACCCTAAGAGTGTTCCTCTCTCGATCATTCCTGGATGTCCTCCTCCTCCTCCTCCTCCTCCCCCTCCGCTGGGTCCTCCTTTTCCCTTGTCCAGGACTCACTTGTCCATTCGTCGCCGAAGCAACCCCCTGCGCCTTGACCCCCTCCTCCTTCACCTCCATCACCATCACCACCATTTTCAGCTCCTGCATGTGTGCCTGAACCATGAAGAGTTGTACTCGTGGTACCATCTTCACTCATCAACAAAGGGGATGGATACAAATGCGCATTGGCCTTGAGTAATTCCTCGGGCAAGTTTCGGGGATCGGGTCGAATCGCTTGTAAAACCCTCCGTTTCTGTGCCTTTTCAATCTCTCGAGGTCCAGACGTGGTTGTATGTGGATGAGGTTTGGGTCGTAGATGAGCCAATTCATCTGCTGATAACGCGTCAGTAGTAGAGGCAGTCGTAGCATTGCTGTTAGTGGTAGTGAGTCCATGTCGACGGCCATTGCTTTCCATTCCTGTGTCCTTGGATGAACCAACAAGTCGCGAAAAGGCAGACGATTGTGATTGCGAGGGGGGGTCCTTGCGTCCACCAAGCCGTGCGCCTAATCCAGAGAGTTGGGATGAGGCAGTAGGAGTGGAAGTAGAAGTAGTAGTAGTAGTAGTAGTGGTGGTGGTGGAAGATGACGTGGGTGAGGCCGTCGTGGCTGGAATGCGTCTAGTCACCGTAGTCGTGGTTGTCGTCAACGGGGGAGCAGAGGGCGACATGTCTGGCCATGGCAAAGAAGGCGTTCCCAATGGGTCGTGGCGGCCATGACGTTCTTGTTCCTGTTCCTGTTGCAGCGACCATTGCTGCTGCTGGTTTACACTGGTCGAGGTTGCAACAACATCAACGGACACTGCAGAGGGCTGCAACGTGGCCGTAGGAGAGGCAGTTGGTGGCTGATGATGATTCTTGTTCAAAGACGCGTCATGGTCCGCAGGGACGTGGCCCAAACGAGTCCTTTGGTCAGCGGCAGCGGCAGAGGCGTTTGCTTTTGCTTTGTCTGCCACAGGATCAACCAGTTCTGAACGCATAGGATCCGATCCAGGCTGGCTCCCGTTCCCGCCCAGTTGACTGGTACCAGAAGCTGATTCTGTCCGCTGCGCATGTTGTTGCTGCTGCTGCTGCTGTTGTTGTGGTTGCATGGCAGAGCCCTGTGAGCCTGTTGGCCTGTCGTCATTGTTGGCGAATGTGGCATTGGCCGCCTCTGAAGCATTCGCAACGCTGTTGTCTGTGTCCGTGGTCACTGCACGGAGCGAGCCAGTGGAAGAAGAAGCTTGCTGATCAGTCACACGGCGCATTTTGGATTTGGTGGAGCGTTTTTTGCCAGACATGGGAGCGATGGATGATGGCACCTCTCGAGGCGGCAGCGGCGGCGGGAGAGACTTGAGTCAGATTGTTCCAGATGGGGTAAACAAGAGAATGAAAGAGTAAAAAGAGAATGTAGTGCGTAGGGCGGGTGTGTCAGAATGAGAATGGAAGGGGTGGGGTTGAATGAGCTAAAATGGCAAGTGGGGGTATGGACAATTGGAGAGAGAGAAGAAAAAGAAGAAGAAGAAGAGCAGGAGGAGGAAGAGGAGGAGAAACGAAATGGAGAGGATGCCAGGTACGGAGTAAAATGTATCTGTGTTTCAGGAGAATAAAGCAGGGCAAAGACCAGAAAATCAAGAGGATGGGACGACAGGATGGAGAGAGATATAATGAACCGAAACCAATGCCCAACCAGAAGGAGAAAGAGAGACCAGGGTAAAGAGAAAGAGAGACCAGGTAAGAGAGAAAAGAGAGATTCAGGTAATAAGAGAAAGAGAGACTAGGTAAGAGAGAAAGAGAGACTAGGTAAGAGAGAAAGAGAGACTAGGTAAGAGAGAAAGAGAGAATGAATGGGGAGAAGAGGAGAAAGAGAGAGAAAGAAGGAGAGAGAAAAAGAGAAGGAGAGAGAGAAAGACAGAGAGACAGAGAGACAGAGAGAGAGAGAGAGAGAGAGAGAGAGAGAGAGAGAGAGAAAGAGAAAGAATGAGAATGAGAAAAAGAAAAAAAAAAGGTCACATGGTCTGGGTTTTGACATGCAGGCCAAGAATCGACCGCAGGAGGCGGCACAGAAAAGGGGTCGCGAGAGAGCTGATTTTTTTTTTTTTTCTTCTTCCAGCTCAAAAACACATCCAGATTTAAGATTTTGCCATGAATTGCCTTCTCTTGGCTGCGACCCCATTTTCCACCCCATGCATTTTTTTTTTTTTTCTTGGACGCTCACACACAGCAAACACAATGGGTCTCTAACTGACTGTTGCCCTGCTGTTCTACTGCTCCGCGGTAGTGGACGCTAGTCTGGTCTGTGGTCCGGTTCATGGCCCGGTTGGAAGGTGTCCCTTTTCATTTAGAGTCGGTTGGTTGGTCCGGCTGGTCGGTCGGGTTTGTTTTTTTTTTTTTTATTCATCAGCTGGTCAATGTAATGGTCAGAGCGAGAGAGCCAGAGCAAGAGAGAGAGAGCGCAAGAGATAATTCATTGTTGCTGCGTCGCTGTTGGGGCAAAAGAAAAATAGACTCTCTCCTCTGTGTGGTGGCGAGTAGGTGGCGAAGAGAGAGAGAGAGAGAGAAAGTCGAATAGGGAGGCGCGGTCATTTCTCCCGACTCTACGGATTGGGCCGAGTCAAAGAGCCAAATGGTGGCACACACACAACTATGCATCCACTTCCACATACACTACACGCACACGCACTCTTTCTTTTTACACAGCACAACAAAGCCTCGTCCTCTCTCTCTCTCGGACAACACTGCACACAAAGAAAAAAAACAGAGAGAAAGAGAACGAGCGCGTGCTCATCTCTCCTATACTTTGAGTGTTGTTGCATCCTAATCCTACACATACTTCTCTTGGCACCCCACCCCCACCCACGCGCTCCCAACAGGTCATGGACATGAGATGGCCAACCCCTTTTACTTTCTCCCCAGAGACTTTTTATTTCGTAACGATCGGAGGAGTGCATAGAAAGACACACGACGCCATGGGTTCCCTGGGAGAAAAGGCATCCTCTACACGTGATGTCAGTCTCTCTAGCTCTCTTCCCCTTTTTTTTTTCTTTCTTTTTTTTGCTCGCTTTCGCGTGGTCATCCATCATCTGTCCCTTTTCTTTTTACCAATCCATCCACCTGTATCATCTCCACTACCCTCACCCCATTCCATCCTCAAGTATCCTTTTTTACCATGGCAAGTGTCTAGACCACGCATAGAGCCCGAGGGCACAGGAAACCACACTCTTTTTTTTTTTTTTTTTTTTTTTTTTTTATTCATTTCATCATGGAGAAAAAAAGAAGAAAAAGAAGGCACTACCAGGATGGCACCACTTGGATAATGACAACACACAGAGAATGAAAGAAGGAAACAAAGAAAGAGAGAGAGAGTCGTTGGACACTTGTCATCCGTTCATGAATAGCAGACGGCACAAATAGCCTCATTTCTTTCTTTCTAGCATACACAGGCCCTGGAATGGACTATTCCACTTGTTGCTCATCAACATTCTTGACTCATTGACAAAATATACCCTTGGATGTTGCATCAACCCCGAGGACAAGGACAAATGCACAAAGCCAAAACGCGACACAACAGTCAAGAAGAAGAAGAAGAAGAAGAAGAAGAAGAAAGAGTCAACGTCTTTTCTCGGAGATAGAATTCATATTTCTCGAGACTTTTTCTCTCTCTCTCTCTCTCGACTATAATGCTGACTTTATTCTCCTCTCTCTCTCTCTCTCTCTCTCTCTCTCTCTCTCTCTCTCTCTTTTTTTTTTTTTTTTTTTTTTTTTTTTTTTTTTTTTCTGTATAGGCTACCATTTCTCCTGAACAAGTCAATGGCAAGTGGTTTCACAACCCATACAACTTAATCTTTTTTCTTTTACTCATGGACTCTATCTTTTGCTCTTTCTTATACCTCCTAACCTTTTTTTTTTTTTTTTTTTTTTTTTTTTTTTTTTTTTTTTTTTTGTCAACAGAATACCGTGAGAGCTTTGGCCTCTTTGACCGCAAGGGCAACGGCACCATTGAATCCTCCTCGTTGGGCGACTTGTTGCGAGCCTTGGGTCAGAACCCTACTCAAGCCCAAGTACAGGAATTGACAGCTCAAGCGGATGGAACTCAATCGGGCACGATCTCGTTTGATATTTTCTTGGGAATCTTGCTCAGAGAAGGAGGTTTCAAGGCTGCGGGAACTCGTCAAGAGTTTATCAATGGCTTCAGAGTCTTTGACAAGGATTCCAATGGTCTTATCCCTGTGGGCGAGCTTCGCTATGGTATAAAAAGAGACTTTTGCCTTTTTTTTTTTTCTTCTGCTTTTTGTTTTTTGCTCTTTATTCTTTTTAATAGAGTTGAAGAAGGAAAAAAAAAAAGGACCACATTTGTCTCCGTTACTGACTTTTTTTTCTTCTTCCTCTTCTTCTCTCTCTCTCTCTCCTGCTCTCTCTCCTGCTCTTTCTTGTTTCTAAATCATACTAGTATTGACCAACTTGGGAGAAAAGTTGTCAGATGCCGAGGTGGACGAGTTGCTAAAGGGAGTCGAGGTGGACAGCGCAGGTCGAGTCAACTATGAAGACTTTGTTGATATGATCCTTTCCATCTAAAAAGAAAAAAAAAAAAAAAAATATATAAAATATATACAAGTCCAACCAACAAAGAGAAAAAAGTTAGATTCATTGCCAACATAATCATCCATGATAAAAACACACGCACAACACACACAGAATGACATTTGTCTTTTTCTTCTTTTTGGTCCATACTCGATCATCTTTCTCAAAATCAACTTTGTCGTTGTTTTTCTTTCTTTATGTTCTGTATCAAAGAGCGAGGGGGGTTTTTTTTTATTACTTGTGTGTGTGTGCATGTGTGTGCTGTGCGAGAGTGAGTGAGTGAGTGAGTGAGTGAGTGTTCTTTTTTTTTTTTTTGTGTATTATGTACAATGGGGGAGGGGAAGGAGGAAGTAAGAAGAGAGACAAAAAGTTCAGATCCGGATCGAAATGCATCGAAGGAAACAATGGGTAAGGATGTGTGTGTGAAGGGAGGGACTAAATAAAAAATAGAAAAAAAAAAAAAACATGGATTTGACAAAAAAGAGAAAAAAAGAAAAAAAGAAAAGGGATATATGTTGAACAATAAAAAAAAAAAAAAAAAAAGGTTGGATGCGAGCATATGAAAAAAAAGAACGCGACTAAGAGAAAACAGGAAAACAAGCAATGGAAAAAAAAAAAAAAAAAAAAATAGGCGATATACAAATGCTACGCGAATTCATCTGCTTCTCTCCCTCCCTCCTCCTTTTCTCCTAACTTCAACTGAGGTTGAAAGCAGATCGACTTAATACTGGTTGTAATAGTAGTTGGGATAAGGACCAGGAGGTCCAGCAGGGTGTGGTGCAAAACCCTGTGGATGCATGTGTGGGTGTGGGTACTGCTGCTGTTGTGGCTGCTGTGGCTGCTGTGGTTGTTGTTGTGGTGGTTGCTGTTGGTGGTGAGGAAGAGGCGTTCCCATGGGGTATCCGGGATACATGCCATGCTCCTGTGCATACATGGGTCCATCCTGCATATGGGCTGGACCGCGAGGTGGTGGTGGTGCCAGGGCGTGCGAAATGTTTCGAGGATGCTTTGGAGGACTCATGGTGGCCATCATCATGGCAGGATCGTGTGGACCAGGCATCGATTGTTCATACTGAATATGAGCTGGTGGTCCAGACAGTCCGTGAGGGTGACCATGTGGTCCATGACCATGGAGTCCATGCATCCCCATTGGCTCCTCCTCGGGCTCGACAACGCTTTCATCATCAGGGGCAAGCGAGGGAGGAGTGGACGACATGGAGGAAGAAGTTGATGTGGTGGAAGCGACGGAATGTCGTGGGAGAGCACGGATGTTGGACTCTTGCTTGACAACGGGTGCTGGAGGCATGGTAGTAGCAGTGGTGGAGGAGGAGGAAAGAGGAGCAGGCATGGGGTGGACCACAGTAGAAGTGGGTGGTGCCATGGCAGCGGCAGCAGCAGCAGCAACAGATCGTTCTCCAGGGGGAGGAGAAGCGGAGAGCGACTTGGAGGAGGTGCGGGGCGAGACAGAGGCGATGGAGGTGGTCGTAGCAAGATGACCGCGTTGAGTGATGAAGAGAGCGACCACTGCGTCCTTGTCTTCATACTTTTCGTCCATGCCCAACAGAGTCGATGCAGCCTCCATCATCTGCACCTGCTGGTGCTTTGAGAGTAGGAACTTTGTGCTTGACTAAAAAACAACAACGTGGTTGCAAATCCATCATCCCACGCAAGGGAAGAGAGAGAGAGAGAGAGAGAGAGAGAGAGAGAGAAAGAGAGAGAGCTCTTGTGTTTAGTTGCAAAAAGAAAACAAAACATGTGCGCATCCACAACAGAGAACAGAGATTAACTATAAAAATAAATAAGTAATAATAACAACAATAATAATAATAAATAAAGAAAAAAGATATGTTGCTTAGATATCTCCCGTTCTTTACCTTCCAGTACACAGAATGTTCCCAGCGATGCTTGGCAAGACAGCTTGGGTGCTTGTAGGTCTTGCCACAATCCAAGCATTTGTGTCCATCGATCCGTTCTTCGCCGTTCTTGCGCTTGCCAGGAACAATCTCACCATCATCCTCCTCATCTTCGTCCACTGGTTGCACAGACACCATCACAGGCGCAGGTGCAGGTGCAGGTGCAGGTACAGGTGCAGGAGAAGAAGCATTCATGGGGACTGGGGTAGACACTTTGACGGGCGCAGGCATGGGAGTGGAAACGGGCGACCGGTCAGAGTAACGAGACAGAGCGCGCTCTGGTAACTCTGGAAAGGCTTCTTGTGGATGGCGCAGCATTGAGCCAGATCCTGCAGGAGAGCCATGTCGAGGAAGAGGAGGAGGAGGGGGTGGTGCAGCGACAACGGATGGAGGTGGAGGCGACTGGAAAGAACGCTGCTGCAGAGAATGCGTACGAGAGTGAGTGCGACGATGCGAGGATGAAGAGGTCGACAGAGAAGGCGAGGAGGGTCGTGGCATAGCTGGGGA